>JAODKM010000099.1:5356802-5371766 GCA_026780845.1 Petrocephalus sullivani | reverse complement strand
ATCCTCACAATTTTGGAATCCAGTCGCGGGCCGGATTGAACGGCTCAGTGGGCCGGATTCGGCCCGTGGGCCGCCAGTTGATGATCACTGCTCTAAGGGTTCGTGCAAGTTTCCGACTGGTTCGCTGGTTCACTTTCTACTGGACGGTACAAAAATAAGCCATTTTATTATTCAAAGTTATTTTTTTTCTTGTGAAGTGTCCTTGAGTGTTTGAAAGGTGCTATATAAATAAAACTTATTATTATTATTATTATGCATATTCTTGGCGTTTCTATATGTGCTTTATAAATAAAATGACTTGACAAAACTGAAGCAACACCACTCCGTGCCATCAAGGGTCAGGGTGACTATAGAAGACACTTGACCTTGGGAAGCGGACAACACTGATCTCTGATGGATATTATTACCACTTCATTAATCTGAAATGAACCAATGGATCTCCATTGCAGGGAGGCCAGTGGCTCCTTAACTGTGGGGCACAGGATGCATTTCGCATTTCCACCCCTTGCCACAGGGCAAATGTTATCAGCAGCAGTAGTACTGCACCCTCAGTGAAATTTATCTTGGTGGAATTTACAAGGTGCATCGAAGTTCTAGCAACCTGAAACTATGGTCATTTCTCAGCTGTCACCTCGAGATGTACACAGACGTAAGCCCAGATCCTATGGAAATGCCAGCTTTGGAGGCGACCTCAAACAGCAGTACTCCATAACCATTTGCTTCCCCCATCCAATCATATTGTTGGACCGGCTAACATGTGGCCGAGGTGTGGGTTAATCTCACACGACGTTTGGCCATCATGGAACTGTCGCGGCAACAAACACACATTTTTTCACATCCGTGATGCATCGTAGCATGTCTCACTCAACCGATGATGGATTTCCATGAGTGTAAATCCACGCAATTGGAGAAAAATGACTACACGTCGTTCTTGGAACGTAAATGTTGCCAGTAAGCATCTAAAATGCTTCCAAATCAAGCTGCTGTAATGTAACATGGGTTCTGTGAGCCTGACAGTGCTGCTATCTGACACATTCCCAAAAGAATACCGGCATCTTTTAAAATGTACCCCATATTTCCATTTGTTCCCAGTCCCTAGACGTTAGAATTTGAACACACCTAATAATTGTGTCAACTTAGCCCTAGTCATACTCAGTGATAAAAGACCAGCCACTGAAGCAGATGAAGTGAACGTCATTATATTGAGACACTGGTAGGCTTGGGTGGTAATACACTGTGATTTTCCTTTGGCACAATTCATCACAGCATAATATATGGGTGGTATGAAAAATTATACATTAAATAAGCCTAGTGTAGGTGGGCTACACATAGAAGGTGGGGGTAGTAGGTATTAAATGGGGGGCTGGGAGGAATGCATCATTGTTGTTCCAACAACATCTACGATGGTGCAAGGTACCGTCCCCAAGCACTGCTCCCCGGGCACTCACGTAGCTGGCCCCTGCTGTCACGACGTCACATGGGGTAAAAGCAGAGGACACATTTCGTTGTTGCACAGTGTGCTGTGGTGTGTGAACAGTGACAATTAATCACTTGCATTTTCATATTACATATTGATTGTACAGATTACCAGTAGAGAAATAAGACGGAAATGAAGACGGGATTTTTAAAATCTCTTTATATACATAAAAAATTCCATTACAATTTGTTGAAGAGACGACTTAAGACCAATAAAATAAGGAGCATCTGTTCTCATGTGATTACCTAGCAATCCCACAATATACAAAAGTGTAAACTCTGCTTGACACTAGCCTCGAACATTTAAACATTCTTCACTTGTTTAGCAAAACATATAAAATAGACTTGTTGTACAGCTGACTCCCAAATTCTTTTGAGGGATTTATACACTTGAGAAATTGACAAAAAGATTTGAGATACAACAGAGGATCTAAGGTCAGGGGTGCCCAGTCTTACCCGCAAAAGGGCCGGTGTGTATGCGGGTAAGACTGGGCACCCCTGAAAATGTACTAAAGCAGCAATTCTTCATACCTGACATCTGATGTTCTTCAGCCACAATATTTTGTGCAGTGTATCTTAGGGATTACATATATAACAAATTTCAGTTGATTGGCAGACAAAAAAATCCCTTTATAAGCAGATATTCCCAATATACTTTTTAAAATAAAATTGAATGACAAGAACAGCATTGCATGGCTACAACTGTCTGATGACCAAGGTACCCGAAATCCTGATCAAGTAAAATCTTCAGAAGGGTCAGAAAAATCAGTATATCTAGTCAAATGATTAAAGCTAGACATATGAGAAAGTGGATTTGTGCACCTTTCAGTCCATCAGGACAAATCAGCTTTATTAAAGAGTCTAAACTTATGTTCTGGTCTTTGGCCAACAGTGCCGTTTAGGATAGGGCTGTCTGTGAACTCGATGGTGCAGGTTGGTGAACAGAGAGCACCCTCCAGTTCCAGTAGCGTCACGTTGTTGGGGGATGTGGTACTGAGGATGTGAGCTGGAACGTACAGGGTGACCTGAGGCCCTCGTTTGGGCCAGTACCGACCCAGATTGAAGCCATTGATCCAGACTTGACCCTGGGACAGAAGTGACAATCAGGATTATGTTTCCAAGAGCTTCACTGTTCATCTTGCCTATAAATTCTTTCTGCAGCCGAGGACATTTTGATGGGATATGAGAAGATTATGCTTAACCCAAAAACACAAACGATATACTTTTCATCCATGCTGCTAACAGGGACTTAAAACATAAATGCCACAATTGCAAAGTCATCAAACCATCCATCCTTTTAAAGCAACCAGTGCTAGAGTTCCTTTAGGAAAATATTTATGACATGCGTTAAATTTTTGTTTGCTTTACTAAGTAATAAGCATGTTTCATTTGGTAAGTACGGTTACTTGACACCAACTTCATGTGAGTATTAAGATATGGGGAAGAAGAAAAAAAAAAAATGACGTCACTAAATTTAAGTTTCCACCAAAGTCCCAGCCCAGCCTGGTTACTGCTCATCCTCAGGCGGCCCATTCATTCCTGAACAACAAAGCGAATAAATAGCTGTAGCCAGCCCGTTCCGTCTCGTCAACGCCCCACGCCGTGTCTCTGTAAATGGTGTACGTCCCCCACACCAAAGTTCAACAGAACCCACGGATCGAATCATAATTTATTTTGCCATTTGCACCTCATTGGCATTAAGCGCTATTCGCCAGATCCTGTGCGTATTGTATATGCCGTACTGCGGGCTGGAGAGCCGCCAAAGGCATTTCCCTGCTTCATCTTATCTGCAGGTCACCATAAAGAGTCTTATCTCCTTCTTATCTGATGCAGCCTGTCCAAGTCTGAAACAGCTACAGAATCGGAAATAGGGTGACTTTTGTAGAAAAAGGTTCAATACTTCATTCCAAATGCACTCAAGGAAAGAAATAAATATAAATTATAAAAATCTAAATTTTTGGAAATAAAACTGGCTCTGAAGGTATGTTCATTTCAGAGAACATGATGAAGTCGACAAGGGATTTTTTCTTTAAGTTAACTGATGCCAAAATAACCTTTCAAAGACACCCCTACACATCCCCTTTCTCAGTCATTACTAATATAAGTACTTCCCACAAAGTTTCCGATTTCAGTGTGAGAAAAAATGGAATTAACAAAACAAAAACATTTGAGTGAAATGTGTGGATTCAGTTAAGATAATTTGCCATATTGGTTTACTATCAATGACAGCGCAAACATTACCAGGAACGCATAACATGCTTAACACACCAGAGGTCTGACTTGGTGAAACCTTGACAGTCTACCAGGCCTAACTGAGGTCATATTTCCTACGTAGGCCTACCTTGGTCCAGTCAGGGAATCTGATGTATGTGTCTTGAGGCAGGTCCGGAATGCCACTCGGGATGCTGAAGCTGCCTCCGTAAAAGGCAGGTACGGAGACGGGCGAGTGGGAAGCTCGCGGACCCTCGGCCCAGCCGCCTCTTGTCAGCACTCCTTCTTTGACAGCCTCGTCGATGCTCAGGCTGTACACCAGCCAGGCCGTCAGCACATCAGAGCCCAGGGTGAGGTTGGAGATCAAACCCTGCACATGTGATAATACATCAATGCAGTTGCAATACATTGGCCTGCAGCAGAGATTCCTCACTCAGCTTCAATGACATGATCATGCTGCAACTGTATTCTGCCAGAGGGCCACATCACCCCATCATCACCCTCAATCCAATCCCAAGTCCTCCCACACCCCCAACCAGTCATTCTCTAGGCCTCCTACGCAGTCTCCCCAGTACTGGCTCGCGTCTTTGCAGTCAATCTTTGTGCGATTTGCAAATGCCAGCTCATCATATGTACAGTGTTCCTCTGAAGTACGAGTTTTAGTACTCAACAAAGTATTGTTGTTGCATTTATTTCAATGAAGGGGAATATGATAGATAGAGGGGCTTCTGTGGTGATGGTCAAGGATAAAAATCAGGAATTCATTCAGAGGGATATAAATAGCAATGATTAAAGAAAGAAACCATCTTAAGCTTATCGGTGAGCAGTCCCTTTAAGAGGAGCCACTTTTTTTTTTTCCATTAAATGAAGATGGAAACTTCACAGCTAGGTACACTATACATCCAGCCCCATACGTACTCTCACTGCATATTTACATATGAATCCTTATTCATTCAATCGACACTCACAGAATCACATACTTACAGTTATTTATGAATATTGTTTAAAAGGTTGCGTCTCCATATCAGGGATGGAGCTTAAACTTGGAGCCCCCCAAAAAAGGTGGGCTCCCCCTTAGGGCTGCCATATTCAACAAATGTACAGAGCAAAGTATACAACAGCAGACCACCAGTGTGGTAACTTTAGTCACATTCTGGAAAATCTAGTAATAACTTTGTGGGAAAGACTTAATTTTTCCGTACTCACAGCCTGATAAGTTACCGCAATTTCTGCTTTACTTAAGCATCAAATTATCTTCTAGCCGTTTCCTGTGACCACATTTACATTAAAAACAGAACAGTAAGACGCACAGTGCTCCACTGTAGCGTGGAGAGCTGAATACCTTGTATTGGAGCCGTCATGATTCTCTATTAAACTTGATTACTCGATTAAAAAAAAAAAAAAGCACAATTAAAATTTACCTTCTTTATTAAATCGGCAATATGGCGGAAGGAAAACAACGCAAAGCAGATGAGATAAAGATCCAGATAAAAGTAAATAAATGCCTCTGTTGTGTGGAAGCACTTCACATTAAAGCTGAATGAAAATGCAGATATTTAGAAAACGTTCAGGTATAAGAGATTCACCTAATTATGCATAGTTAGCTATAAGTAAGTATAAGCTATGTGGCCTTCACCTTAGCCTGTCTTTGCCGTTACTTTAACTTTCTTGCAATGGTTCCTGCATCTCACGATAATCAACACTGAACTAAAGGTTATCCCCGTTACTTAGACGCAACATACATATATATACATATATATACATATATATATATATACATATATATATATATATATATACACACACATACACACATATATATATATATATATATATATATATACACACACACACACACACACACACACACACATATATAATATAATATTATAGAAAGTAAAAATATAGACACTACCATTTGCCAGCAGCAGTAGTGGTTTGACATTAGCTATCTTTTCTCCCTGTTTTGCCCCCCTGGGTGTGTGTGCATGCGCAGTGCTTGACAGGGCAGGAATGGTACCGACAGCAGGCCTCCCGCGCAGTGAACCAGGCGATTGGCAGGGTCATCCGCCACCGGGACGACTATGGCGCCATCTTCCTGTGTGACCACAGGTATTTCGATCGTCAGTAGTGAGCCTGATCTTGGCCTAAGAGCTCTGCTTATTGTACTTACTGGATTATGGCCCCTTCACAGCTTACTTTGCATGTGTCAGTCTACTGCAGAATGTTTTTTTTTTTTTTTTTTTTTTTGCGCGCCTGTGTTATGTCATCATTTGATGTTCTTCCCAGGCACGCTGTAGATAAACCAGTAGAGTAAATGTTTTGCCAAGCTTCAGCGGGAGAATTGTAATTTCTTTGAGGTTCAAGAGCAGTGACGCAAGGGCCCAGCTGCCATCATGGGTCCGGCCGTGCGTCCGCATCAACGGCACCTTCGGGAATGTCGTCCGTGACGTGGCTCAATTCTTCAGGGTTGCTCAAAAGCTTGTGAGTTGCCCAGATAAATAATAAATTGATGTCACAGAGGAGGTGACTCCTCGTATTTCAGAGGCATTCAGTGTGCTGTATGAGGAAAAAGGAAATCGATGTGTCGAGGAACAACCGCAGGTTACTCAGAACATCAAAATGTTCTACTGACGCTTCGAAGACTATGGACCACTAGAATAATATAACAATTATGTATTATGCATCAATGGTGTTGCTATGGTTTTTATTCTTCTAATTAGAGTAAATTGTATGTTCTTGTTCATTTCCATTCAAATCAGACCCCCAGACTTTTCATAAATCATACTGTGCTCTCAGGGTGTAGGAGAACCAATTAATACATTCTGTGGCTGAAATATCACTAAACTGAAATAACTGACATTTTTAACTGGAATAATCATTTCAGTTTCTGAAATGATGGATATGTTTGAATGAATATATTATTTTAAAGGATACTGATTTTATAGTCTCTTAATAAAGAGTTTAAAATTTCACCACTATTGTTCTTGGTGTTAAACAGAGACCCCCGATGCCGAAGAACTTTCCAGCGACTGGCCGCGGAGCGGTGTTCTCGGGGCCACCCCCGTGTGCAGCTCCGACCTCCCAGGCTCTTGCCAGCAGCATGCAGAAGGCCAAGATGCTGGACTCTCACGTGCCCAGTCTGAAGAAGAGGCGTTTGAGTGAGTGCAGTTCTGCTAGGGAGAGCCACAGCCAGGATTGGGCGAGAGTTGTGCATGTGCCACCAGAATGTGTTTGCATCCCTCTCTTTAGGGCAGAGTCCATGCTGCAGCAAATGGGTGATTTCTGGCAAATCTGTTGGCAACGTTTATTTACTACTACTACTGATATTTGCAGTGGCTTCATTATTCATCCATGACTATTGAAAACTTATTTTGGGTACAAAATCCACATGTCCTGCCCTACTCGTAAGTCACAGTTTAGGCTGCACGTCCGTGTTACCCTTGTCTGACAGATGAGGCTGAGGCAGGGGAGGGCACCGCCAGGCTCTGTGTCCAGTATGAGGCCGAATTGCGGGCCGGCAGGAGACGCCCGATTGGCCTCCTAGATGCTCTAGATACCAGCGATAGGTCGGCCGTAGGAGAGGAAGAGTGCCTAGTGGGAGAGGAGAAGGTAAGAAGGCTGGCCATGTAGGTGAGGTGTCCCCCTTCAGTGCATGAGCATCATGCCATTTCTGGGAAACAGACAAAGCTTTCACTTAGTCACTTAGGAAACAAATATTTTCACAAGGCTGATTTGTTCTGCCGGCCAGCAGATTTCATTATCTTGTCATGCCCAAGCCAAAAGTTTATTATCTGTGGATTTTCCCGAAAGAGAAGAGATTCTTGTAATTCCTACTTGAGCTGAGCCTTTTCGCCTTCCTGTAAGCACACACATTGCAGAAACCCAGCAGGAAAGATACTACGGGGATTATGCTCTTTCCCATCATTTGAAAGGGAACTGCTGTTTACCGTAAGCTGTTCATTACTGCTGCATTTGTGGCAAAACGCAGCATGTAATCTACATTTCCTCTATTACAAAAATATCTGATGATAATTAGATCTAATAATTTTGTCAGGCAAACTGATTGATTAGAGTGAGTAGAGTGAATAAGGCAGCCTTTACATCTTTCTGTGTCTTACTCTGAGCATAATTTGTCCCACACGATTCGCCATTGCTAATAATTTTGTTCCTTGGCTTTCCTTTCTAAGGTGAGTCGTTTCTCCACGCTCTCCCTCCAGTACGACAAGCGAATGGATGACGAGTCGCGAAGGGGGAAGCGGAAGATCAAAGTGGTCTATGAGCAGGTGGGAGCCGCTGTTTGCCAAACCACCATTGGAGGGGATTTTTTTACTGTGGAGATGTAAATAAATCCTGGCATGAATCCAGACCACTCCCATAGCGAAACTGTCCGCCCCATAATTTTGCAAGCAGTGTTTAGTCTAAATTGTATTTCACCATTAATTAACCAAATATGTTATCCTATACGTCTGACTTAAAATGGAATCTATACTTGACTATCCAGACCATCCAGTTTCAGTCCTTGTGGTTTATTTGTGATATACTCAGCTACAGTCCACAATATCATAATAAGAGCTGTTTGGCCCAGCAGGTAAGTTTTGAAAGGGTGTGTAGGTTTTACAGGGTTAATAATCTTAACCCAAAAGTCTGAAAGGGATTCTTGAGAAATTCTGGGTTCACAGTAAATGTTTAATTCTATTAAAGGAAGTGAACTTAGGGCTTTGCTTGTGGGTTTCCTCAGATTCATTTCCTTCTCATTCTAGAGCACTGATGTCAGGGTTGTTGGGTTTTTTTTCTTCACGTATTATTTTTTTCCTCAGTTTCCTGCCTCTGTCTATATTCACGTATTATTTCCATTTGTAAGTTATGACATTTACCGCAGCATTTCCCAGTTCAGTGAATTTCCTTAACCCCTTGCTTCCAGTAGATGGCGTTTTTACCCATTACAGTTCTTCCAAGGGTCAGCAGCTCGTTTCTCGTCGTAGAATTCTGTGACGAGCTCCAAACAGGGAACATAGATGCCACACAAAGCTCCACACCCTAACTGGGATGGTTTCCCCCATCCCTGTGCTGTTATTCAACAACCACGGCAAAACTGCCCATGTAAACAAAGAGTTGTTCGGTTATTCAGCACTTCTTGGGTGTTTGGTTGTCATTACAAATGTATTTTGGAAACCAGCATTGAGAGTCATGGTGGGTATATTTTTCAACTGTTTCTTTGTACCCATTGATATTTTACTCATATAATTTATATAACGCATATAATTCAAAAGTTTGGGGTTTGGACTTTTCTCGAGACACCAGTTCTCCTGGCATCGTTAGCTTATGACTCCATGTCCTGCGTGGCCAAGCAGCCTCACTACATCCTGTGCTTTTGCTGGGGTCAGGCAGTGTATTGGAATGCCACGCCTGTGATCAGAGGGTCCCCAGCTCAAATCCTAGGTTTGGCAGAATGATTTCACCATTGGCTCCTTGAGCAAGACCGTTAACGGCCAGTCTGACTCTCGGAAAACGTAAGCCACTTTGGCTGAAAGTGTCGGCTACGTATAAAAAAAATCTAAAAATTATGTAATATGCAGTAACACTTGCATTGTATTATTAATATTTTTTTCTCTTTCAATTAATTATTGATAATTAATAGATTAATCTATGAATGGTCTGGATCTATTATTAATCTATTTTTAAGTACCGGACAGTGTTCATTCCCAAAACTGATAATCTAATCTACACACATCTTATATACCTGTATCATGTCCCCTCTTGCTCTCCTTTGCTCAAGGCTGAATAGATTGAGCTCAGCTAAGCTTTCCTTATAAGACATTCCTTTTAGCCCAGGAATCATTTTTGTAGCCCTGCGGTGAACCCTTTCTAAGGCAGCAATGTCCTTTTTAAGGTAAGGTGACCAGAACTGCACACAATATTCTAGGTGGGGTCTTACCAAGGAATGGTAAAGTCTTTTTAATTGCTTCCCCACACTGGCAAGAGTGGGACATGGAAGCATCAACATACACACCAAGGTGTCTTTCACAATCGGCCTCCTGTATTTCCGTGGCACCCATAAAATACTTGTCTTATATTTTTGTTTTCTATATGGATTACCTTGCACTTGTCTCCATTAAATTTCATCTGCCAGGTATCAGCCCAGTCACTAATTTCATCAGGATCCCACTGTAGCCTCTGTGCTCCTGTTACAGTATCCGCTACACCATCCACCTTGGTGTCGTCTGCAAATTAACACATGGTTATTATTTCTATTACGTTAAGTTGTGTTCCCATTCAATCATGTCATTCACAGTATTTATATCTTTGAGTTAATTTTTGGTCCTTTATCATGTGGATAAGTGTTACCAGGTTTGTATGGTAGTAGAATCTGTTAGCTTTGCTGATGAACGTGGACAATTTTAGGCATAATTTTGACTAATTTGATTAAAAAGATACCCTTTTCCTAACATTTTATGAAAATATATTTTGCAATATGCCACGGCCTCATAATGGTTAAGCAGTGATAGAAGATTTTTAGATGGATGGATGTATAATGTAATATATAATATAAAAAATCTGAATCTGCAGTCCCAAAGGACAAAGCATCCTTGGGTCATTTGAGTGTTGTGTATAATTTGGAGGGTATTATACCTCGATTTAGATTTTAATCTCTCATTGTATTTGTTTTCAAGGAAACGCCCCTGCATACGGCCCTGTCCACCGAAAGTCGGGCTGACAAAGCACGAGCCTTTTTGGGGGTTATAAAGGAAACTTTGAGTCAGGTGAATTTCCAGCGGGTCATGGAAGCTCTTCAGAAGTACAAGTCGACTGACGATTTGCAAGCGTTGCTCGCTGACATCGCAGACGTTTTTACTAAAGACTCAAACACACACAACTTGCTCCGAGGTATGGATCACAGTAATTCAGACTCACAGTCCAGCCCTGTCAGCACTTGTGTCATGTTGATGTAAAGATTGCCAGTTCAGTGTAACCACCCGATTTTAGAATGACTTATTTGATTACTGGATACTGTGACTTGTTTGTGCTCAGACTTCTACCAGTTTATCCGGCCTCATCACAAAAAGGGGTTCGATGAGGCGTGTCGGGAGCTGACTGGGACTGGCTGTGGATACAAACCTGAGCACTCTCTGCCTAAGGAGGAGAGAGAGAAGTCAATATCCCAATCAGGTCACCGTTTCTCTTTCGGCAGTTTCTCTTTTATACTAACTCATTGTGTTATGCAAAGCTGTCATCATTTTTCTCGTTAATGAACATTCATGACTTGTTTGTATTAGTTTCCCCCTCTGTTTTGTGACTAGTTTTGGTGCTTTATATGTTTTTAAAGCCATGATAACTCAGCCGGACGTCCGTGCCAGTTGCTCCACTGATCCCAGTCCAGCTTGTGAACAGCTGAATGCTGTCAGCCAGCTTAACAGAGGAGGATCCCATTTAAACACACAGGGTCTGAGCAAAGGTGGGCATAGCACTGGCAGAGTTCTGGCCGAGTTGGGGGGAAATATGGAATGCGAGAAGAATGTAATGATGATAGGATATCTCTCTGAGAGGAAATTTTTTTTCAGAATGGATGCCTGTGTTGCAATCTTTCAATTTCAGTTTTTATAGCACCTTTCACAACAGAGTCGCCCCAAGGGTGTTGTGATACTCGCTCTTAATGATAGAATGTGATACAAAGGAGGGGAAATGAAAGACACAGAAATGAGAGAAAGAAAGTCAGATGGCAACGGAGGAGAGGAAACAGGAATTCCTCGAATAGGGAGAAAAAAACCTCTGGGGGTCCAAGGTCAACTGGCTAACCCCCCCCCCATCACTGAGTCAGTTCTCCACACTGGCAGATTAAAGGCTGCATCCAAAATGTTATAGTTATAGTTCCTAATAGTATAGTTCCTATAGTGTCACCCCTCCAGGGGACTGAACCAAGACTCCTGCTCAAATGGTGCCCAGGGAGCATGGATGGTCAGAACATGCATTGCCACAATAATGGACAAGCAGATATTATATATAAGGCAGAACTTAGTCTTTATGAGCATTTAGTGATAAAAAGTTTTAGATCGTCCAGGTCGTTACTTTGTTCAAGCAATTATCTAAAGTGACAATAAATACGGTAACCAAAATGTGTATTGGCATGTCGCAGGCATAGGAGTAATAAATAACATTGTTTCCTCAGTATTTCTTCTAATGGCAGCGAATAATGGTACAGTGAAAACAAAGGACTCGGAACTGATCCATGTGGTACTCCATATTTAACTGGTGATATAGCCAGAGTACATTTATTTGACATTTGGACATTAACAGTCATACTCTCAGCGTCATTCGCCATTGATATGTCATGTATAACTTTAGTTAAGGCAGTTTCAGTACTGTGTTCTGAGCAGAAGCCTGACTGGAATCTATCCAGTATGTTGTGTCTCTCCAAATATGACTGAAGTTGAGCAGCAACTATCTTCTCCACAACTTTGTACAAAAATGGTACATTAGAGGCAGGTCAGGCAAGCATGCTGAGCTCCTGTAGATCCAAATTTCAGTAGTGGTCTGATTTACTGCCACTTAAATTATATAAATACTTAAATTGGTCAGGCACATCACCTGATGACAGTGATGCATTCATTATAGCAGGCAAAGGTCTTGCAAGAACTCCCAGGGATTCTTTAAGAAGTTGAGTGGATCTTGGGTCAGTTTTGGTCAGTTTGGTTTTAGTTAGGATCGTTTTTAGCTCCTGTTCTTTAATTAATTCAAAAACATTTAGGGTGTGTGCATGTCCTTTTGCATTGGGGTTATTTGTGGAGTTAATGTTACTGCACCTTGCCATGTTTTTCACTCTGGTTTTGTGGTTCTGACCCACAAACCTAGTAAACCGCCATGGAGGGCAACCTGGATGTACAGAACAAGCTCCATGTCAGTCTGCCCAGAAGAGAAGCTTCTATTCTGCCTTCCTGTCTGATGTGAAAAAGGCCATCGGAGCTGAAAAGTCCAATCAGTTGTTTTCGGCACTGCAGAACTATAAAAACACAGACAGCTATGAAGATATGGTTTCCACAGTAGTGAGTCTATTAACTGAGAAAACTGAAGACTTCAGTCTTCTCAAAAGTAAGTTGTAAACAAAATAATATATGTCTATGGTAACCCACACAAGTAATCAGTTAACTTGCATGCTAGAATGACCTCTGTCTTATTTTTGCAGCGTTCGCTGTGTTTGTCCGCCCTCATCACAAACGGCAGTTTCTCGAGCTGTTTAAAGATCTGACAGGCACCACAATACCCGAAGACGCCAAGGCAGATCCTGCCATTTCGGTGGAAGGTAAAAAAAAACAAAAAAACCAACAAATGCAGATCTCGCTTATGTTTTGAACTCACCAGTCAAACTGAAAATGTTCTATACTACTATAAAGTTGCAGTGATTTAGTGTGCTCTCTTTTGTTATGTTTTTCTTTGTGCAAATATGTTTAATGTGACGTTTACTCTGTGTTCACAGTTACTAATCCAACTCCAGTGAGAGCACAAAGCAAGATATCATCCTTCTTTCCGTCAAGTCAGAAAAAGTAGGCTACTGGACTGTTTTTGCACAATATCTCCTTCAGATGCAGTGCCTTCCCATTGGACAACACTGACTACCTCTTCTCACATGGTGTCTATCATGTACCAGTTCTGAAATAGTCTTTTTTCAGAATAGAGACTGCTGTGGCAAGACCCTGCCAAACCATAAGTATACAAAGCACACATCATATGTCTGGGACACCTTGTGACAAGGTCATTGTGCATTCAGAGGCCAAGTACCATTTTAAATTTTTTGGTTCTTCATTTTGTCGGTGATTCATCATGGATTATCTTACAAATAGTAATTTATTTGCTTTCTATGCTGCTGTTCAAACATTGTAAATAATTCATAATGGAGAGTGTGAAGGTTTTATTTTTTTAATCAAGCTTTGAAAATATAAGAATAAAGAATGCTGGCTATAATATGTGCTTAAGAGAGATGGAGGGCGAGGTGCCTTTAAGGCTTCCTGCAGGCTGATCGCGAGACTCATGATATTTTAGCCAAATGGAGAGCATCTCCCCAGGGTGCGGAACTTCAGAGCCGCAAACGAGCCACAAACAAACCCAGACGTGTTGAACCCAGATCATTCAGTCATTAAGTAGTCCTTCATTTCTCGCTTGCATAACTATATGTATGTTTTGTGTATTATTTTGACACCTAACAGAATATATGCATATAGTTAACAACATTTCATAGTAGTATAGTGCAGGACGCAAGTTAAGTTATATAGTCCTTCCGTCTTCTAAACCCTTAATCTGCTCAGGATTGTAGAGGAGCCTGAAAAGTACCTCAGGCGGAGTATAAGGCTGGCATAACGCTGTGATACTCAATAAACGGGAATCCAGTCCATCAAGGTATACATATATATGTACACACTCACCCCAATAGAAATGTCATATAGATGAATAAAAAAAATATATGTCCCAAATATTAGGGGAGACTGGGGATGATTGTAACATGGGATAGTTGCAACAAAGTCTGAGTATTCAGTCAGAAACATGGTACAAATAACGTAACTCACTGCATATGCTCAGTTTAGTCATTATTTTACATGTGACGGAGGAGCAACCTGTAAAAAACGCACAAAGATTTGTATGGAAAAAAAGAAATTTGAGGTAAGTAATATTTTCGAGTGCTAATATAGTTGTTCTTAGCTGCAAGGTAAACTTGTTCATGGCTATGACAGTCTGGGGTAGTTGTAACAGTATTTCTCCATTTGCCCAGCCAGGAACTTCTCAAGCCCTGGAAAGTGTGTATGAAACATTTCAAAGTCAAATGAAAATTGGGTGAGATGCATAGTATGTCCAAGGTGGGCCCATCTAGCCTGTACCCCAGGAGGAGTTCAGTACACCTGTCACCACTGTGATTCTGATGGTGACCAACATCACAGACACACATGAGTGAGTGGTGATCCCCCAGGCTGACATGCATTCCTGTCCCACTCTCCGGAAGTCTGTCTGCCGCAGCGAGGTGTTACATGGCCATCCCCTTGGCCTGGTCCAGCTGCTGCACATGGGAATTTTACTTTCACGCCATCGGCATCACGAAGCACGACGTGCACAGCACTGTGGCGGGTGAACATCAGAAAAGCTATAAGTCCAGATGGCATCTCCGGACGCCTGCTGCGTTGCTGTGCTGACCAGCTGTCAGATCTGCTGACCACCATCCCTGGTGCAGTCTGTGGTCCCCACGTGCTTCAAAGGGTCCACCATCGTCCCCATACCCAAGAACCGTAAGCCCTC
>JAODKM010000099.1:5330646-5353183 GCA_026780845.1 Petrocephalus sullivani | reverse complement strand
TGCAGTGGCATGAAAACCAATTTTAGTGTCATGCAAGGCATCCCCTCCCGCTGGACATTGTATGTAGTTGTGCACACAGGGGTTGTCTAGAATTCATGAATTATGCCCCATTCATTAATTGGATTGAATTTTGAATTGACTGTAAGATGCTGAATTGCAATGACAGTAATAGAAATTTAAACTGTTTCAATTCAAAACAGTTCAATGCAATCATACAACACATGAATGTAATTTAATCTAGCAAAATATAAATACATAATAGATTTTCTTCCAAGAAGGTAGATGTATATATTGACCTTATATATATTAACTAGTGAGTGAACTTTGTATGATTGTAAGATAAAAATCGGGTAGTTAGCCCAGGCATGGGGAACCTGTTCCATGGAGAGATGGTGTGGATGCAGGTTTTTTGGATGACCTCTCAGTCAGCCAATAACATTGGGCCAATAACATTGGGTCAGCCAATAACATTGGGACTGGATTCAGAGTTCATCCCCAAAACCCGCACCCACACCAGCTCTCCATGGACCAGGTTCCCCACCCCTGCTTTAGCCTATTCTAACAATTTGGATTTGGGCTATGTTGACCCTCTAAGACCTTTTCCATGTGCATATATTTATTATTTTTGCATATTTAACTTTTTGTGTATGTTATCATTTGTGAGGAGTCTGCAATAGTTTATCTTTTAAGTACCGCTAGATTGCAGATGGATACACTCTTAAAACAAAAGGTTCCATATTTAACCTTTAAGGGTTGTATAGCTTGGTACATATATGGCACCCTCAAAAGGTTCTATATAGAACCATTTAATATATCCTCACACACGTGAAATAGAACCTTGCACAAACTTTTCAGTCAGGTGGTCCAACAGGAGGGGGGGTCAGTGTGTGCTGTTTATGTTAACGTGCTGTGTAATCCATTAGAAATATTAAGCCTGGGGTAGGGAACCTGATCTATGGAGAGCCGGTGTGGGTGCGGGTTTTTGGGATGACCTCTCAATTAGCCACTAATAAAGCGGTGGTTGTCAGCTCCTATCGTGGGGACCCGGTCTTATTGGCTGATTCAAAAGTCATCCAAATGCCCGCACCCACACCGGCTCTCAATGGATCAGGTTCCCTACCCCTGTATTAAGCTGTATTGTTACTGCCGCACTTACACTATGTATGTGAAATGACTCCCATATTAATTCTACTTCCTTATATTCAAATTCTAATTGTGATTCTGCAACGTTTTTTCAACCAATTTTATGAATTGCATTTCATTTCCATGGTCGTTCTCAAGTCAGTTTTGAATGGTGCACAACCCTGTTCTGTACTGAAAATGCGCACAGGAGTTATAGTTTTATATTTGTCTGAACCGTATATTTAACTGTACATGTTATTAAAGAAGACCGCCAGTGTGTTTTTGTGATCAAATTTGGCCGTTCAGCAGGCAAAAGTTCAAACAACGAACTACTTAGAAAATAGCGAGTGGGTCGGATCTCTCGCAAATCTACGAGCGAAATAAAGAACTACTTAGCTACGAATTAATTGTTTTTCGGGAAAGGCACGTTAATTAACGATCAATCCTAAGTGCTCGATAACGAACTACTTATAGCGTTACGATGCTTTCGGGAAAGTCACCCCTTATACTAGTAAGAATTTCATTGTAGATATCTTGAACTCATATTCTTACTATAGTAAGAACTGAATTACAGAGCTATACAATATGAGTTTTTACTAGTGAAACTTGCATTTAGGATATCCGAGGAGTATCTGTATTATTTTATTTTATTATCATTATTATTAATGATGACTCACGTACTGTGTGGGTGTGAGGGGAGGTTCCGGTGACTCATATAGCAGACAGATATAAAGCGCAGTTAGCTAGTGAACAGAACGATCTATGCCAGCGCCAAACAGCAATAGTGACATCATGGTCGTGGTAAGTGGACTTTTACGTCATTTTAAGATAGCAATTTTACGATCTTATTGATTTATTTATTCATTTACCCTTTTCATTATTTTTTTTGGTTGTCTGTCTATTCGCGGACTAATCTAAAAATGTTACTAGGACACTGCTTATCCAGTTAAACTGCGCACTTCATAGCGATCTCGCAACATGCCTCTCATTAACGTGACATTTCTGTGCTATTTTCCAGTTAATAGCGGTGTTCCATCTCCTGTCGGCGTTGCTGACATGCGTGAGCCCGCAGTCCGCGCGCACATACCAGTGGCGCGATGACGTGACGGGGGAGCCCGTCACGTGTCAGCGGTGTCCCCCTGGCACGTATGTGGTGAAGCACTGCGGCCGCTCGGCCGGCACTCAGTGCGCGGAGTGCCCCGATATGCACTACACGGAGTACTGGAACTACGTGGAGCGCTGTCTCTACTGCAGCGTCTTCTGCATGGAGGAGCAGTACGAGAAAATTAAATGCAGCCCAAAGCAAAACAGAGTGTGCGAATGCAAAGATGGATTTCACTGGAATGACGGATTTTGTGAGAGGCACCGTGTTTGTCATGCTGGAGAGGGTGTAGTAGTAAGTGGTAAGTCGTAAAAGGATTCTGCAGATTTCGCTTCTGTGGCGTTTTATTTATTTGCTCGAACCGATGAAGTTGCGACAGTTTCTGTGATTCTGTAAAGAAGTAAACATGATTTTCATTTCTTCTCTGGTATTAGAAACAATGTAATATCATGAGAAACAAATATTGTGTCTAACATTTCCATTTCTTTGGGGAAGGCACTGCGCATAGGGATGTGAAGTGTGCACCGTGTTCAGAGGGCTACTTCTCCTCGAAGCCCACCAGCACAGAGAGCTGTCAGAAGCACTCTAATTGTAAACCAGGGGAGACAGCTATTCCAGGAAACTCCAAGCAGGACACTTTCTGTACTACCTGCAATAATTCCGGGAACGGCACTATCCAAGGTAACACTACTAACTGCAAGTTGAGACTAACATATAAATGAAAATGCTGTGGCAGACAGTTAATCTGACATTTAATCTGTTCTTCCTCCAGACCATGCAGTTTGCGCCCAAGCTGTCATTGACTTCCTGACCGAGCAGATTCTCCCAGCAAAAAAGCTCTTGAGACTAAAGAGGGATGCTAGAAAGATCTTAGATGAAAGCACAGACATCATGTCTCTGTCAGAGCTGCTCGTCTCCATTCGGAAGCAATACCATGACCATAGATTTGTAAATATTATACTGGAACTTCTGAAAAAAGCAAAGCTTCAGAATCTGGAGTACAAGGTTAAGATATGGTTTTCAAATGAGAGTTACAGAAAATGGAATACTATAAATGGAAATAAATGGATACACAGACTTTACATTGACTAGACTTCTGTTGTCAGTTAGCATTTCTCCAGAACAGATTTATTTCAATCATTTAATAGTACAATCACCCTGGTTCTGGGGTGATAGCTATTTCATACCTCTTTGGTTGTATATTTGAATGTTTATGTGTGTGTGTGTGTGTGTGTGTGCCTGTGTGAATTGACATATTACCAATGCTTACTTAAGCATCATGTGAAATTGTCAGCATAACGGCACATTAATTATAATTGTAGAGCAAACTTCCCATACTCCCTCACTGAGTTTTTGTTGTTTTTAAAGTCATGGTTTCCTCCGTTACAGTTGTTCAAGTCCACAGAAGTTACCTCAAATAGGTATCCCATGGACTGAGTGAGATGAATTGCGTGGGAAATTTGCTTTTCAATTAGAATCTATCATTTGTGTCACTGTCATTTAATCAGATTAAATCTTTTGAAACATTTATTCTGAGTTTAATTTATTCACCTTGTTATTTTTATCAAGATATTTGTATATGTTTGTGCAAAATATATTGAATATAATATATCTCATCTTCTATTATATATTGTCATGTGAAGACAAAAGTTGATAAAATTGTGCAAATTGTATTTGTAAAATGATTTTTATTGACAATATAAAACTAACAGCATGAAAATCATGTCTCTTCCACCTTATTTCCATCTGATCCATAAAAGCCACGTTTCATGGAACTTATAAAAACATATAGCTACAGATTTAGAATCAAGCAACCACCATAATGAGATAAAATAGGAGACGGCCAAGGGAAATGAGAGCAAACCATTAGTGCCAGTCAAATGCATGTGTGCGTCTTGTACTGACCCTGAAACCGGGGGCTGAAACTGCCGGTTTGTGAGGATAATCAGAACCCTCCTTCACTGTACGAATGGGCCGTAGCACATAGGCTGCTCGGGAGATAACGGAAAAGCAGTCAGAAATATCAAATGGAGATAAACACTTATGTTCACATGCCTTTACAATATTTACCTATTTCAGAGGTCAAATGGCCTAACGAATGTGTTTTAATACAGTATCAGTCCATGGTTTGGCAACTTAACAGTTCAGCTAAACAATAAGCCTCTATTAAGCTTATGAATAATGAGCAATAAAACAATGTGCAATAAATGTACATGCAATTTGCACACTAATACCCATTCTGCCCTTCGATTTGCTCATATCAGCTCGGAATGGCGTCGCACATGGCTGGTGGTTTAATTGCTTGCAGGACTGTAGCCTGGTACATCTTTGGTACACTTTTCTTTTGAGCCATCCTCAGCCTCTGTGCGGTGAAGTTTGCCTGTTCCCTCATTTTACATGGTTTCCTCCCAGAGTAAAACCTGTGTAAATATTAACCTGATTTGTGCTTTTTTTAAATAATAACTGATATTTGTTTTAGAATGTTTGTTATACTCCAATGACATTTTATGAACGTACAAAGCCAAACAACTGACTGGGAATTTCAATTTCACAATAAAACCCAATACATACAATAAGGTCCTCGGTTGGGTCTATACAGTTTAAAGTTGTTTGTTTTGGTCTATCATATGTATCGTTGTTTTATTATAAGTATTGAAAATCCTATTATGTATCTTTTGTATAACAGGTGGTTCTTTTAGGTAATTGTTCTGATGATGTTGCTTATAAAATGATCGACTGAAGCAATAAGTCTACATTTACCTGTATTTAGTAAACACTTTCCACAATCATAGCTTTATTATTCATTACTCGAGATCATGGTCAGTTCCTGTGATCTTGAGATTGTCGCTACTGCATCTGAGTAACCCGTGAATGTTAGTCACACAATTGCCAAAACCAGATACAAAAACAACGAATTTAAAATATCTAAAAAGGCAAAATACAAAATATCAGCCATTTTATGAAGATTTATAAAAATACACGAGATGGCCCTTAACTTTCTTTAACTGGTAAGGGTGCAGGTTTGGCAGATGGCAGGCTAAAGTCCTTTATTACTTTAATAATGCAGTACTTGAAAAGTTTAACGTGTTTGACTCGTACGTGTTTTTGAGGTGCATAGCGTGGGCGAGTTCACGCTGAGTCGCGATCACAAGTTAATTTTCTCGTGATGTCGAGATAACAGCTTTCATTATGTCAAGATCACGAGAAAAGTAAGTCATGATCTAACGATAACAAGAAGAAAAACATTAGGATGAGCGTCCTCTCTGGACTACTGTGCTTATGTGTATAATATAATATTTTCTCGTTTTAGACCTACATCTTTTTGCCAAGCAGAGATCCCTTATTTTGGCATATTTCCAGACAGTGAAAAACAGTTGGGATTTACAACTTTGTTCCTTAATTTAAAAACATTTGTTAGTTACATTACTATGATGAAATAATCAAATGGTTGCATAACATAATACATTTTAGCAAGGTAATTATTAATCTGTATCCTATTAAATTTCAAAAGTAACCTTCCCAACACGTCCTATTGTATACTTCCAGGGAACAGAATATGACAGTGATTGAATAATTCAATGATTCAAGATACTAATGCTGTACCAGTTATTTTCCAAGGAATCACTAATGTAACAGTCAACCTCCAATGTCTTCTGTTCCTGGAAGTTATTTCCCTCCTTTACCATTTCCATACTGCACCATCACCCAACCTAAAGTTTCATTGGCATAGATACTGATGAATATTGCAACCTCTCTTTGGTAATGTTTATCTTCCTTAGTGTGTCAACCTCACACTATGAGGAAGATTATAACAAAGCTCACCACTCTTTGTGCAAAATGTCCTCCTAAAAACTCCTTATCTTGTGTTTTCGAATCAGTACTATCATTCGGTAGTCCTCAGAAAGAAGCCTGACTCTTCGCCTCAAGACTTCATGAACCTATATTGATTTACTCCTCAGCCACTTTTGCTCTGGACCAATGTTTCTCAACTGGTGGGTCATGACCCAAAAGTGGCTCATGAGATGATTTTCAGTGGCTCAGCGCAGTGTTTGGTTGACCTCCCAGGGTCGACACCTTTTACCATCAACTCTCCAACCCCACCCCTGGGGGGGTCATGAATAATGTGTGTCCTAAATCTGCCGAGAAGCCCTGCTCTGCAGCTGTTGTGGTGGATACTTTTGTAACCTTTCCCTATGCATGTTTGTAAATGGGACTCTGAGTCAGGACAGTTCTTTAAATTCTAAAAAATCTCAACATTTCCTTTGACACAGAGTCATTTGGGACATGATCTGATGTATCATACAATGATGACCTTCATGACTAGGAGTTTCATTCATGATGACTCCAGAATTCCTCCAGTTATCTCCATCCCACTGTTGACTTTCATAACTATAAAACCTCAATGCTTCGATTTTTTTCCAGGCCAAGCATCCATAGAATGTTGTAATTCTCATAAATATTAAGCAAAAGGGATTTTCACGGACTGTGAAGGTCATAAAATATTCCGTAAGTAGATAATTATCCTATCATTGCACATAATGCTCATCTTTGCCACCCTTCTCACATTTATGCTAAGAAAACCACTATAGGACCAAGATTATTCATATTGCCCATTCTAACCATGGGATCATGGCTATCCCATTAGATACTAATGTCTTCTAGTCATTTATTTGTTAGATTAATGGATAAGTCAGTGTATAGCCTTTTGAAGTGCTAATATAACATTATTCAGCAAATTCTTTTCTTTTTGTTCTCTTCTTTTAAACCTGACACTCACCTTTTTCATACTTATAATAGACTGCAGGATCAGGCATGTAACACTGAATACCAAGGTCACTTCCTCCACATGCCATAGTGTGTAAGTCACTCAACAGTAATTTTCCACAGTTTAATCTGTGTTACTGTCTTGTGCAATGTTTCACATATACGATGGAATTAAAATTAATTTCATTATGATGTAGGTATAAGATAAATCTAAGGAAATATAAACACGGCATGTTTATTCTGCATTGTGACATGTTTTACTTGTAACTCATGCTATGGACAATTTCACACTCATCACAAAAATGTTTTTTTTTCCTTTCTTCCTTTATTCCTTTCTTTATGTCATTATGTCATATACTAACAGCAAATAGTTAATGATTAGTTGTTCAGGTATGAACATAAATTACTTAAATGACATGACTTTAGAGTTCAACTTCTATAAATGAAAAACATCCATCCTATTTCATTCATTCATCCATCCATCCATTCATCTCCTTGTGGTATTCAGGGGTCTAGAGCCTATCCTGGAAACAACAGGCGCAAGGCAGGGAATAATTCAGGATGACGTACCAACCCATTGTTATAACTCTTAATTAAAAAAAAAATTGAATGAAGACTATTTCTCTGTGAACACAATAACGATTATTTCCTTAGTATAAAAAGTTGCTAACATGATCTCAGTTATTCTTTTATATGGTTAACTGAATATGGAAAATCTACGAATTCATTCATCTTCAAAGCTCTCATCCAGAATCGGTTGAGGTCAAAAGTACAACTTGTCAACACATCACCAAATTTGCTGTAGGTTCTGGCTTACTGATCCATTTCCACAAAGTAATTATCGTATTTTTACACCATGGTCCGTTTCAGATCAAACACCAAAAAAGACAAGAGCAGGCTAGAATGAATAGACAGGCCTGCAGGAAAGATAACTGATGTTAATCTGCCCATCCTCTAGGACCTGTACTCATCCTAAGTAAGAATCATCAGGGACCCACACCTTGGCGTCTTTGAACTTCTCCCCTCTGGCAGTAGCTATAGAGCTATACGTGTGCCAGCCAGAACATACAGTTACAAGAACACTGTCTTCCTATAAGCCTCCTCTCTTATGAAAAGCTGGCCCAGGCGCCTTGGTTCAGTCACACTGTGAGCGCCCCCCCCCCCCAACACACACACACACACACACACATTAACAAGCAGTACCTCATTGTTTTTATTGTCCCCCTGTACTTTTTATAAGGAGATAATACGTGTATATATGATTTGACTCCGACGAGGGTGGCTGCAGAGATGCTCGCCTAGGGCGCCGCATCGGCCAGGACCGGTACTGTGCATCAACATAACTGGCCAATAATCCTGATCGGGATTCTGTCTTGCGTTACGTCATGAGGCTATGCCTGGACATGTGAAATAGCCCCACCTAGTGATCAGCAGAAAGCAGCACATCTTTTTTTGTTCATGAAAGTTGGTATCCAGAGCATTTCGTCTGTGGGGAAAAAAAACTGTCATTGGCATTTTATGATTTTATGTATAAATATTATGTATTTTTATGTATAAATATTAACCCCAGGAAGCATTTTCTAAAATTTCATGCACTTGTTCGTCAATAACATCTTCAATTTTCCAACATCAAAAACCTGTCAGCAGTGTCGACATTCATTCTATTACTTATACGCAGTAAATTATAAATAATGTCCGAATGATATTTATAAAAAAAAAAAAATCAGTATCGGGCGCGGGGGGGAGGGACGCTAAAATTAACATCACATTGGATTTTACTTAGCCTAATTTACAGAATTTAGTCTGCTGCTGGTTGTTAAACTCATTTTCACGAACACAGTTTTCCACATAAATTACAAATATATCAGCGAATACAATTTTTTGCGAGGTCTGTCAGAGGCTACTTGGAAGAAGCAAAATTATCTTTAAAACAATCAACCGACCCGAAATCTCCAGCGTACTTTCTACTTTCGCTGAAATACATTTCCCGACATGCCTTTCGGCACTGCGGTGAAAGGTGAAAGGTTATACCCAGGCCAATATGGTGGCTTCAGTGGTGTAGATAGGCTAATTGATATAAGTAAATATTAGTATTATGTAGTTCTGTATCTTTTTAGATGGCATTTGTTATTTGATATAAACGAATATATTATAAGTGACGTGAACCGATGGGTTGGAGTCATGTTATATTATATCAAGGCGAAATTAAGAGTTGAGATGCAATTCTGTTTTAGCTAGGTAGCTTATTACTTTGATCTAAGAAAGTTGTGCTTAAGTGACGTGAAATATAACGACGAAATTAGCATCTCGCAAAAATAAAGCTTGGTAGCTTACTACTTGAATTTGGCGAAGGTAGGTTATGTTGTATTAATACCTTACTTAGACATTGTTTATGAAACTTCTCGGTTTAGAAGTACTTTGCAGCATGCATATTAAACGAGTGTGTCCAGCTTGCTTTTGGCTTTGTGGTTTGACACCCACATTTGTGCGTTTGTTTTTCCAGAACTATTTGTTTTACAAGGATGTAGATGGGTGATGTATACAGTACTGTGCAAAAGTCTTAATATTTGGCTTTTACGTTTTCTTTATTACCTGACAATACATATAAAATGTATATTTCTAAATATTACTTTTTCAAAAAACTTTTAGAGATTCTTTTAGAGATATAGCTTGGTGTATGATTATAACAAATATGTACACAGACAAGTTTTTCCATGTACCATCCAAGATCTTCTGCAGAAGCATAAACAGGCACGGTTTAGGACCACAAAAGCAGCAGTTGGCCACAGATGAGACATACATCAAACTTACTTCCCATCAAAATCAAAAGATGGCAAGCACAGCTATCAGCTTGGAACTGAGAAAAGGCACTGGGACCCTGATACAGCCATCAAGAATCTGCTGGAAGTTGCAGCAAAAATCCATCCCACTGAAGTGGAATCAAAGTCAGGTGACTCACCTATGCTTGGAAAAACAAGGACTGAGCTGCAGAATAATGAAAGCCAGTGCTTTGGGCACTTTATCTGCTGAACAGCTGGAAATTGCTACATGGATGAGTGTCTGCAAGCAACAGTCAAGCAACAGTGGAGCTTCCCTGCAGGTTTGGGGCTGCATTTCTGCAGGAGTGATTTGGAGTTGTGGTCAAAATGAATGGCGCCCCACTGCTGAGAAGTACAAGCAGATTCTATTCCATTATGCTGTAACATCAGGGAGGCATCTGGTCAATCACAGATTCATTCTGTAGCATAATAATGACCTCAAACTCATGGCCAAAGTCATAAAGAACAAGGATTCCTCCAACAGATGGTATGGCTCCCACAGAGCCCTGACCTCTGCATCATCAAATCAGTCTGGAATTGCGTGTATAAACTTAAGCAGGGGGGCAGCCGGAATCTGTAGCAGAACAGTGGAAAGTTCTCTAAGATTCTTGGAACGACCTACCAGCCAAGTGCATAAAAAAACTGCACTGTACCTAAGTGGATCGGTACTGTTATAATGGCTAAAGGTGATCTCACCAATTTTTTTTTCACTTTTTGTTTATTGCATTTTCTAGGAAGTTTGAAACTATTAATAATTTTTGGAAGCATTTTTACTATTCAGTCTTTTCTCAGTATGTAAGACTTTTGCGCAGTACTTTATATATGAACATAAAGATGCAGGTCTCAGAAACTAGGCACAGATGTCAAATTTAATTGTGCTTATTTAAATGGGTTTTTTTATTATAGTTACTTTCCAGCCAGTCACTTTTGTGATGTTCTTGATGTTTAAGAATCTATTATATTTGGCAAATATGATTATTTATACTGGTTCAAGGTTGAATACCAGAATGTTCTAATTTTATTGTGGTACATCTGCTTTTAGACACCTAATTGCTGACCCATTATTCTTCATCATGGATGAAAGCAGTTTGGAAGCAGCCATAGAAACCTACCACGCCCAGCTGAAGCAGGTTGAGTCTGCATTAGGTGCCGGACTGGATTCTTCCCAACAGTCAGATCTTTTGAAACTGAAAGACGACTTACAGCAACTGATTCAACTCACAGAGTCCAGCTTGGTGTCAGTAAAGAAAAGCCGACTGCTCGCTAGTCTGGAAGAAGCAACTGTATCTCAGAGTGCATCCCTAGTAGAGAGGACTGATGTTGGCAACATGGATGAAGAGTTTGCTGCTTTTTACTCAGAGGTTGGTGGGACCTCTGTGCAGTGCCTGTCTGGCAGCATCAACAAACCATTGAACTCCCAGATAGCTTCCTCTTCTAGCCCTGGTCACACTAGTGCGGTTGATGATGAGGATGGTGATGTTGACAGTGATGATAATGTTGAGGACAACGGTGATGATGGGGAATCTCTGAGTGGGTTGAAAGTCAGAGCACCATATCGCACCTCCTGGGGAACACTGGAATATCACAATGCAATGGTGGTAGAGCCAGAGTACTCAGAGGGGTCCGAACCCCACGTCAGAGTGCTGTTTGTCTACCCAACCAACAAATCCATGAAGCCTTGCCCCTTCTTCCTTGAAAACAGGTGCCGCTTCATGGAGGACTGCAGGTAGTCTGTTTACAGTCAAGCCTTCTTCCGTTTAAGCATTTTTGTTCCCTCCATTCCTTGAAGGCATGCTCTTTCCATCAGTGGTGCCACTGCAGCTGATTTTCCTGTTGCTAGGTTCTCACACGGTGAGGTGGTAGCTGTTTCTGAGCTGAGAGACTTCCAGGATACAGATCTGAGTAATCTACAGGAAGGTTCCTCCTGCTTGGCCAGGCATGAAGATGGCATTTGGTATTCAGCGAAAATAACTGGTGTGTCATTTCCTCCCCATTTGTACATTTTGACTAATACTAATGGTATCTGATTTAGTGGCTCCAGCAGGTTTTTCGCTGTAAAATTGTGGTTTGGCTCTAAGGGCCTATTGCAATCCAAAAACTGATTTGTGCATTTCTGATAATAAGTGAGATTGCTTGCAAGACAAGAACTTTTATATTAAATATTGCTTTTGGGTTTCAACCAGTAAGCAATGTTCTAATTTAACTTAAAGCTTGCCTTCAGAATTGTTCATTTAATTCCTCCCTTTTTGCATAACGGTTCGTAAAAATGTAATTGTTATAAATTCCCCTATTAAGTCGTAAATAAAACTAACAAGGTTGTACTAGTATTTGTTTGAT
This sequence comes from Petrocephalus sullivani, assembly GCA_026780845.1. Lineage (NCBI taxonomy): Eukaryota > Metazoa > Chordata > Actinopteri > Osteoglossiformes > Mormyridae > Petrocephalus > Petrocephalus sullivani. The sequence goes on along the minus strand of JAODKM010000099.1, from coordinate 5,341,039 downwards.
TTGTGTTTTAAAGCAATACATTCATTTAATCGAAAACCCACTTTTTATACAGCAATTGATGGCGATTATTATACAGTGAAGTTTGACTCGCTTCTTCAGAAGGATTTGGTCATAGAGGCGGATGGGATTTTACCACCAATGAGGGAAGATGATAGACCATCATCAGAATCTGATGACGACGATGCAGAACATTCTGCCTTTGCTAAAGGTAGCATACACTGCTGCTTCGGTGTCCAATCAACTCACTGGACAGGTTTCTGGGATGAAATGAACAGTATAGTGAATGTGTAATTGGGGTTGTTGTGGGGTAGGATTCAGCACTCACTAGAAATGGCTTTCAGTGTCTAAGCTCACTCCTCACTCTGTTGTATATCAGTTGTAGATTCTGCTGAAACGGAGACATGGGCACCCGGAAGTACTTCTGGTTTTGGTGGCTGGGAGGCCCATACACGGGGAATTGGTTCCAAACTGATGTCCAAGATGGGCTATGAATTTGGAAAAGGTAAGCGTTTTCCAGTGGCCAAAATTACCGGATGCCAGAACTGCCTTTGCACACAAAGTTGATCAAAATCAAAATGGAGAACATCTTGATAAGGAAAATGAAATTAAATGGAACATTATCATTACTTGTATGGTAGATGCACTACTTGTTCTGGGTGATGGGGGAAGGGCGGAGGAGGCGTGCAACCAAAATACCCCCATCTAGTGAGCAGTGATTGCCGTTTGGGGGGCAAAGAAATCTAAGGACTGTGGGCTTGGTGTCTTACGGTTTTTTTCTGGCTTGGACGGCAAACATACCTCAGTCCTATATAAAGTGAATGAATGTGGTTTAACAGAGACAAGCTTACTTCCTCCCTATCAGCCACTGTTAGTGCACTACTGTACTGCACTGCCACTTTAGTAAAGGGGCTGTCAGGGACTGTACTTCCATGTACTCTGTTTGTCTAGTGTTTATCATGTTTGCAAGATGCTGCAGGTGGTAGTCGTCCTTCTGTCTCCCCTACCCTTAAGTTATTGATAATTGTATAGGAAGTTTTTTTTTTAAATAAATTACAGAAATCTGTCTTTAGGACTGTAACGTCTGTCCTGTCATGAATGTTGCATGAATGTTGGGTTCAGGAGGGATGTCATTTAATTTCACTGTGTGTTGTACTTGGCTGACTTGACTTGACTTGACTTAACCTAGGCCTGGGCAGGAACGGAGAGGGTCGTGTGGAGCCCGTGCTGGCCGTAGTGCTGCCTAAAGGGAGGTCACTGGACCACTGCACGGAGATGGTCCAGAAGAAGGCGCTCAGGAAGGGGGGGGTGGCGGCCTCGGAGAAGCGCCGTAAGAAGAAGCCGAAGGCTGCGGGCGGCTGCCGGGGGCGTAGGGACGTGTTCGACTTCCTGAACAGCAAGCTGGGCGACCGGGAGCACAAGGCTGCGGACACTCCCGCTGCCCAAAGGAACAGCAAGGAGGTCTACAGAGGTGGCAAGGGCACGAAGCGCTCCATTAACGTGCGGCTCTTCCAGACCGCCGAGAGGGTGGTCCAGACACAAAAGGAGATCGACAGACTCACCGAAGCTCTGGGCAGACCGGCAGGCAGGTACTGTGTCCTTTGTCCTCAGCTGACCTCATTACCTAATGTGTTACATAAGGCACCGCTCACTCTCACAAGCAGCTGTTAACACTCCTGGTTAGCCTCTTCCGTGCAGTAGTAATATCTCCGCTACTGCCTTCAGTATATACAATGGTGTCCTGTTTCTGTTTTCCCATAAAGAGACTGCAAAGCGGCCTATTACCTGTAGGGAAAAATGAGGTGTGATGCGCAGTCACTACAGTGTCGGCCCATGCAAAGATTACACCGAATCACAAAAAAATAATTTCTGTCTGCTACTTTGACTAATCCATGTGTTCTACATTAATTCCAGTGCGCTGAATTGAAATCTGAAAACGCATTTTGTCTATCACATCAGTTAAGTTATGCATGCAGGACCAAAAAAGGTATTTGCTGCAACACAATAGTAAAAACAGAAGTTCCCCTGAGACTTAAATCGAGACATAACATACTGTCCAAAAGTGCTTTAGGCTCTTGCTTTTGCGCCCGTTGTTGCCAATTGCAGAAACCAACAGTAGTCGCCCATCATGTTTGGGTTACGGCGGCCTGTGGGCCATCTTGACTTAAACTAAGCTGAAATCAGCTCACTGACATCAGCTCACTGACACGCCTAATCCCACACAGCACATGACACCAAGCCATACACTCAGCGTGAGCCACGTGCGAGTCACCTGTGGATTGCTGTCATCTGTTAATAAAACGGAACGTCTTCCTCTAGGCTGTAGCAGCACCTGGGAATTTGCTTAAAAACTGGCACGGTCAAAGCACTCAGCTCCTCGTCATTCGGCGTAGCTGGGGTGATTCACGGAGCTTTTGGCATAGGAGCAATGGGTACTCATGCACAGCGTCGCGGACCATCCAGGGCTCATTTTGAGAATTCTTGTTCTTGCTGAGTTCAGCCCTACGGCGCCTCTTTGCTCGTGCTTTGAGCTGCCAGTCGCATTCTGGGCAAAGTTCGCTACATAATAGACACAATAGTCTCGTGAAGACACGTAGCTGTACCTTTGTTACGTGTTTCGACTTTGCGGGTTGACGCTCGCGGCCTTCTTTTTGATAATGCCGGCGAGCTCTCTGCCCACAGCTCCTGCATAACTGATCAGGCATCTGTCTTTCGTCACTTTTTCCAGCTTGAATTGTTCCACAAGGGGTGCCCCTCATCTTTGTTCTGCCTCTGTTCCGGAGCCCTTGCGTGCCAAGTCAGACGTCCCTGTTTTGTTTTGCCAGAGATAAAGCGATGATTAGCCATCTGGAAGAGAAGCTGTCTGGGGCGAGGAGGTTGCTGTCACAGCTGAAGGCCCAGGAGCTGAGCATCCAGACGGAGCGAAAGAAGGCAGATACACACAAGAAGATGACAGAGTTTTGAGTCGCCCTAACGCATCATGATCAGCTAATCCCAGGCCACTGTCTCTTACTTATTTATGTTTAAAGCTGATAATAATTACTGTGCATTTGTCCAATGAGGAAAACTGGCCCATGAATAGTTTTGATCAACTGTATTACCAAATTATAATTTTTTTTATGACGGACAAGGATCTCCTTTTAGTTTTCGAGACTTCTGATTTCTGGGAATGAAGCTGTTTCAAAATGTTATTTTAATGCATTTCGATGCTATATTATTAAAAAGTTTCGTCATTGAAATGATGAGACGAGATTTTGTAAGAATTCGTAAGAATCCATATCAGTAGTAGCTGTAACATACTAACCACTGGTATTTTGTCAGGGAGTGCTTCTGATTTTTGTGTGATTTGTGTGACTGTCAAGATGTTTTTCCTTTCCTGTTCCCACCTTCAGTTTGATATTCTTTGCTTGGTTTTGATGTATGTTTTGGACCTGAAAGCCACCCTGACCTTCACTTCTCCTCCACTTCAGATTTCCTCAAGTTGCGTTGTAATTAGCAGCTTTCAGCAAGATACCGACACTTATTAACCCCATGTTGAGAAATCTGGCCCAGCCCACTCATTACACAGTTATATTTTAAAGTTTCCAAAGTAAATCTGTTTTCTGAAGAAACCTTATGAATGTGTGGATCCTGAGTATAAGTTTTTATTTATTTAGAATGCATGTTTTTAAACTGAAAGCATTTGATTTCTCCTGACTTAGAAGCACAAATCTTACAACACAAATTTTATATGTGCACAAACTAAGTTTTCAAAAGGTTTAATGTTGAAAATGGTCACTTACTTAATGGTCACATACATTGATTATACTTTATTTTTCCAACAGTATTTTAAAAGCAGAGATGATCCAGGGTGAGTCTGGAGGTTAAATATGGAAATGCATTTGCTAATGGGATGGAGAACCTGAAGATCCTGGTTATGGTAGACAAAGTCCTGATAACTACCACCTAGTAGTAGTATGCCAGAAGCACCTTTCTGTTATGTTTGTTGAATGCTAGTGGAACATTTCAGTGATAGTTTCCTTAAACATCCTTCTTTCAGCTGCTTAAGCTGGCCAATACCCTAGAGCCTATCCCTGGCAGAATCGGGCACAAGGCTGGGGTACAACCTGGATGGGATGCCAGTCATAGGGTGCACACACACAAAGCCATTCATTACAGGCAAATCGACACAGCAGTTACCCTAGCTACAACCAGACTTTGGATGGAACCCTGTGTGACATAGGAAGCATTGACAAACTCCCCATGCACAGAGCAGTGGTGAAATCTGAACCCTCAACCAGAGAGGTGTTGAGGTCACTCTGCCACGAACTTTATCAGTATAATGCCTTCATATTCCTGAAATCTATGATGATACTACTGAACATCATGGTTGTATAACAGTAGTCCCCAGTAAGAGTGCTCTTGCAAGATCATCTTTTAAAACGGATGTTTTTTAGTCATCACTTTGTATTTTCATCTCAAATGAGTCATCTGGCTCTGTGAATGCGAATAGACAAGACTAGTCACGAAGTTGATTAAGCACTAAACAGGATTTCATAGAATTAAGCACTGAGTGTAATATTAGAGACGCTATGATTTAGGCCTGATTCTCAGGTGTTTACCTTTGGTGAGTCACATGTCTTCCCTGTTGGGTTGATTGGCCCCTGAGCACTGTGGTTTCCTCCCTGTATTGTTGAGAAATGTGTTTGTATGTCTTTGAGTTGTATAGATCGATAATACCATTTGGGGACTGGATGTGACCTCAGTCGATGTGCTGATGCGCTGGGTGTCGAGAAATGGATCAATAGTTTGTTTGGCTTGCAGAAAGCTTAAATTTTTCATCATTTTAATTCCGGTTTGGGGCAGAGGGTAATGATGAAAAGTGCTTCTAGGATGTGGCATGAAAAAAATTGCAGCCTGCATTTTATGATCCATCTACACAGGAGATATTAGAAACAGCCAGAATTTCAAGCTGCCTTTAAATGCCCTTGACGTTACTTAGAAGTCACCTCAAAAAGGCGGTTATATAGGGGACTCCAAAAAGGGCAGGGCCGAATCTGTTTTTAGCACGTGGAAGGACTTGCTCTGAATTTTCTTCACTTGACAGCAGTGCAGAAATTAATTAAGCGACCAGACTAGCCTGTCATTCCATTAATTACAAATTTGTGTGCTCTTTTATTAAAGACAATGCCAGAGGGTATTTTCTTCCTTGTGAATCTGTGCCAAGCACTTTATCTGCTGGTAGCTCTCTTCAGTGAGCAACGAGAGAGTCAAGTCCCTTTTTAGTTTTGGATTAAGGTCTCATGCCACTTATAGATAGTGTGTGTTTTATGGTGCCATTTTTAAAGAAACTTTTCCAGCTGCTTGGTAGCTCGGAACAGCCCTTAAAGTAGAATTGCAGATGCGTGTCTAAACGTTTCACTGTGTCCCTTTGTTAATTTAGCTTTATTAATACGAGGAGCATCTCGTCCAGGGTTTACCTCAGTCTCGTTCCCTGTGCTGCCTGGGATAGGATAGCCTATTCAGATCGAAAGGAAATGGCACGCTTCTAGGAAAGCGGTCTCTGCAGGTTCTGTGAATCTGTGTAGGTGTTTTGTTTGCGGATTTACTCCTTTGCTCTCCGATACCATCTGTGGCTATTATCAGAGGATTTCTTGCAGATCTCTGTAGGGAAGCCCTGGGCTGGGTGAATAGTGCCGGATTGCTGTACTGCCATTGATTAGACGCTAAGACAAGAACCCCGAAACCATAAGGAATGTCATCTGTGTCACACAACCTCACTGTTTTGATACTGATATTGTCATTCCACACAGCCGCTGCATTCCAAAGGCACTTGATTGCACTTTGTCTGTTTGATACTGAGATTTATGGATAGAGACTGACAGATTGAAATGAGGTTTCCCTTGGAATGCAATGTCGAACAAAATGCCAAACCCCCAATTTGGGACTGTAAATTAGATTATATTAACTTTATTGATCCCAGGAGGAAAAATAATCCAACCCCTACTGTAACAATGGACAAGGATCCTGTTGAGGAATTCAAACTGGAAATACAGCTTGTCATACTTTTATTTACATGAAAGAGTAACTTTTTACATAACAATCACTGAGAATATAAAATGGCAAATCTATTTTTTTTAAGTGAAAGCATACAACAGCAAAATGTGTCCTCTGCATTTAACCCAGATGTGACACGGCACTGGGTAGCTAATTCAGTGCCTGGTGAGCAGTGCTTGGGGGATGGTACCTTACTGGATGAGGAATCAAACTGGCACACTTTCAATCACAATCTCAATAACGAGGTGTTTTTGCCCACAGAACTGCTCCTGACTAGCCGTTGGGTGTTTCTTATAACATCTCTGTATCGCTGTAGGCTTTCAACACTGTGGTGTGTGAAAGTGGTTACAGCTGTTTCCGAGATGCCTGAACCAGCACATTCAGCAACAAAAATTAAACCACATGCAACATCTTAGCGGTTTAGCTGTTCAGCTGCATAGCTAATGAAACCGTACACCCTGTCTGCGCGCTGAGTGTACTCACTCGCAGCTACTGTTTGGTTTTAAGAGCATACATACATAATTAACTAGCTGTGGGTTCCTAGTAGGAAGTCATGCATTTTCTCTGCTGTAGGCTAGAGAATATAGGCGCACATTGTCATGCTTTTCAGTTTAAAGATTTGTGATTGGAGGAGAAAAGCTCAATCTTCATAGCCCATTGTGCTGAGGAAGAGTTAGTTTTTTTATAATACATTTTCAGCTGACAAACTGCACTATTAAAAAAGCAAAACTGATCAGTGACAGATTCATCTGACGTTCTTATTGACTCTATTTGGGGTGATGCAGACATCAGGTATGGAAGGGGAAGCCTTAAAATGCCCTTCTCATGATTAAAACTATATACGTAATCATTCCAAACAAAATTTTTGGATTTGAATAATCCAAAAAGAGTCAGAATCCTTGGATTGGAAAGGTCACAGAGACCTGGGTAAAGGTCAGAGTCAAGGCGATTTAACATAAATTCCCCAAATTATGAAGTTTATTCATTTTGCAGTGAACTGCTGAACTAATCGTTTTCATTGCGGTGGTTAATTAAGCATATTGATGCTGAAGTAATCAATGTGTGTGACTGGTTTGACTTTTCTTCAGCCGTTATTAAATAACAGAGGTTATGCTGCTGCTCAGGAGACCTGTGTATACCAAAGGTATGTCTGATCCAGATAATGTAAGCACTGATAACGTTTATATCCCTTTTGTCTAGAACAGTGTTTCAGAACCCGGTCTTTGGGGACCGTAGACAGTCCACGTTTTTGCCGAAATTAGCAAATTTGTGGACCGTCTGGCAGGGATCTGCGTGCGAGCAAAAACGAGGCATTCCCGAGGACTGGGTTGAGAAACACTGGTCTACAATACCACCTAAAGTACCAGTTACTTGAAAATCTCATCATTACTCTGTATGTGTACAGCAGGAAATAGGTTCATAAAAGGCATCTGTTGCTAACGTTGAAAGTGTGGCCTCGACCTTTAGCAGAAGACATAGCATCTTCTTGGAGATACGCTTGTAGTTCAGGCTGCCATGAAAATGCAGCAGAAAAAATACTGTGAGCAGAAAGCATGCAAAACAAATAGGATAATCGTAATGGTTGTACTTCACTCTGAAGTGCCACAGACAGGCTTTGTTTATCTTTCATCAATACCAGTTAGATGTTATTTCCTATTTGGGGTACGATGTGCCTGCAAGTGCATAGAGCCAGGTCTGCTATCTTGAGAGTGGAGGGCATGCTCTCTTATTAATGATGCACCAGCCCCTGGAGACTGTACAGTACAGGGGCAGAGCTGTTAGTTGCAAACCCACAGATTTTCCAACCATTCCAATGTGACTGTTCTATGTGGAAAAAAAGTCTGTTGTGTTTTTCTTTGAATGCACCTGGACCCATGTTTTTTCATACCCTTTCAAAGGGCCAAAGCAGTGGTGACCCAGATACCTCGTGAATGCAGAAGTTCCATTCTCTTCATCTGTTTTTCTACACTAAGTACATCATCTATCATTCTGCAGACAGTGATGACTGAACATTTTAGTCTGAATACATCAGATCCTTCAGTATGCCACTGCACGCTCCAGTACTGGTCACATTTCCTTCGATTCTGGCATTATTGCCAACAGCTGCAAGAGGCTTTAATAAAGCGACAGGTATTTTTGTATGTGCATGGTCCCTCACTCTCCTCCCCGCAGGTTAAAATTCAACACACGCAAACCATGTGACAACTTCAAATACTCAGAGTCAACACTGTACACCAGTGGTTCTCAACTAGCTTCGCTTCAGGACACACGGCATTACTTGGTCAATAAATCGTGGCCCAGATTCACAATAAAAATGAGGCAGAGTTAAAAGGGTAAAGTCGTCGACTGGTGTGGGGTTTATGCCAGTGATACTTTTCGACCTTGATGACGATAAAAGTTGTCAGCTGGTTGTGATAATTATTTTTTGAATATTATATATTTTAATATTAAACCACGTACTCCAGGACCCACCAGATTAGAAACACTGCTGTACACAATGACAGATTTCAAATGCAATTACAATATAATCAAGGAACATGTTGTAGCAGATTGGTTTGTCCTCTGCAATTTCCGCTTTCAGCTCGATTGTTTGGGATGGTTTTTAAAGAAACCCATTCTCACATTACGTTTTAATTACAGTGGGATAGCTTAATGTGCTGATTTGTATGGCTCAGTGACGTGAGTTTGCTGAGATTAAAGAAATGCGATACCTATTCTTGCTGGGAAGTATGCCTTGGGGGTGAGGAATATATAGCCGGGATCCCTCTAAATGTGTTTATTTTCGGGGGCAGCTGTGATATGAATGATGATTACACACTTTCGTTCCAGCTCAAAACAGAAGCTATGATATATTAGTGGTGAGGCGAAGGTAATGCGCGTGCATTTAATTTGATCTCCTAATCAATGGGTCAGAGGAAGGATCTCAATGAATTCGACACCTGAAGTTGGAGTGGTGGTAGATGGGACGTGGTGGTGGGGAGATCACAGCACGGTGAAGTATCTTTGCTTCTTTCAAGTCAGCAGTTTGCTGTTCTATTTAAAATGATAAATCTGAATAAAAAAAGTAAAAATTGCTATTTCAGAAAGTAGGTAGGGAATTTCCCAAATGAGTAATGTTCTCGACGCCTAAGTAACCCATAAAGTTGTGCAGTCTTACAGCACTGTCTACGGCGTCCCGCTCAGTGCCCACTTTGCAGAGGTGTCAATTTCAGGTCCATAAAGTAAAAATCCAGACCAGGATTTTGTTTCAACCAATCAGTTGAGCATAAAGAGTCACAGTGCTCAACTAGTTGGTTGAAACAAAATCCTGGTCTGTATTTTTACTTTCTGGACCTGAAATTGACACCGCTGCCACTTTGTGAACTCTGCGGTGCCGGCCGATCATAACGAGCAGAGACCTTCCGCGATCACCATTAAAGGTGGAGCCGGCGCACACTCACCTTGAATGACGCTCAAATCGGTCTTTAATAACCATAAATGTGCTTTTAATTACTTAAACATGAAACAATGCAATATTTTCTATCAACATCTCATCGATTTTTGTGGATTTTTCTGCACGCGCTTGTGGTTTTTGCCTTTCAAATTTGTCGGAGAAGCGAAACATACATGATTAGGTGGATGGGTCAAACCGTGAAACAGATTTTATAAACAGTTCAATTTGCACGTATTCCAAAGTTAAAGTCGAATTAATTTAAAGTTTAATTTTCATTATTTAAATAATTTTAAAACACCCCCCCCTTCATGCCGCTGGAGTACTAGTGACTCCTGAACGTAGATTCGAAGGAGGTCCAGTTCCCTTTAAATAAACTCACTAGGTCAGATTATGATTAAAGCACCCCTGCTGAGACATAGAGGTAGAGCAGTTTTGTTGAAGGCGAACGGCATTCTTTATGGGTGTTAATGACGGAACCAAACAAGCAGCACAGACAGTGATTCCATTTGGCTTTTACAAGGGAACCAACGGAGAGGGAAATACGAGTCTCTCTGGCTTTATATTATAATTACAGGCTGGTTCCTGGTGAGTCGGGGGGAAAGCTCCTTTTCCGAGTCACCTTGAATTACTTCATTGTAATCAGTGCAATTATCCACCACCCAAAATGATTTAGAATTGCACCGGGTTTGCACGATTCTGTATTTAATTGGCAGGCTATACAATTAGCTTACTTGGTGATTTCCACGTTGAAAATTAACAGTAAAGAGAACGAAAACGAATCCTAGGATGGGGAGGAATCACATCCATGTATACTGGGCCCAGGTTCACCGGGGGGCAGTGGGGGCACAAGGCTGGCCCACCTAGCTAAGAGGGGATGTGTATTTTTTTATATGTAAATGGCGATCCTCATGCCCTCCCCCCCACACC
>JAODKM010000099.1:5302767-5322816 GCA_026780845.1 Petrocephalus sullivani | reverse complement strand
TGAAGCAACTGCCATGTGATTGGTTGATTAGATAATTGCATTAATGAGAAATTGAATAGGTGTTCCTAATAATCCTTCAGGTGACTGTATAATGTGCTAGAGGCTGCGACAAATCGTAGAAAGATATTACGATTAACTGACCTATTCATATCTTTGTAGCATTTAGCAACATGGAACCACAAAGACATTGATTTCAGGTTCACTGTGTAACCTTAAAAAAGATCTTTGTCCTGGTCTATGCCTCATTAGGGAACACTGGCCAGTCATCCACAAGTTACAGAAATGGTATCTATTTGTGAGAAGACTGTTGCCAAGGAAACAACTTTGGAATGTATTGATAAAGCCAATCATCCGACATACCAACAGTATCCGACTGTACCAACACCAACTGTCTCCATAACGTGATGTAAGATGCTTCATTGCTCGTTGGAAAATTATTTATAAGAAATACTTGAGAACTAGCATCATTTCTGGGATGATCTTCTGCCTTGGACCCTGGGGTGGCCTCCAGGCCCCCGTGAACCTATACTAGATAAGTAGATATAGTACATATGGAAGATGGATGAAGTGATGGATGGACTTGAGAACTTATTAAATTTATAACCAAGAATGCTTATGTAAAGATTTTTGTGTGCATAAAGTAGCATAATACTAACTCAGGTAAACACAAAAAAAAACAAATAATTAAAAATAAATTAACCTGGAAAAATTATTTCAGCATATTTATTTTATTTATTTTTGTAGTTCTTTGTATTCTCGGTTGTTGGTGTCCTCTGTGAAATTCCTATAACCTGAGGCAAGGTATCTGAATGTCAGGCCGTCTCCGGGGACCTAAAGATCTTGTACGATTCACCAGAAGTGCTACAGCTGTGTAGGTTACAGCTGATTCGCCACTTTGGAGCCCTCTGCTTGGAGCTTATCTAATGGAGGTCCAAACACACACACTTTTGGGAACTCTGTTGATGCAGGAAAATGAGAAAGCTGGGAAAAAAAAAATTACGACCACTTCAGTCAAAAAGGGCACCAGCCTGCTGGGACTCAGGTGGTTTTGCCAGAAATGAGCCGCATTTTCAGGCAGCAGCTTAGCTGATCTAACAACGCGGATCTAGGCGGACCACTCTAAATTTAGCGCACAACCTTGTCACTGTCACTGACCTCTACATTTTTTGATGGAAGTGTTTCCTATTTCGGTTCCTTATTCATTACACTTAAGCTGTTTGATATCTATTAGGATATGTCACTGTGACAGCTGATATTACAACATTAAGTGCGATCACTAGCCTGATTCCAATAGGGGCTGATAATGATTGCCGCCAGTATCATTACCATCACCATCCAATTGTTCTCAAAAATCAATATGTTATATAGCTAGGGTCTTTAAGTTGTGTATATAATCAAAAAACACATTTCAAGGACATGGAGCTGTGACTGTGTGCAGTTTCAGAGGATGCAATGCTGGGACCAGGAAAATACGATTTTTAGGCTGTTTAAAATTTAAATAGCAAATACAATCTATTCTGGCATGACATGCAGGGTCTACCCCAGCGTTATACCCTTGGCTGCCTGGAATAGGCTCCTCATTTCTGCATTCCAACCCTATCCAGTAAATGGATGGATAGATGAATAGATGAATAGATGGATGGATGGATGGATGATCTTTTCTCTGTTACTAATTTTGGAATTTCAGAATGAAGGACATGTATCATGAACTGGGAAGGAAGATGGAATGGTGATTTTGTGGAGTCTTTGGAAGGCTTTTAAAATACCCGTTTGAAAACTAGTTATTAGTAATGATCAGAGTGAAGTGTCAAATTCAATTCAGCATTTAACTCAATAATTAAAATAGACAAAGCCTGGAATTCATTGCACAAAAAGAATGCTTGTACGTGACTTTTACTGACTTATTTATTTCACATTTTATAAGGCCAGAACAAATTCCTGAGCAAGGTAATAAGCGGAAATCCCAAAAATCTCATTGATATTTGGAGGTGCTCAGGCGGCAGTAGGGAAGAAGGCCTGCTTCCTCCTCACTTCCCCGATTGCTTTTCTCAAGAAACAAGAAGTCCTAAAATTATAAGGCCATGCTTATGTGATTGTGGTGTCTGGGTTATCTGGGTATCTACAACAACTTATCCAATGCCTAAATATTGCATATTCTTACTGCATCCTGATAACATAAAAATTACTGGATTTACTATCATCATCATTAATAGAATAATTTATTTTTAGTTATTATCCTTGTCATTATTTTTTAAGCATTGTGTCATTTGTTGCCTTTAAGCTGAGCAATAGCTTTTTTACTGCATATATCCATTAGTGATAATGAATGGATATATAGATATATAATCACAGTCGCATTAACTTATCATGATATATGTGTTGTACATCACATTACATTTAAATTCCATTTTTTCAGAAAATGTATTTTTCCCTGATTTAGTTGAAAGCTTGGTTTCAGCAAGTGAGATATCACATTTTAAACTCCTCAATGAAAACCCTGAGGATCGTAATGACTGCCTTAAGGTTGCATCATATATATATAATATATATGAATTACTTAGTATGTTGAATTAAATCAAATCTGGCATTTCACATGCAAGTAGAGATTTCAAAACCAGTTTGATTAACAGAATTATACATGGCTTATTTTAATGTTTTTTTCATATTATATGTTCATTATGTATAATGTCAGATGTGACGCAAGGCAAATAAATTATGATTATATCTGGTGACAACAACTGAGTGAGAACATGGCTTACGTTTGTCTTTTGTAAATATGTGTTTGGCCATGACAACATAATTGTGTTTTTACTGTGTACTAGAGATAAAAAAAATAAGATAGCAATACAATGTGCAAGAACCAAAAAATAACAGACTGATCAGTGATCAGCTGTTAAATTTTAATTCAATGAATTTTTTTAATTTTTCACTCAAAAAGTATCAACTTATGTCTTTAAAAACTATGTAATGTTTAAATCATGGTCCTTTTACCACTGATGTCCTGCATGCTCATTGGTCTCTGAAGATAATGGTTCAGTATAAAGCTGGTCGTTGCAGATTATTTACATGTTTTTGAAGCCTTCCTTAAAAAGTCATTTCCAGTTTTGACCTTCACTGTTCTTTTGTTAACAAACATCACATAAACTGCAGATATTAATTAATCACAGATTATTCTCTCTAGTTGCACCACTTCTCTTGCATTTATTACTGTATAAATAACACATTTATGATCGTATAGTAATGAGCTCCTTAGTTTGCAATTATGCTATGATGGAAGTCGTTTTGACATTTCACGAGTTAATAAACATTAAAGACTACGCTGCAGTATATTCAATCAGCTTAATGCTTTAACAGATCAGAGGTTAAAAAAGGTTAATTAAGTGTGGTTCAGTAAGTTTAACAGTTCAGAATTTAATAAAGGTGTATTTTCAACCAAGTGTTCGGTCTCCATCATTTTTTAACAATTGTTCATGATGAACTCAGAGATACACATAAGAACTGACCAATCAGCATTAACTGCCAACATTATATATCTTGATATATATATACACACGCACCATTATAGTGGACATAAAATGTGCACTGTATGTACAAGCACTCTGGAAAAAGAACATGTGCTGTATTAATTTGCATATTGGAAGAAAGCATCTGTATTGTGCTTTACAGAACCAATGGGGATCCACTATAAGCACCACTGTGTAGCACCAACCCGGATTATGCAGCAGCAGCCACTCTGCACCAGTACACTCACCACACAGTTGGTGAAGGGGCAATAGAGAATTCACCAGTTAGTTATAGGGGATGATCCGGAGGTTAGATCTGGTAGGGCCACAGTGGGTGATTTTAGCCAGGACATCGAGGTACCACAGTGTATAAAGAACCTGCACTGTATATAGCAATACAATGGATAAAGAACCTGCACTGTATATAGCAATACAATGGATAAAGAACCTGCACTGTATATAGCAATATTTCCATCTGTCCTTTTTTGGAAGTATCAGTTTCTTTGTACCTGCTGTGTACAATGACAACAGAGTCATTCTATTCTATGTCAACATAATAGAAAATTGACCAGCGTTGCACAGACCAACTCAGCACTCCACACCTACGATGTAGGAATGAGCTTCGCACAGTTACACGGTGTTCAGTCTATGGATTAACACCATGGATAAACTTTATAATCTGGAAAAAAAAACATGCCATGCACCCATCATCCAATGGCTTATGCAATAGAGGACTGAAGCCACTGTTTGAAATAGTTTTTAAACAATTGCAATTTGTAAATTCCAATGCCAACAACTTAAAATAAGGCATTTTCAGACAAGTTTACGGATTGTGAATTGCAGTGCGCGCTCGGCTCACTTCCCTGCTGTTTTTAGAGCGTTTTCCTTCTTTTGCAATACGTATATATATACATTTCACATTGCAGCGAGCATTATAAAGAGAAAATGACAAGAGAAATGCTAGGGATCAGGGTTCTTGGGGTCAGGCGAGTCTCTCACCGGGAGAAAGATGCAGGGAGGTCAGGACGCTCAGCAGGTGGAGGCACCTGACAACGGGCATCCTTAGCCGGCACATGGCGTCACCTTGGAGCTCACCTCCAGCCGCCGGGGGGCTGGGGATCTTCCCCGCGGTCCCTCTCTCAGGTGTTGCCGGCTTCGCTTACCATCCCTCTTCTTCCAGCGCCGAGCTCTCCAGCCCACTTTCCCGGGGAAGCAGAAAAGGAACAAATGGATGAAAATAAAATTCAAAGATCTACACGCCAGTGGAGCGTCAGCGCAATTCGGCAAAGGGCACGTGAGCGTGACCTCCGTGCTGATCAGCACCCCAGCCCTCAGGCTGCATCCTCCTGCCCATCACCTTCACCCAGGCTGAGTCGCTCCAAACTCAGGAGAATCACCTCACAGTTTCTTAACTTAATGATGACAATTTCTGCTGTGGCTCTTCCCAGAGTAGCCTGTGAATCCTTTCTTCCCCCCCACCCAATCTGCTATCTTTTTCTCTCTCTCTCTCTTTCTCTCTCTCTCTCTCTCTCTCTCTCTCACTCCCTCTCCCCTAACCGATTCAGACTCCTCCGTTACTGTAGTGAGACACTGTGATAATGTGGTAAAAAATTTTGGAGAGCTGCTTTGTGTGTGTGTGTGTGTGTGTCAATGAAAATGCATGTGTTTGTGTTTGTTAATGAGACTGTGTATTTTCGCTTATGGCAGCAATATCTTGTTCTGCAAGTCAGAGTCTACTGAAATGGCATCTGATGTCTGTTTTCCTATTTGGAGGGGTGTTTGTTACATCGGTGCCTGTCATTTATGAAAACTTTCACAGCAGAAGAAAATGTCTCCATTTTAAAATATGTTAAAACATAACAGGGTATAATAGAACTGCATTGACATATTTGAGAACCTCCTCTCAGGTTTGACATATCTATCCCCGTGTTACATCATCAAAAAGAATGGATTGAAATTCCATGGGGATACCATTCTACAAGAAGTATATGAATTCTAGAATCTGCCGAATATTGATTTTTAAAATGAAAGTGTTCAGTGTAAAAATGGAATGAATGGACTGATGCCTATGAAAAAAAAAGTTACTTGATGTTGTTTTACAGACAAAGCGAGTATGAGTATTTATTTCTGGCAGACATACAGGATGGCATTTATTCGGGAAGGTACATATTGAATTCAAGTTTATAGCTGGAATGGTGTACATTTAATCATGTATAATTTCATTAAATATTTTTTTCTATAGCAACCTCCCCAGCAAAGTTGTAATAACAATTTAGAAATAATTATTGGAAATAGCTTAAGTGAAGTATCACAGGCAAGCCTAACAGCAGTTGGTATTATTATTGTTTGAATGAATAGCAAAGCATAAAAGATTGTTATGGTGGTTAGAGGAGAAACAAACCTAGGAGGCAACTGGCTAGCTCCCCCCCCCCCCCCCCCCTTCCAGGACACACTAATCTTATTCTGGTCAGAAATAGGTGTATCAGGACAAAAAATGAGTCAAGGTGGGTGTCTGACTCTGGAATGAGATTTTACTGGAACAAAATGTTTTTGTCATCGTCTGTGAATGTGCACCTGTTATTCCTGGCTGGAGTGGGGTCAGCCCACTGCTTAGCAATGAAGAGGGGGCTTGCGTCGGCCAATCAAGCAGGCCGCCAGATAGGTCGTGTGTGGGCCGCCCCTGCCGAAGGTGCTAGACCATCTGCACTATTTATATGTCAGGAGGCCATTTAATTAAGCCTGGGAGGCTGAAATGACAGCAGGGACTTAGCCTTTGCACTTTGCTTTTTGACGATTCAGCACAAGGCTCCAATTACCACTCCGCCCTGATTCTGTTTCACCCATGCACCTGCATCCGCCACCCCATCCCAATTTTTGTGCACAAGGGCTGCGTTTTGCATAAATAAAATGGAGAGCTGGATCTTCTTAAACCAGTTGGGTACTGGGTTTGAATGCCCAGTGGGCGTGTTCTGTATGGGTAAATGCCAGCTTCTCAGCACCACCTCTGGTGCAGGTAGGACAGCATTGCCTAAGTTCTGGGTTTTGTTGTTGTACACTTATAGTGCCGTAACTTATGTGTTTACGTCTCAATGGAAACGTGTCATATTTCATTCTGGTGCCTGTCATGCCGCAGATGAGGTCTGGCTAACGGTACATAAAATCGGCGAAATCGATACAACTCTGGCAGTCCAATCATTCGCTCGTTCATTCATAGGCCACATTAGCTGTCAAAATACAATCAGACACTACAGAGATGCCTGTAAGCGAGAGAGAAAAGCATCTCAGCCTTTGGCTGCCCCTCACCCTAAAAGTAAAGATTAAAGTAATAACTGAAAAATCCCCAGGCCCTTTAGAAGACGGTGAGGTTAAATGTCTTTGAGTCCCAGAAAACATGGTGAAAGTCACAGAATGTAAACAGGATGGTGTGGCCAGAGCCACTGTCTCTGTGACCCATCGAGGTCACATCAGCTCTCCTCCTGTCTTTTGAATTAATCAGACAACCATGTCGTTATTATGGTGTACAGATACTGCGCATATACTGTTTTGAAACTATTACGAAACTATTCAAAGCTACTATTATGGAACCATAGCAAAAAACTATTATTTAGCTATTATTTGTTTGTTGACATTTTGTGTATTATGAATTACATCGCAAAAAGGATTATGAGTTTCTCTATTCCTGAGACACTCATAATGGTTTCATATTTTATGCTCAGTGGGGTCATATCCAGTGATTTCAGGTTGTCTACTGGCAGTGTATTCAGGGGCATATTATAATCACATCCTCACCCTGATCCTTGGGTTTTTGGAGGCTCTCACCACTGAACAGAGAAGCTTCAGGTCCTACACCAAAAGAAGCACCGAGCACCCCAAGGACCATGGCCATGTGCAGCCTGGATCCAGCGGCAAGGTCTTCAGCAGCTGTCATAAAGACCAGGTGCTTGCATGTCAGCTCAGGGAGGGCTGCATGTCCTCTGACAACAGGGTGAAAGGAACAGGTCATTATACTGGGGCACAGACACATTGTTATGCACCAGCTAGTAAGGTTTAAATGTGCACTGCTATTTTTCTGGAGACTTGCTCAGGCACCTTCTTTCCAACCTTGGCTAACAGTCCTTCATGGCAAAACCCTACATTAAGGGCAATTTATGGTTCATCAGCTCACTGGAACTGCACATCTTTAGACTGGAGGAGAAAACCATATAGAGTGCTGAGAGGAAGCCCGCAAACACAGAGAGAGACCAGGCAAACCCTACACGCACACACACACACATACACACACTCAGGGATGGACTCAAACCCCCAACTGGTCCTAGGGGTAGTTACCCATTGAGCCTGAAATAAAATGTAATTGAAGCTGATTTGATTCGCTAGGAAATTCTCAATGGAACAATGGAGCATTCGACCACATGCCTTCCTGGTGGCAGAGTACGTTGCCCCAGTCTCTGACGATCAATACACACTAAGCCACTAATTAATTCAATTGAACTGATTTGTGTTAAAATTGACAGGACACTGCACAGCTGGTCCTGAAAACGAATTAAAAAATGACAAAGTGCATTGTTTCCAGACAAACTGGAAGGTTCCACCCGTGGTGTCACTCAGCCACCTCATTGTGGCGTTTCCCAATTCGGTCCTCGGGGACCCACAGACAGTCCACATTTTTTGCTCCCTCCCAGCCAGCTCCAAGTTGGGAGAAAAACATGGACCGATTGTGGATCTCTCTGGGCCAGATTGAGAAACACTGCCTTATTATAATGCACACGTACTTATTTAACAAACCTTATACTTCCTGTTCTCCAGTGAAGAGCTGCTATTCAACAATAGGCATTATAATCCTAATAATCGTAGTATATGCAAAGGACAACTATTACAATGCTAATTTACCAGATGCACTTGCTCACGATCTGAAATGTCAGAGAATATACCCTTGTATTACAACAGGATGTCCATGGGCATTCTGAGGACACCTTTGACTGAAAGGTCTGAAATGCCTATGAATGCCAAAGCAAATTAGAAACAAGAAAAAAAAGTAATTATCATCACCACAACCGTTCAATTGTGAAATAGGTGAATGTGCATAATAAAATGTATGCCTTCCTTGTAGAGCTTCGTGTCCATGGATGAAGCCATGGCAATCAGTGCTTTGGGTTTGGTCTCCTCTCATTTTCACCCAGGGATCCATATCGGCCTGGACTTTCTGTCACTCTTCTAGGCTCTCAATAGAGAGGAGACCGAATGACATTCGCTAATCCAATTTCACCGTGTGTGTCACATGATGCCGTGCACTCAGCCTGGCACCCCCGCAAGCTTGTTAACTCCCGCTTACTTCTCACATGATTGTGCTGCTGCAGGACTCCCAGACACAATCCAGTGGTGACATAAGCAAGATCCCGACAGCGTTCCGAGCTGCAAAGAGCAGCGGGCTCTGTGGAGGAGCATTTCGACCGAACCCGTAATAAAATAGTATTACGGCGTGCTGAGTTCTGCTGTTCGCTTGCCAACCAGGGATTTCGAGTCATACTTCACTTCTGAGTTGATAATTTTCTACTATCCTGCAAATCTAGGGGGAAATGAGAAGTGGATTCATGAACAACCTGAACGTAATTAAATACCCCAAAGTCAGTATGACATGGTTACACTTCGGTCACATGGGAGTTTCTAGTTTAACTGGTTTGTTTCAGTACAGAATTTGTTCACCAACAGATTTTCTATGAAAATGTTTTATTATTAATATTATTATTCTTTTTCTTTAATCTTTGAAGTTCACAAAACTGAAAAATGGGAAGTACTGTATATTTTACTACTGCAATATCTAAAATACAAACAAACAACCTTTGATTTGTGTTGATTTGTGAATTTGTGTTAGCTAAATGAAGCTGAAATAGCTACGACTTGTCTGTCGTAATAATTTTTAAATGGAGTGATTTTATTGCTTGCCCTGTATGTTGCGTTCATGGATGCTTTGGTGCAATTTCGAGTTCTATTTAAGGTACTCTTCAAATAGATTATCAGCACACAAAAATAAATATCAAAATAACATATAGGTAACAAATCAAACAGATGCATTAATATCAGCACACAAAAATAAATAGCAATATACATTTGGGTGACATATCAAACAGGTGCATTATTATCAGCACACAAAAACAAATTGCATTATAACATATAGGTGACATCTGGGTGTTTTTGAATCCTATAAAGTATTATGCCACCCAGCAGGTCAGTGACCGATCATCACCTTATTCTGGTTATATACTGCTCTGTAGAAACACAATTTCATCTCACGTGTGTGAAATGACAATAATGTGACTTGACTTGACTGAAGAGCTTGACGTTGTGCCTCCGATCCCAGCTCCCTTCTGGGCATGTGACTCTGTACAGAGATGTACTTCAGGTGCCGGGTTACCCCAGAGCTCACTGGACAAAGATTTCCAAAGGAATTGATTTTAAGTATAAAGAGCTCTGATGGACAGAACCTGACCAAACGTGGTTGTTCGAAAGACAAATAATTAAAATTGTAATGTGCCTTGGAGTCACCAACCCGTCCATAAATAGCCAAACTTGTCTGCGGCATTACTCCTCTGTGTCTGTGGCAAAACGTTTTTATTGCAAAAAAAAAAAAAAAAAAAAAAGACTACATAGGCTACATTGCCAAATACCATGTCCATGATTAAAATGACATTTTCACCAAAATGTCCATCACAATCCACCATGGCGTTTGCCCCTAGTCCTGCTTACTAACTATATAAACCTCTACAAAGCGATTTTGCTCTAGATTTGGTTTTTCATGGGTAGAAATGGGACATATTATATGGGTGTGGAAAGCTACTCCACAGCTACAGCTATTACAAAAAAACTTGAGTCAGTCTTGATCATCGTCTTCTGTTTTCATTCATCTCTCATTTTCCCCTTTTGTGAAAGTCTTTTTACATTGTAACTGTTACCTCTTGCATTGACTTACTACAGCGTTTCCCAATCCAGTCCTCGGCGACCCACATACAGTCCACGTTTCTTGCTTTCGCAACAATGTGGATGGTCTGGCAGGGAGTTGGGAGGGAGCAAAGACATGGACCGTCTGTGGGCGCCCGAGAACCGGGTTGGGAAACACTGGCTTAATACAATGTATAGCATCTCTGAGCTATCCTCATTCAAACATTTTCCTTTATTGATAATCCAGTGCAAGTTCACAGAAAGGAGGCTGACGGCCCAAGGCAAGGATTCAGTCCACTACGAGGCACCCACACATTCACACACTTTGTCATACATCTCAAGCTTTTTAAAGGTTCCATTTCACCTGACTGCATGTTTATCAGAGGTGGGTAGTTCAGTTCTAGAAAGTATAAGTCCAGTCCAAGATTTTGTTTCAACCAACCAGTTGAGTACTCTGTGATTGTAACCCTTTATATTTTGCTTAAGACAAAATCTTTTGGTCTCTGAACCTGAATTACTGACATCTGATACTTATGTACTACAGGGAGGAAACTGGAATACCAGCAGGAAAGCTACCTGAAGAGAGGGAGCATATGATAACCCCCAACACTGGAAGTGCGAGTCCATAGTGCCGCCTACTGAGACAATCTTTCATGCTGGGCTTAATTTTTTATACATCTATTGTGGCTTGTTATCGATTGATGAAAGTCATACTTCAGCTTTGGCTGAGAAATGGTAAGGCAGGAAATGGTACAGTAATAAGGACGAATGAATGAACGAGTATGGAAATGAAAAATTACGTTTATCGCTAATGCTGTCATTACAGCGTATAAAAAGGAAAGCACTTGATGGCATTTTATTATAAGCATTTTTTAAAAACTCAGAATTAATAGAAAAATAAGCTTTCTAATTTTAATTACTACATTGCTAAAAGATGCCTGATTATACTCAATTTCACCTAATGCCTTTTTAATGTCAATTATACAACCCCTGCATTAAAAAATTATACCTCATTGAAATGTGGCACATATGAGTTCTGAAAAAAGCACATATTAAAAACCGACTTTAATTATATTTAATACACTTTAAGCCCCCCTCAAACTGATTATTCCGGAAAGGCGTAATGAATGTTTCAGCGCTATAGGCGACACGAAGCACATGCTGAATATCGCCATACTTACAGGGGGCCTGCAGTCACACATATAACGATGTAAACAGAGAGCAGCCAGTGCACGCAGAGGCCTTTCCGCTTTCATTAGGCTGAGCTGCAGCCGAACTGCAAGCGAAAAAAAAAAAAAAAGAAACTTTTCGTTTTCATACCAAGCATCCAACCTGAAACTGAGGTCACAGTTCATATTTAATGGCTTGATATTGCAGGTTGAAATGAAATTGAGAGAATCAATCAGTTTATTTTTTTGCTTGCTCGTTTTCTAATCCCAGCCGAGTCTTCCCTAGTCTGGTGCAGTCAGGAATAACTGTAATTTAAAGAGGTTTTTTTTTTTGGCTGAGTTTATGAGAATGATTTAGAGAACAGTAATTAAAGTGGTGCATTTGGAACCAAGGTGCAGTAACAAATACTGAGTTGACCCAGCACACCGTGCCATGATAAACCTGTTTGTTAGGCTAGGTCAGCATTATTTTTAAGTGTATACACCGATCAGCTGTAACATTAAGCCCACCTGCCTAATATTGCGTAGGACCCCCTTGTGTTGCCAAAACAGCTCTGACCTGTTAAGGCATGGACTCCACAAGACCTCTGAAGGTGTCCTGTGGTATCTGGCACCAGGATGTCAGCAGCAGATCCTGCAAGTCCCGTAATTTGCTAGGTGGGGCCTTCATGGAGCAAACTTGTTTGTCCAACACATTCCACAGATGCTGAATCAGATTGAAATTTTAGGGTCATCCTGGTGCTGTCACGTGTGCGGCGGGAGGAACGACCCATGATGCAGGCGTATATTCCACAGGATAGCGAGAACCACGGGAGCAAAAGTGACAGCCAGCACAAAAGGCATCGACAATATCCGACAGGGGTGACTGGACTCGGACTGACTAATAAAGGGGAGAACATCAAGGGCTAAACACAAGGCAGGTGTGCAGGACTAACAATGGGATTGTGACACAAGGTAAAGCCAAACAAGACTCAGGTCTAAATAAATGGGTAACACTTTAGTTGAGGGGCCACAAATCATAGTAGTACCTCATTGACTACTGAAGTACTAATCATGAGCATCAGTTAGTTAATGATTAACTAATGAACTAACTAATGAAGTTCCTGCAAAGAAGACAGGAATCGTCATCATTGATTAATGATGAAGTAACGCATAGTTAATGGTTAATTAATGCATTTACTAAGCATGTATTACTGCATTATTTGTGGCCCCTCAACTAAAGTGTTACCAATAAAGGTATATTTAACAAGATGTTTTTGGTGACATCTTGCACTATACTAGACTAAATTAATAATCAACAAAAGCTTGACATAATTACACAATTTATTCAATGAATAGTTAGCATTATCCATCCATCCATCCATCCATTCATTCTCTACTGCTTGTCCGGGTCGGGTCGCAGGGGCAGCAGTCTAAGCAGGGAAACCCAGACTTCCCTTTGTCCAGCTCTTCCGGGGAATCCCGAGGCATTCCCAGGCCACATAGTTTCTCCAGCATGTCCTGGGTCTTCCCCGGGGTGAACGAAAGAGACATATTCAATGAAACAGCAATGAATCAATGCCAAAGAGCAGGGCCATCAGCATCAGAGGCTATGAAAAAGCCTTACAATAATTCAGAATCATGAATCATGGTGTGTATCAGAAGATGAAGAAACTCCAAGAATTTTCTCATCACATATGTTCAAACAAGACATGCCCTTGTTTCATGTCTTACAAGCTAGTCATGCACTCATTTCAATTGTTAATAAGCTAATATTTATATAGGCGTCCCTTGGTATCTGCAGGAGATTGGTTCCAGGACCCCCTGTGGAAACCAAAATCCACAGATGTTCGAGTCCCTTGTATAAAATGGTGTAATATTTGTAAATAACCTATGGACACTCTTTAAATCATGTCTCGTTTTCTTATAATACTCAATACAATTTAAAGTTGTTCACAGAATCAAAGAGTGCACACAACAAGAGCAGCAAAAGAGGGAGAGGCGAGGCGGATAATGCTCAAAGTGCTAGAGAGAGATCCATCAGCAAGGTATGCCTACAGTACATGTCAATTAATTCGCATGCATTAAGCAAAGTGCTTCATGCGCAGAAAATTCAAGTTTTGCTATCCACAGTGGGCTGAATCCGCAGATGCAGAGGGCTGACTGTATAAGCAAAAAATATTTAGCCAAATTCCAAATGATAGTATAACAATTTCCAGCCAGACTGTAACAGTATAGTTGAATTGCAATGCAATGCATTTTTTAGTATTCCTTATATGGGTCTATGTACAGCCAGCCAGCCATACAATGTGTGTATACAGTATGTACACTTAATCATATAAATGTATCACAGAACATTCTGGAAAGCTGTACTGGCAAGAAGAGAGAAGATAAACTGAAATTAATTTATAACCACTGGGAAATGCTGTGATGTGTTTCAAGAACAGGAGAAGTTGTCCTCGCCAAATACTTATCCAGAGCAGGATTGCTGAGAATACAAGCAATAAAATTCAAACTTTCTTGTTTTGTGTTCAAACCAGAAAAAAATATGTATTTCTTAGCAGAGAAAATTATTTAAGTTGGTTGGATGGGTGGATGGATGGATGAATGGATAGATATGGATGAATGTTTAAAGGCTGAAATGTTTAATAAAGAATGAAAATTGAGTAAGCAAACTACTTCCGTATGAATTGATTTGGGATGTTATGTATTGGATAAGTGATTTTTATCTCAAGTGAGCCTGGAATTTCATCAGGCAACTTCAGAAAGTCATGCTGGCTGTTGAACAACATGCACATGCAGTGATTGTGTCAATAGCTTCTGTGAGGTCAGCAGACTGGGGCTCAAGTAAACATTCAACTTCCTCAGACTTCACTCCAAACTGATGATGTCTTCTGTGTTGATTAACTTAACAGGTCACATGCCTGGGATTTCTGCTTCAAACCAGTATTCTAGTCCCAGAGAAGCTAGGACAGAAAATGAAAGAAAATAATATCACCAAAATACCAACAAGTAAGAGCTAATCCAAATCACAATCTCATTGAACAAAGAAAATAACTGTCTTTATGTTTACATTTTGTGCTACAGACAAGGATTTTTTTTCATTCAATTAGATCTAAATTATGATTATTTGACACAAGACTGAATTTATAATATTTGGAGGTATTTGTATCCTGAGTTGATTCTGTGACATATGCAGTGTTGAGTCAGAAGTTGATCATAATCAGATGAAAATGATCCACTTCCTTCAAAGATTTTGCTCGTGATGGGTTTAAATTACTGGTGGATAGCATTTGGAATGTTCCAGAATGTTTGTCAGCTAGCTTGGTACGCCTGAGTCATTTTTGAGGCACATGTGGATGAAACTGAAGGGTTACTCAACTTCCCAGATGACTCTTGGATTCTTTGTAATAACTGTGGTAATCTACAAGATCTATATCTACGTCATTGATTCTCATCTTGTTGGATCTGTCTTCAACACTGTAAAGGATGAGATCCTCTTGTCGATTTGTCAACAGTCTCTTAACTTGGCATCACATGTACTGCACTGAGATGATGTGAGTCTTACCTATCAGTTAGATCTGGATTAATACACTACCACTCCAGGTCCATTCATCCCAGTGAGGGCAGGCCCCCCAGCCACCCGCCCAACCCGAAAGGGAACCAGCAAGGGACCAAGGGGGCAATGGCCCCCGTAGACGGGGACCCCCCAGAGGAGGGGCGCAGGTCCCCACAATCTCGTCTGCGACCCTCCCACCAGTGCAAGCAGGGCCGGAGCTACCGGCCCCCGATGACCAGGGGCGCGCCCACAGCCCCGGCGGAGGGACCACCTGCATAGGCGGGGCCCAGGCCCCCCAGCCCAACCCCCCAGCAGGGCAAACCACAGCCCACCGCAGCGACCCGGCCAAACCTCTCCCCTGTGACACCACAGGACGATCAGAGGAAGGCCCCCCAAAGGCTAATGCCTCCCCCCCCCCCCCCGGGAGCAGACCCGAGGCGACCAGGGAGGCCCCCCACCCAAAACCCCACCAGCAGCGGCCCCACAACGATGCTGCAGGCACCAAGGTCCCCATCCGGCCAACCACCCGAGGGAGGATTCATCCATTCATCCATTTCTATGGCTTCTCCTATAACTATGCACATAACAACTAGCTCTACCTAATCTTCCCTCCAGCAGAGACTGTAGACTCTGCTATGACTTCCGCATACTCTATCAACACCAAAGCCTGCATGAGCGATCATCACTTCTGACTGAAACTTTCTGAATTTCAAAGACTAAGTATCTTGTCTTCCCTGCCAAACCTAATATTCAAGATGACACTATCCAGCTTAAATCATCAGCATTGTTCCTTTCAAGGAAAGTACGGGTAATGCTAGATGATCACCTACCCTTTGCTGAATGTATTGCTGCATCACCCAGTTATGTGGAAGACCTGTCAGATTATGCAGCTTCCCCAACCAGGCAACTCTGTAACTCTTTATCAATGGGGTTGCCATCACATGCTATGGAATGACTACAGATAATGCAGAATGTAGCACTGTGTCTAGTTTTCCGTCGGCCAAAGGGAAGTGTACTCATGTCACACCTCTTCTGAGCTCCCTTTACTAGCTCCCTATGGGTGCTCAATCAAGTTCACATCAGTTTATTGGTGCTTACATTCAGAGATTAAAATGCAATGATGGTCATCAAGAGGGCCCGGGAGTTACACGTATCCCCGAGGTGTGATGGGTACTTAGGGGTACAGGTTAAAGGGCACAGGAAAATGGCAACGAAGGGACTGTCCTCGCAGATTCTTCCACAGCATAAATATAAGTATCATGCTAGACATTTTCCATGTGTGGTTGTTTGATTGTGGAATTAACTCCCCGGTGGTATTGGGTGTGTGTCAGAGTGTCGGCATGACCCTCCTGTCTCCTCCCTCATGTGGTCTGGTGACTCAGACACACCAGATACCTGTTTCCCCACAGTTGTAGGTGTATTCGAGTGCCGGTTTGTCTCACCATCGCTAGTCCAATCACAAAGGGGACTCCTCCAGTCAGCCTGTCTCCATCCCCGCTCTAACCCTCTCCTTTTGATCCCTCGGGATCTTTATTTCACGTCATTGTTTGCTTAAGTTTAACGAAACCCTTTTTACTTCGCCCCATGCCAGCCCTCAATTCATTTGTCCTGCATGTTGTGACAGTGTTCCTCATGACCATTAAAAAATGTATTGAGACCAAGGATGTAGGCGAGAGTTTGATGCTGGGGGGGCAGGCAACACAATTATTATAAAGATCAGTACTGTATATTGTGGTGGGAGAAATTAAGCCAAATTTTGGGGGGTACACATTCCCCCTGTACCCCGCGGTTGCTACATCCCTGCTTGAGACCCATCTCTTCTGAGAACATCGCAACTAACCTGATCCCGCGACTGGCTGTTTCTTTGATATGGTCTCATTTGGCTTTGTACTTGGATTTAATCCTCACTTGGTTCTCATGTGTGATATTTCTGTAGCTTAGCTCCATACTGTGTCATTTTCCTTTATCTCGGCTGTGTTACTGCTCACTCACCGGAAACTTTGCCTAGCAACACTGGCACCTAAGCTGGGTCCTTGCCAGCCACGTACTTGCTATGCACTGTTTGCTTCACTTAGTCATTATATTGTATGAAATTGTCTACTAAGTAAATGAAAATGTAAAATGTCTTCTCTTTTGAGTCAGATCTACACATTCTTTACTGTAGTGTTTACACTACTTTTAATGAGGACCACAAAGTCTGGCCATTGTAAAATTGCTTAATTACTTCGGCTTTGTACATGCTTTTTAAAGCCACAAGGTCATTTTGTCATTGACTGGCTAGCACTAGCTAGAAGGTCAAATGGACACTGATAGGAAAAAACACACTGATAGGGTTATACTGAAATAAGCTGTATAATTTTAACGTACTTTAGCAAGTTTCATCCTGGTTTAAATTAAGTATCTCCATGGTTAGTTTCATATGTTCCGATAAGAACAAACAAATAAAATTGGCATATTCTCTTCATTAAAATTACTTGTGCTGCACTGCGGTATTTTAATTAAATCCAGTTAAAAAGAAGCAGGGCCAAATGGAACATAGATTTAATTGTTTGTTACGAAGCAGCAAAAAATGAAGAAAATAAGCACATGCAGTGAACAGGCCATTTGTCATGAGCGAAATTCATTTTCAGACCCCATGCAGATCTCATTAACAGCTTTACTTGTTCTTATTTTCAGCATCACATTGGAGCCGATTACCATAATTGTTTTTTC
The DNA here is from genome assembly GCA_026780845.1 of Petrocephalus sullivani. NCBI lineage: Eukaryota > Metazoa > Chordata > Actinopteri > Osteoglossiformes > Mormyridae > Petrocephalus > Petrocephalus sullivani. Next base: position 5,304,961 of record JAODKM010000099.1, on the reverse strand, counting down.
ATAATTAATGACAGATCTGGAGATGAGGATCGTCTCTAATTACTTCTGCAAGTGCACTGAAAACAGTTTGTATTTATTTCCCCATTTTAAGGGCCCATCTTCGAATGTTCTTACATCTAGACAAGAAGTGAAAAAGAGTACAATCTGAAGTTAAAAAGACATGCAGGTTACGTGGCAATTTACCAGTTCCAGCGTCCAGATCAGCACTATTTTTGCATGGTTCTGCTGGTCAGAAAAAACGGCATCGAAAGAGACACTTTATCACAGCTTTTCAAGAAATCTTTTTCAATGTTTTCATCCATACAGCTGCAGTTTATTTAGAAATAGTCTGTTGGCCTGACTCTGAAAAAAAATACATTTTCATATCCTCCTGTGAAAGGTAACTTTGGGTGATTTACGGTTCCTCTTCTAGTAGAGCATAAAGTGCATTTTGCTCTCTGTGTTTTTTTTTTTTTACTCTTATTCTAACCCACACTCGGGTGTGTGTGTGTGTGTGCTTACCATAGTTACAAGAGGAGGAGACAACATCGTAATACAGTTTTCCACTGCTTTGACGTGGAAGGATCCATGTCTACGTATTCACAATGGAAATTCACACACATCGAGCTTTCCTCCGGTGGTTTAGGGGTGATGCATGCTTGCTGATGTCATTCCGGGTGGGTTAGTGTTTCCACAATTAGCTGAAGAGGCTATGGAAAACCAACAGGGGCTTTATGACTAAGCATCATTCTTCTCCTGTATTTCTGTGATGTCAGGCCTAGCACCAAAGAGAAGCTATGGAGAAAGTGTGGATCTGGCAGATATTCCTTCCTTGCGCAGTGCTCCAGGAAGTTGCTCCAGGAAGTTGCTCCAGGGATTGTTTGACTCCGCTTTCTCAATTATGCTTTGCTTTGGATAAAAGCATCTGCTCACTATATAAATCTGTCCTGGCTCCTTTATCACCTTTGACCTAGCGGAATGCAAAAATAAACATTGTCAGTACTGTAGTACTGTACTTCATGCATACTGATGCACATCCTTACAAGGGTTTTTTGCAATTGCCTTTACTTGAGGCAGGGGCACTGTAAAGGGTCTGAATTAGGCTGACCCCAAGGGCCCCTGAGCAACAGGGGTCTAAATAATTTGGAGCATAACTGGATTTGTCTGGGTTGGGAGCCCAATACCTTTAGCTGGCAGCCCTGTCTGAAGGAGTGAGACATATAATCTGTAACAGGCAATGTGGATAGTAAAGGCATTATTAACAGGATAAATAACCACTGTATTAGGCCGCTTATAAATTGTTACATTTTTATCATTCACAGATAATTCCACCATCCCCACTCCCTGTCTTGATGCATTTACACCTGAAGACATTAACAGCAGTTGTTCGTTAGAAAATAGAACTTCTCAACGAGGTCAGTACTTCAAAAACAAGAATCCACAGATGACAGAAAAATGCATCTCACAATATTTGTCTGATAGAACAGCCAATCTCATGTGTCACTTTCCTCCAGTATTCTGTATTCTGTGAGACACTATGTGTCTCACACCTGTAATTGAAAGAAATGAGATTTCTGGCCAACTTCCAAACCAGGTGTATTTACAGACCTATTTTCATTTGGTTCTTTGGCAAGATGAATCTGGAGACATCTGTTACTGGTCATCTGGTGCTTTCCCAGAGTCTCATAACAGTGCTCTGCAGTTTTATAAGTGTTGTGGCTGGTAATGGTGTGATTTTACTACATCACACAGTGGTAATCAGTAGCTTCTGGTTAATGCAGAAGCTTATGACATCATGGTAGCATGAAAGGGCTTGCAAGTATGAGCTGTATTTCATTAGGAAGCATAGTTTTTAATGAACTCAGTGACTGATTACAGTGATCACGACTCAGAAAAATACCATTACAGAGTATTTTTGTAGATGTTTTGAAAGCTGAACCATAGAAATTGAACCATTGTGATGTAACAACAGGCAGAACAAACAAGGAGACATTAATGAGGAAGTGGAATCTGTGATGGCTAGACAAAACATTACAAAACAAATAAGCTTAGCGAATCAAGTTGTTTGACATGAAAACTTGTCTGATGTTGTGGTTCCTCATTGTACCAGTCTAAGGGCGCTAGAAGTGCATGCCGAGTACATTTACATTTACATTTACAGCATTTAGCAGACGCCCTTAGCCAGAGCGACTTACATAAGTGCTTTAAGACTCTA
>JAODKM010000099.1:5290663-5302667 GCA_026780845.1 Petrocephalus sullivani | reverse complement strand
GCTGCAGATGGGGTAAATGCGTTAATATATTTAATCAGATTAATCACGATGCTGGATTAATCCGCATTAACGCGTCAATTTTGACACCCCTAATTAATTTTTGTATGACTTTAGTATAAATACATGCAAATGTTGATTCATGTTGTTTTTTTCATACCTTATGTAAAAATAAATGTGCAAATTTGCCTGTTTTTACATAGAAACTTCTAAATTTTTCTCTGGTTATACAACATAAACAATCGAGAAATAACACATACTATCCTAGAACTAAATTTGTGTCACAATGTATAATCTAATCGAACAAATTTTTCAAATATTTTAAATTACTTCATTTAAAATATATTATTTTCTGTTCACATCCAGACAAACAAAAGGTACTTTTCCTGTTTTTGTCTGGCTCATTCTAACATATCAGCCCTACTTGCACGAATGTGTTACGTGTTACATAATACATACATGTATTAGACCTTTTAAATAACTGTGAGTGTGGTTCTGATAACACAAGACTTGCTGTCGGATGTAAAATACTATATATAACAGCAATGATGTTCTTGCTTCTCAAACAAAGACCTATGGCAGCAGACTCTACTGACTGCAGAATGGCACTTCCTCATATTTACATGGATAATGTTAAAAATAAATAAATAAATAAAAATAACCTAATAAGCGTCATAATAAGTGCCGGTCCCGAAGGCCCCAGTGTAGAATGTGACACAGCAGATTGTCATGAACACAGATAAAGATTACAAGATGCGGAGCGCGGCAGACAGCGGGCGCAATGGTGCAAAAGCGGAGCGCGGCAGACAGGGGGCGCTGTCCGTGTCCGTGCGCCTTAATACGCCGTGTCTGCCCAGGGAGGGCTGCGCTTAAGCATTCTGCGGCAGGTGCGTAATCCTCTACTGGATGTGGGGAAAATGGCAATTAAAATGTTTTCGTGACGTTTTGATATTGTTAACGCAAGCTCAAGTTCGACTACGGCCAACTGCAATAAATAAATACATTTCAAATGAATATAAATTCCCGCCACCCTGAATAGGACAAGCAGTTTCTGCAAATGGGGTGGATGAATATAGATTAAGAAAATATGTTTCGCGCAGTGAGCTTGCAGAGCTAGGCGGGGAGGCGAATAATCACGTGAAACAACAGATGGCTGCCGATCAGTCGGGATGCACAGAACTCCGGTCCGCTTCCTCTGGCCCATTTGGGCTGGCCGGTTCGTCAGGCTCAGTGTGCCTGTAAAACATTTTAATGTCAATATTAAAGCCTTACGATTCCAGCCCCTCTCACTTCGGCTTCCTATTAGGAAATGACAACAGAATAAATATCGGTTTATGTACCGCGATCGAGGCGGCAGACGGCGCCCCGAAGTCGGAGCCCCCGCCGGCCTTACACGCCTTCATTCCGGCTGGCTTTGAGCGCACTTCCGAGAAGCGCCATTATGACGATACGGCGATGAATAATGCAGGACCACGGCACCAACACCTGTGCCGCAAATGGGTTTTACGCTCGAAATGCTGCCCGAAAGCCCCGTTTAATATCTGCAAATGGAATAAGCCAAAGATGGCACTACGGTTATGTACTTGGCTGATGGTGTTAAAGCTATCTGGCTCTTTGAGTTGGTTGGGGAGCATCTGGGATTAAAAAAAAAAACAAATGATGTTTCCATTTAACTTCAGTCGTGCCTGAGAAGCTCAGGGAAAGGAGCAGCGTTCCGTGCTTTGTTGTGCTCTGTGTTTCTTCAGCCGCTGTTTCTTCACCGATGAATATTCATGGCGTGCATGATTTCAGGGTGGATTCAGGGATGCAGCTTGTTTTACACTTAAAACACTGCAAATATCAATCTGACTGCTGGCCTCACACTTCTGAGTTTGATTTCTTTCCCAATCCTGCATGTGGAGTTTGCCTGTGATTATGCGAGTTTCCTCTCGCAGACCAGAACATGCATTTAGGTAAGTTGGTGTCTCAAAATTTCCGTAGTGTGTATGTGTGGGTGTTCTTGTGCCCTGCAATGGCCTGCCCCCCCCCACCTTCGTTAGTGGTACAGGATACCTTGTTCTTACTGGGGGGGGGGTCTTTGATTTAGGGAAGGTTGAACCCCTGTCCAATATCATACATAATGTACGGTCCATGGATGAATTTTTTCCCCAAAATGAAGGTGAAAGATCAATCCATCCATCCATCCTTCCATCCATTATCCGCTTATCTGGGGTCAGGTCACGGGGTCAGCAGCCTAAGCAGGGATGCCCAGACCTCCTTCTTACCAGCCACCTCCTCCAGCTCCTCTGGGGGAATACCAAGGCGTTCCCAGGCCAGCTGGGAACACACACACACATAAACCACCACCCCAGTCTGCAAATCCAAAGGCACTGTCCATGACATCCATGCAATGCTGAAGAGGCGTGTCAGCCAGGACAGCCTAATAACATCAGGAACCATCAGAAACTCCACCCCCGGAGCCTTTACACCAAAGAGTTTTTCCACTACTTCAGTGACTTCAGCCCTAAAGATGGGCAAATCTTTCTCTGAGTCTTCCAGCTCTACTTCCTCCAAGCAAAGCATACCAGTGGGATTCAGGAGGTGCTTGAAATATTCTTTCCACCATCTGACTATATCTCCATTTGAGGTCAACAGATATCCATCCCTGCTGTAAACAGCATGGCTAAAGCCCTCCTTCCCCGTTCCTGAGTGGGCTGACGGTTTGCCTTTTCGAGACTGACCGAAAGTCCTTCTCCATGGCCTCATCAAACTCCTCCCACACCTGAGTTTTTGCCTCAGCAACTGCCAGAGCAGCTTAGCTTTCCCCCTGGTCTGTCAATACCTGTCAGCTTCTCCAGGAGCTGGAGCAGGATGAAAGATCAGATGATATTTTGAATATTAATTTCTTGTCTATTGGCACAATACAATCCTGTCCTATAATCCACACGGCTATGGTTTTTTAGGGAAAAGAAAATCTGTGAAAAAACGGAACCCATAAAAGATAATTGACACACATTTACTACAAACTACAAACACAAAAACATTTTTGTGTCGTTTTCTAAAATCACTTATAATTAAACTGGTTATCCTGTCTGTCAAGCTGTCATTCCTGCAAATGCTGTAACCTTAACCATGATAAGCTGTTTCCTGATGGACTGATGGCTGGATGGAATTTGCTTACATAATCCCTATTCTGAGAAAGGCAGAGTGATCTGCTGAAGCCCGGGGACAGTGCCAATTGATTTTCAGAGGCACACCCACCTTTCCATCTAGCATCCAGTAAGGCGGCAAACGCATTGTGTGTGTCCTCCATCCTTCCCAGCTAATGAGTCCCTTCCAGCAGCTATGTGATATTTAAAAACACCCAGTGTTGTTATGTTGACATGGTGGGCAGAGCACTACGTGCATCACTCGCTATGGACTGATGTTTCCCATATTATAGATGCCTGTGTTCTCTCTTAAAGGCACATGGTCAGAAAAACCTGCTGGAATATTGTATAGCTGTGGAATGACTATTAACAGAAGCATGACGGTCTCACTTATTAACAGGATGAGATGTCAAATCAGTGACGCGCGTTGGTGTCAGGAAGTTTCCTTGACTTGATTAGCTTCCAGTTTAGGGCTTCTATATCCCTGTGTTTGTTTCACACTCAGTATGTAAGCTTTTACTTTGACTCATTATAAATCCTTTAATAACTGCGACTCACAACTGAACAAACTGCGCTAGAAATGGATGGGTAGATGAATTATTGATTTATGAGCTTTGTTTGAAGTGGAAATGAACAGAGGATGGTTCGGAGTGTCAGTACGCTGACATTTTGTGATTTTCCAGAGTTCCCCATTCTCTGAATAAATTCCAAATCAAGGTCCTGCGGCCCAGAGTCTTAGCTCTGCTGGCATTCAGTTACGGGGAATTCCGCAGTGTCACCGAGGTTTAAGTGTGCAGTGTCTGAGGAAGTCCGCATTGTTATCTCATAGAACTGCAGATCCTTGGGTTGCTTGGTGTAATTTAGGACGTGAACTCTGCGTGTAACACCCGGGAAACTTCAGAAGCAGGCCTCCCGTGCAGCCGCCCATCCATCTGCCTTCCATGTTTTTTCCCCCCTCTTGTTGCTGTTAGGACTCCCATTTGGAACACTGACTGTGTGATGACGTTACCATGGCAACTACTGCCCGAGGGAACCGCCACATATGTAGCCATGTTCTTTTCTTCCCTCGTGATTGGCCAATTCTTTTGCATAACTTTTTGCTTACCGGTACAATTTCACGGCTCAGTATTAAATTAGAAAAAGAACTGTTTAGCCATTCTTTTGTTCTCGATTTGCTACACCCCCTGCCAGTCTTCCTGGGGTGGTTCTTAGGACTGGGATTAAATCTCTTCAAACCCAGCAGCCAGCTTTGACTGGACTGCTCTGGTCTTGGGATGCTCTCGGAACTCAAAACTCTGATCTGCCCAAAGAACACTGGGACCACTGGGTCTTTTCATCTTTGTATTGTCGGATCTTGGAGCAATAAAAGATCTTTACCTCCTGCAGTCTGTTTGACACAATCTCTCACTCAAGAGAGGATCATTTTAGCCGGTAGGTTTATGGCTATAGTGGCACAGTGGTTAGCCCTAGTGCCTCACAGCCCTGGGACTGGGGTTCGATTTTCACCCTTGTGTGTCGAGTACTTCTTCTATCTGTGTTATTGTGCTTTCCTCTGGGTTGCTGAATTGTCTGTGTGTGCTGTGTAATCTATGCCCTCCTCTCTGTTACTGAGGCCCTGATCATACCACCCTGACATCATTAAATCTATGGCGGCTGCCTTTGCTGCTGTAGGTCTCCGGCCAGGTCTCCGCCCCCCCCCCCCACACACACACACACAAATACAGTCCAAAAACATGCTGAGGCTAATTGGAGTTGCTACATTGCACATATGTGTGAGTGTCTGGTGTGTGAGTGTGCCCTGCAATGGGCTGCCCCCCCACAACCCAGAAGGATAAGCAGTTTCAGAAAATGGATGGATGGACAGATGCTGGTTGGACAACTGGCTCGATCACATGACTTCACCCACCCTAGGAGTCCTCACCCCATCCTTTAACATGATTGTCACAATTTGCATCAACCCAGAAATCTTAGCATAACTAGTCAAGCATGGTAAACTAATTATATGAGTACTGCACGTTACTAATTTTAACAACTCATCAATATGTCCGAATGGCCTCAGAGAAGAAGTCAAAGAAGTGTGAAATATGGTAAGGGAATTCCGAGTCTATCTTAGCTTCTTATCATTAACAGCATACCGATATGTCAGGAGGGCAGAAGGGAAGCAGTGCTCCTGGAGACTGGAGATACTCAAACATGGCAAACTGTAATACTCATCTTAGGACTTCAGAGCACTGTGACGGGTCTTATTGATTCAGGGGGACATGTGTTTGCTGGTTCTTCAGTACTGGGCTTGTGACATTTCAAGATTCCTTGGAGTTTGAATGGTGCTCTGTCTCAGGTCGGACCAACCCCTACATTATCCGGAGGATTATTTACAGCCAGCAGTGTTGAAATCCATGAGTGGATCAAGAATAAGATTAAGAACCGCAAGCTCAAGGTTTCAGGACTGAATTGCTTACTGCCATTTTAGAGGCAGTCTGAGGCTGTGTCGCTATAATGCCATTTTAGAGGCAGACTGAGGCTGTGTCGCTATAATGCTATTTTAGAGGCAGACTGAGGCTGTGTCGCTATAATGCTATTTTAGAGGCAGACTGAGGCTGTGTCGCTATAATGCCATTTTAGAAGCAGACTGAGGCTATGTCGCTATAATGCCATTTTAGAAGCAGACTAAGGCTGTGTCGCTATAATGCTATTTTTTATTTGTTTGATGACAGAGTTAGGTTAGAACCACGGGAATCATGCTGAACATCCGAAAGACATTTCACAGTTTTTTTGTTACATTTCGGTCCTAGATGACGCACGATCTACATAAAGGACGAAAAATGTGACGATATGGCTTTCTCAACACGAGCTGATATAATCAGTATTTTGCTTTTTTTAACCTTACCTGAGATAGTCTCTTGGTTTGGTGTCAGAGGTAACTGATGAATGACAGACTTCATTCCTCTTATATTCCTCTTATTTTGTACTTCTTTCACTGTCATATTTACTTTGTCACAAGCCAAATTTAAATACAGACTAATAATGCAAACTCAGTGTCAAATCTGTGAGTGACATGGATGGGATTAGCCATTCTCAGGTGATGAAACCCAAAGATTCATTTCACATTCAAATTGCTCTTGTCATTTTTGATCCCTTGTCCCAAGGTGCTCACCCCCCTCCCCCATGCACCAGCTGGAGAGTTCTGTGGCTTTGCTTCAGTCTTAATGTAGCCTTGTGCCAAACCATGGTTCCTGCTTCTATTCCTGCTTCCTCTTTTAGCTTCAGACAAACGGTGTAGTGGGCCTCTCATTTCATTCCCGAGTGCAGGGTAATTGAGGGTAAGTTAGATATAATTTTGATAAAGGTAAATATAATTTGCTTTCACTACTATGGGCACTGATAAAGACAATAAAGACACTGCTATTGTCTTTACATCCAACCAAATAAAAACCAGCCTGGGAACAAATATACTCTAAGATAAGAGAAGATAACATAAGATACCCTTTACTAATCCCACAGTTCTGTATTGCTACACCTGCAGATGATATCAATGAAAAATTATATAAAAAATATACAATTTTAATTTTTCAAAAGTGCCCATATTCAGATTTCTAGTAGCAGCAGAGATTGAATTATTAAAATACAAACAAACAGGCATTGTATAACTTCCCCTTCCCTTTCTGACCCATTTATGTTGCATCAGGGTAGCAAAACTTGTCTCAATCTAACAAACTACCAGAGGCGGAGACTTGAGTCACTGACAACTCAACTCGGACTCAAGTCGCAAATTTGATGACTTATGACTTGACAGCAAAAATGATGGAAAAACTTGGACTTGCAGTGTTTTGATTCGAGAATTACACACCATCTGCAAACTACCCACAATTTGTGACGCTTCCAGACACAAGCGACTTTCAATGCCATTTCTACTCACTCCGTGAAAAGATACGACCCTGTCTTATAACTAACTACCTTAGGGGGTAAACGGTCCCTTTAATAAAAAGCGAGATGAAGGGGTAGGATATGTTATAATATGTTGTCATGGTTTACTCTGTACACGAGACAGGGGAACTCTCTGAACTGGATATTCCGGAGCGCACGTACACCCACACACAATGGGTCACCCGGATTAATCCTTTCTGCCTGACTGCTTGTCTTTGCAGTGAACCCAGGATTCCGTACCAGAGGTGTGAGACAACATTGTTACCTAGGGCACCACAGTATCTTCCTTATCATCACACTCAAATGAAAATATATTTTCCTTTTGTGTTAAAGACTTAAAATATGTCATTCCCCAGATTTTGTAGATAGCAAGCAAGTATTTTCTGTCTGATTCCACCTCCGACTAACTTTTCTTCAGAGCAAGCATGTACTAGTCCATGTATTGGAGTCCACACGAATGATAGCTCTGAACAAACATCAGAGGGAGGACGCAAGGGAATTCAGAGTGAGGGTGCATCAAAGATCCTTATCTATTGCAGAAAAGATCCCAGTTCTTTGACATTTTGCTGGTGTTATGTCTGTACACAGTGACTCATTTCGACTCTTTTAGTGGATATGTTGTTGACAGATGAATTATTTTCATTCACTTTATTGATGCTACTCTTGATTTAATTGTTAATTATCAGTGGCTTAACCGGATGAATTGTTAGCATAAGACTTCCTCCCCTTGTGTGTCTCACAGTTACCCAGTTATTAGCATAGTACAAAGTACAGTAACACAATACAACATAACACGACCCCAAAGGTAATATTTATGTATGTAAGTACTATACTTCGGGTTCCCAACTTTTTGATGTTCATGCAGATCGGTTTATGTAGTGTAAAAATGTCATGGACTGAAGCGATCAGCAGTTTTTTTTCTCCAGATGTGAACAGATCACATGAACATACATGGTCTGTATGGTTGTGAAAATTTTGATGTAGTGTATTTTTGGTGGTATGTTGTGGTGGAATACTGGCCATGGACCACAACCAGTGTGCAGACTGGGAGTAATTTACACATTACACAGACTTTCATAATACATTATAAACTCTATATTTATGAAAAGGCATAACACATTATAGTCATGTGTGTAACGCATTATGCATGCTCTATGAATGTCTCATCTATAAAACACCTGCATAATGCAGCACAAAACATTCTAATTTTGTCTGTCATGTTGCATTATGAAGGTATCTATAGTGTATTATAGATGAGACCGTCATAGAGCATTCATAATGCATGAGAAACATACCTATAATGTGTTATTTATAGCCATGTTTATAATGCTTTATCAATGTGTTACAATGAATTATAAGAACAGTTATTATGCTTTATGAATATGAGCTTCATAGAAAGTGTTAGCTAAACAACTTGTAAATATAAAGTTTCACACCGCTCTTATTGCATACAGTTTCACTCAGTGTCAGGGGACTATTAGCTTCCTGATACCCTCTGTCGTTCTGATAATATTTATGCACACATATGAATGCTTCTTCGTGTATGCCTTGACCCAGATTCCACAAGAAAGCGGACACACCCGTATTGACTTGTTTCAGTGACAAATTATGAGAAACTTCATAGCTATGCTCTTTTTAATCCCTGTTTAACGAGGTTGCCTGTAAGTACTATTGCAAGTACTATAGTACTATTACTCTTTCAAAGGTTATGTAGCTGGACAGGTTAATTGTCCTATTAGACAGAATTGTATGGACTGATGAGTAGATTATGAGGTTGCTGTATTACTTAGAACTGATTTCCTCATTGTAATTTGACTCTATTCCCAACCGTCACCTTGTTTGACCTTTGTGATGTTTTTATTATGTGAAAATTTCAGCTGGCTCCTTTTCACCAGCATTGCAAATCAAATTTCTCTCCATTTCCAGCACACTTTCATATTAGCAGCAGTATGGCTAGCAGTCGCTGGACATTCTATCTCTCACATGACCTCAATGGACACTGTGGGGCAATATATAGCAGGACCATTGTCAGCAAATGATGCTTCGCTAGTGTTACGACACTCAATCTTGGGAAGGTACCCGTGAAGGACACTCTCACAGGAAGCAGAGCGCTATTTCGGCTGCTTCGGGCTGTGCACCAACTGGAGCTGGTGGAAATGGCTCAGGTGATATTTCCTGGAATTGACCGAATGTCCTCTGTATGCTTGGTCTTATAATTGGAGCTCGGCGGTTCCGCCTGCGCACTGTACCTTCCCGACATCTTCTACGGCCGTGACAAGGCTTCTTACGAATTTCCTCCCTGGAGCAGAATAATGTCTGTGTAGTGTGTGAACTGAAAATAACCAGGTAAAAAGTTCCACACTGCGGCAGAGAGGCAGCTAAATTGTGGCAGGGCCTGGTTTTCTGATAAAGAAAAGTCCTGATGTAGAAAGCTTTTCCCTTTGCGTAACAATGTCAGACTTACCTGGAGGCATTATAAACACCCTGTTACTGGAGAAATATGGCTCCTTATTACCTATAGAAGAACATTCCTAATGGGATTCTGTCACAATCACAAACACATTAAACATTCATGCCTTTGTGAGAACTCCCCATTAATTTCTAGGGGCACAACTTTAGTCCTAACTACAATAGCCTTAACCCCTTGATTGCACTCACAAATTTATGATGTAAAAGTACAAGACCAGACACACAAACACACGCTACACATATAAACATATCTGAACATCATGCAAATATAAACATGTACATGATGCATGCATCAGATTCAATTTCTCTTTGCTATGCTGTTTCTCTTGAGAAATAAGAGCATTTGCTCAATGTAAACTGTACCAGTGTGAGTGTGTGCTATATGACATGTGCTTTAGACAGGATGATGTGGAATGAGGAGCTATTTCTAACATCCTGATGCAGCATCTCTTCAAACTTTTTAAAACTTCATCATATTATATTTTGCAAGTGTGCAGACAATTTGGCCACCCTGCTGGGAAGGCAGTATTCAGTGCTGTATTTGCAATAGCCTGACTGTTATTTTTAAACAGCTCTCTTTGTTTTGCTTTTACACCACAGAATGAGATAAAAACGGCTTTGTAAGAGTTTGACAAAATACTTTTAATGAGGCATTAAACTAGCAAGACCACCACCTTGCCATCACATCTGGGTGGACACACTCAGCAAATTATACTGGCCATCAGTGGAAGGTCTGACTCAATGCCTCCAGCACCTAGCCTAAGTGAAACCGCCATCATGTCAAAGGCCGGCAAAGTAGGGGCCACGTCAGTGAGTTTCCAGAACCTGACCCAGCAAAGCACATCTTTACCACTGCCACATCTGGCTCAGGAGAGGCTGCTGCCATACCCAGCCCAGGAGAAGCCATAACCTCCCAGTTCTGTGTCTGTGGCTCCTTTACCGGTCTGTTCTGTCTTGGTGTGGCCTGTTTTATTAGCCCCTGCGCCACCTTCTGTCTCTTCTGTTCCACTGATGTTTGGTATCTGTCCCAGATTCCTGGCCTTGTCTCATGTCTATCCTGTTGGTAGCTGGTCTGGTCCTTGCTTGTCAGTCGTTTGTCTTTCCTCTAGTTCCTGCCCCCATATTGATTGCTTCCAGCTGCCTCTTGTTTGCACCCTCTTTGGTCATATATTTCAGTGCTCCCCAGATCTGTAATTAACGTCGTTGCCTAGTGTTTCTCATGTTTTGCCTTCTTTTGTCACCCCTGTTTAGCTTCCCCAAGATTCTGAATGTTTTATACTTTTGAGTTAAATAAAACCCCTTTTGTTCGCCTATCACATCTGCTCCCACATCCTTTGTCCCACTCCAGTTTGCTTGCAAGCTAGAAATTCATTAACAAAATTCAGTTAGCTCGGTAGCCTCTTACTTACAAGGACATGAGTTCTTTCTGTGTCACATGGTGCGGTTCTGGTTGACTCCTATAACTGTGTATCCCAACCTGGTCCTCAGGGACCCCCAGACAGTCTGTTTCTGCTCCTGCCAGACATTCCACATTTTTACTCCCTCAGGGGCAGCAAAAACATGGAATGTCTGGGGATCCCTTAGGACTGGGTTGGGAAACACTGTCCTATAGGATGAAGACAATTGGGCTATATAGTGTTTGTAAATTTTCTAGTGAGTGGGGGCCCTGCAGTCAAGTGACATGATGTTCCAGGTTTGTCTATGCTGCCTAGGATAAATTTCAAGCCCCTCCAGAACTACGATTAGTGGTCAGAAGATGCTTGGTTTAGGAAATCTGTGAAGTGCAATTACAAGAAATGGTTTTATAACCTCAATGCCATACTTAACCTCAGAACACATTACTTAGTCCAAACAGATTATGTTCAAATCCAAAATCCATATGTTAATATTTGCATTTCTTAACTTGCCTCAAAGATTTGAGAATAAGACTTTTGGGTGGTCTTTTTTAAATATGCACAATTAGCACAACAAATGTGAGACTTCTAACCATGCTATCATTTAGAAGATGGATAGACTTTTAGCCCCTTTCACCCAAAAAAAGGCCACATTTAGGTTCCAAATCAATTTCAGCTGCACAGCTCTCAGGTCACCTGGAATAGACAGCAGCAGTATAAACTTAACACAACCCCCTTTTCATATTGGGCATTTATGAACCCCACTGGAAATGGATTTTTTTTTTCTCCTTAGTTCAGTAGGGCCTTCAAGGACCCGGACAATCAAAATGACTTATTTAATTTCAAGCGCACTTTTCACTTTAATGTCAGGGAATCCCCATATTAAAATAACTTAACTTAAATAGAGAACAAGACTGCCACCCTGTGTAACAGAACTTTGCTGATTTTACTATAAAACTATATGGTCTAAGCCAAGGAAATTTTATTGTCAGTTTCTTTTTTGTCAAGCTAGTTTTTGATGCCACCTAGTGGCAGATACTATGTTCATAAATACTGTTGTCGTGTACAGGCTGTGAGATTTGCTTATGATTA
>JAODKM010000099.1:5260559-5282610 GCA_026780845.1 Petrocephalus sullivani | reverse complement strand
GGGGGGGGGGGGGGGGGGGGGGGGGGGGGGGGGGGGAGGATGGGTGCGGGGGCGGTGGGGGGGGGGGGGGGGGGGGGGGGGGGGCGGGGGGGGGGGGGGGGGGGGGGGGGGGGGGGGGTGCCAGAGATGCCATTTCAGAGGTTAAGGGGTCACCTAATCACTGTGGGCCAAAGCTGCAAAGGCATTCCATGACACAGCCATGGTGCTCGATGATCAGCTTGGTGATCCATCGCCAATCCAAGCCAGGAGAGGCATGGCCATCACCAAGAGCTAGGCCTCTGCTGTCACCTGTGTATCTGCCGTACGGCGCTTTATATACGCAATCTGCATTTGGAGTCCCTGAGCACAAGCGCAGAGGAAACAAGCTCAGCAGGACAGGAAGTTCTGACAAAGGTGTGAGTCATTATCTACTGCAGATTACCCATATAAGAGCAGCAAGGCCTCTGCGGGGAGAAACATGGCTAGGTTAGCAAGCTGACAGTGCCATCAAAAAACAAAGGAAAACTCCCAATAGGTAGCCGCTGCCAGCGAGAATGCTTCTGACTAATTCTCTGCTGTCCTGCAAATGCTTCTTCACAGTGGCACTACAGGGAGTTGTTTGGTCCATGTAGAACATGCCAGTTCAACTGGTCAAGCCAGCGTTAAAACATTCTAGGATATTCATGACTTACTTATGGTTTTTTACTATTGTAGAACACGGTCTCATTTAATTTTAGTATGGGAGATTAAGGACATCAAAGTCAAGAAGCTTAGATGTCACTGTGGGCTAAGAGGGTGGAACAGAATATTTAGGATAAGAGCGATTTTTCAGTGAAGTTTCATTTTCATTTCATTTTCCAAACATCTTATGTTCTCCTTGTTTTTGACAGCTGGTTTTGAACTGGCATGTTTTATGTTGACCAAACACATGGTTGCGTTTTCATGCATATAAACTATATATAGTGTTGTAAAAGAAACAACACTGTCATGTATAAAAGTTCTAAGGTGGCAGGTATCAAGCTCAATCACAAAACAATGTTTGCATTGTTAGCTACTTCTAATTCCAACCATGCGATGCCAAAGATCACATGACTGGAACGCAACTTCGAGTTAAAAAAAGTGTTTAAAATTATTCTTAGTATGCCTATTGTTAACTGTCACTGTTACTCAAATATATATATTTCAACATGGGCCATACTTAATAAATCATATAAATAAGATCTTGCTCACATACCTTTCAAAATATTTATAGATATCGACTTTTATACATCTAAACCACCCATCGAGCATTAAGATAATGTCAGACTAGTTTGGGAAAACAACAGCAATAACTATTATAATAATATTAATATATGTTAGAGGTGACATGATGAATTCCCCCAGTTTCCTGTGCCTGAAATTAACATATTTACGAAATATTTGCTCCTACTGTTGTGGCAATGTTTGGTGGTGATGCAAGAACAATTCAAACCCCCAGGAAGATTTTGACGAATGGAGCATCATCTTTCCATAAACATATATTCAGTGTCCATATAAGATGGGTGGGGGAGGGTTTCTTAGGAACAGCACAAGTTTGGGCCACAGCGTAAACCTCATTCCACGGGGATAGGAAGACAGCAAAACTCGCCTGAGATGCATGTAAAGCCACAGAGCAGTGAACCGGCGCTAGAACAGCTTAGTGCCCGGCCGGGTGCCAGTCCACTGCTCTGCGGGCCCTGGGAGGCTTGTGGCTTGATCTAGGTGTACTGGTTAGAGAGAGCTGACTCTACAGGACTGGGGAGGGTAGGGGGGGGAACCAGCGTTCTTCATGCAGGCCAGAGTAAGAGGAACGGCAGCCACTTGAGCACACGGGCCTGGGTCGTCATTCCGAGTCATGGGGTGATGAGGCCTTCCAGTGTGCTGATGGGATGTGTCCGTAACACCCAGCATGCATGGTCGGTTCTGTCTACTCATTCTGACAACTAGAGCCCCCTGTGCTTTGCACTATCAGCCGCTGGTAGATGCAGAACAGGTCCTTACTGATTAACCCTTCAATTGCTGCAAGGAGGAGGAAGGAGTGGAAAGGAGACACACGGAACAAAGGCTGTTAAAGGAACGCGAGGCGAGCACCAGGTCATACTGATACATGGGGCCGTTCTCACACCGGTGGCCTTGAAGCGCGTCGAGACGCCCGAGCCCGCGAGCCAGCCCGCCCGCCCCAAGTGTTTGACAAGGACTCGCTAGACCCCGTCATTTCCCGCCGTGTTTATGCGCGGACTGCCTGAAGGTACAGTCCTACACTCAGCACCATTCCTGCGCCTATCAAATGAGCCGCACGTTTAACATTCAGCGTGAATTCTCGCAACAAAGAGAAGGCAGCAGGTATAATTAGAATAAATTAGCGAGAAAAAGTTAGGGAATTTACATATTTTTTCAGACTGATAGTCTATAGCTACTTTGGCCTGTGTATATAATTATTTGAGAGGGGGTCCAAACCATGTAATAATGCCGGCTTCAAGAGAGCCGGCTGCCAGATCAGCTAAGAAATGAAGCAAATGGTTAAGCTAGGAGAAGCAGCCGTACCATGCTCCCTGAAGCAGGGATCACCATTGTGCAGTTCCCACAATGGCAATGAATGCGGCTCGAAGTGATGAGAATGGGCGCATGGGTACCTTCAGGAGTGCGACGCACTGGGGCTTGCGGGGTGCAGAGCACGGCAAGGCTTTTATTGTCGGAGCCCTCCCGCTACAATCAAGGAGCCTATGTCTTCACTGATAACTGGAATGCGCAGCAATGAAATTTAATTCATAAAATCCACAAAAATGAGCAGTGATGTAATAGTCCGTTTTCTGCTGGCAACTAGTCTATATACCTGGAACCGGTCATTTCACCAAAGGCCTTGTTATCCATTATGAAGCCCCTATTTCAGTAAATAAAAGCCATACAAACAATATTCTATTTTTGTCCTCCTACTGAATAATTTCAGTCTGCAGTGAGTCAGTAAGTCTCATAAAAAGCCAGTATAACCAATTTCTGTGCGGAAATTAGAAAACTCATTTTAGATTCCATTATCAGAGGATAGTAAAGTACATTAATGAGTCTGAAAAAGTCAGAGAGACACAGTAAGGCCTTAGATTGACATAACAGAAATCCATAGACACCAAGGTGCCTCGAGACTCTATTTATGTGGAAGTATAATTTGTCTTGTTTTCAGAACAATTCATCATAACTACAGCTTATACCAACCATGAAAGGCTGCACATTTGTTTTCTGTTCATATCTGATATAGAGGAAATTTCTGGTCCAAAAGTTCAAAGTGACTAGAAAATGGAATTTCTCCATGACAGATATACCGAGCTTTCGTCTCTCGGAGATATGGTGCTTAAGCAGAAGAAACATGCTACGCGGAAGGGCAGATGCTAAGATGTTCAGCGTTTAGAGATGCTTCAAATCATGTGCTATTCACCGCAAATTGGGTGCCTGTATAGCACTTCATGTCAGAACTGAGGTCTGTGCCATGCAGGTGTGTGCAAGTACGAAAACGACAATAACCGGCATAAAATGCCACATCGAAATTCTATAAATAATACAATCTGCAGTACTTTTTAGTAAAATTACAAGTTTTACTCCAATAGAAATCAAATTATAGATGTCTTTCAAACACTAATTTTAGCCAAATTTAATTAAACCATATAACTACATTAGAAATTCAAAGAACAATGAAATTTAATTTTTTTCAGATTCTGGAAATGTGATTTTTATAGACAAAAAAATCTGCCCAGGTTCTAGCTATACTCCCGAAAAAGCATTTTTGTAATAATACAGATTCCTCCAGCTATGTAGTTTGCATTGCAATGCAGTCACGTTCTAGCTGACAAAAAAAGGAACTAATGTCACATTTTACGTAAACACGGGAACAACAGCACATTCTGTGCTATAAAAACCGTGGCGCTTTATTGCAAAACGAATGCAAACCACTTAGTCAATTTCCTGACCTGGAGAGGTCTTCAATCTGAGATCTTCATCCTGCATCTCAATCAGCACTTTAGCACGGCATCAAACAGAGGAATGAAAAGGAATCGGTGAGTATTTATATGCAATGCATATTTCATATGAAACAGAGGGCTGATAAAAAAATATATACACAAGTATGTATTTTTGTCCAAAGTACATATATTACGACACATAGATTGAATAAGAAATGATGGCTAAATAAGTATAACGGAAAACTTAAAATTAAGCGTTGTCACACAGATACTTGATTTTGCTGATATTTCTTTTTTTACTTATTTATAACAGCAGGTGTTCCATACATACTGTAGGAAGTGGCCCGTCTCTCCATAAAACGATTTTAAAAGAAAACAACTGAGCAAAAGAAACAAATTTAACTGTAAATTCAAAGAAGGGAAATTCACCATGACCAGAGAAAATGGACATGCTAAATTGATCACCCTAAAAAAATTGTGCAAAATGAATTTATTTTGAAATTCCTGGCTGCTAACTGTCATGTGGCTGGTCTTCAGTGCGTCATATAAAAACATAAAATATTTAATGTTTGAATTGTGGGGTGTCTCATAAGCCTGTGCCACAGGACAGAGGCAAAAGTTAAAGTGGCATGTTTATGTGGCCTTCCCCTGCCAGACACACACACGCACCCATACATACAGGGACGCCCATAAGGGGCAGAAAGGGGACGACTCTCAGGGGCCCACAACTAGGGGGCACCCATAAGAAATGCTGCAGCAGGTGAGCATGACATGGAAAATAATCGCTGAATTGAAAGTTAGTTAAAGCACACATTTAGTAAGTTAGTAGCTTTGGTTTGGAGGGGGGCATTCAGTAGGATTGTTCAGGTGCCCAGCCATGTTTTTTGAGACGCGAACCCATACACACTCAGCGAATGCGGTCCAGCCTACCTTCTGAATTCTGGCGTGATCCGCTGCCCTTGAGTCGGAAGGCCTGGCGGGCCCGGTTGCGGTCTGTGAAGCTCCAGCTCTTGGGCACCTTATCGGGACTGTCTTCGATGTTTTGGTCGGCGCTGGGGGAGCCCTTGCCTTTGGTGCCTGAACTTCGAGGACTGGAGAAGACCCTCTCTTTTAGGCTCACCTTCTGGCTGCAGGAAGGGAGGGGACGAAACAGGTGGGACCAGGGACACGATCATTCCGGGAGGTCGACTGGGGGCCTCGCATCTGAAGATCTCACTGAAGGCCCTGACTTTAGAGCAAAGAACTTCTCAACATTATGAGACTGGGACATTTTTCATTTCTCTACAAAGAAATCTGTTTACTAGTCAGTTTTCATTTGACTGATATTAAAATATAACAATAACTAAGAATAACTGAATATTTGAATTTAAATTCAATTAACTGAAATTTAAATTCAGTTATTTAGCAGTAAATGTTATTCCTCTATGATAAACTTACACATTCTGTTTCCATAACAAAGTGACATCACTACTGGTGTGAAAGCATAATAGTCTGCCTTACCTCCACAGTAAACTCAAAGGGGACTCTGTGCACTACACAGCAAACTCACAGCAAAGTCCGATTTAACAAGAAACACTTTGAACATTCAACCACGCAGGAAAAGGGAATAAAAAGAAGACAAGCACGGGTCAAATAAGCCATTCAGTCAGAAAATAAACCCAAGCATCGATCATGAACCCATGGGGTCACCACGTCATGCACGTGCATTCTCCAAAAGAAAGGCTCCAACGAGCATCCAGGGCTGCCCGCGGCTTGCTGGCACTGATCTACTTGCACGTAAATATGTGGCAATATACAGTGCAGACACCCAATGGTCCAGCCAAAAGCCGCTCTGCTCCGAGGGACCAGGAGCTGCTTTTCGCTGGTTTCACACGAGCAGCAGCAGCTTGGCATCTTGGCAGATGGACAGACTGGGCTGGTGGGCAGAAGCATTAGCGTACAATTTGCTGAATTTGGCAAAATGGCTCAGCAGAGATAGAGATGATGTTAGAGCAAGCAGGAAACAGTAACAAGAAAATATGCTGCACTGATATGTCAGTGGAATGAGCAGGATGCACAGATGAAAAAAACTACAAATAACAATGATTATACAGACCTACATAAATACAATTATTATTGCTATTGTTTGGCTGTTAAATTGTTTGTGATTCTATCCTTGATACTAATAGCAATGCGTAACAGTGTTAGTTACCACTGTAGTAGGTTTTGCTGTAGTAATAGTAGCAGTGATGTTAGTACTACTGCAATCCTTCCACTGCTATTGAAAATGGTTATGTACTTATTGTTATAATTTCAGCTGGCGCAAATCTATATTAAAACATTACTCCCTTAGATTAATAAGGCCTTGTCCTTTAACGTGCACTCAGCAATCAGTTCAAAACGAATTGCTTTCATTTTAGCACAGATACAATAAAAGTATACTTATTTGTGAGAATTAAATGGCTTAATTTTATTCTTTTACCCAAAAACGTCTGGCTATCAAAGCCATTCCGTTTAAGATCGAACACTAAATAATTAACTGCTTAGTTTGACGAAGTAGCACAATACTGGATACTTGCTGAAATTCATTCATCGAAGACATCGATATACATTTCAGCAGGTATCCAGAAGGTGGCGCCTTTCACAAATCATACTGGTCATTCGCTTCTGTATCAATGGCTATTTCATAAGAAAGCGGAAATGCACGTATACAGTCTAAAGTTAGTGAATTAACTGTGCACATCAGCGTGAGCCGTGCTGCTGAAACCCGAATCATCTGCAGCAGTGTGGCGATCAGCTGGAAAAGGGCTGCACTTCCGACACACATTATGCTGAATCTCTGATTTGAAGATGCAATAGAAGGATGAGGCGGGGCTGATGCTGCCATGAGAGGCGAGAATTCCTAAAGCTATTCTGATAGTGATGTATAGCGGGCACGGTGATATCGATTAATCAGGAAGGTTTTAATGATTCGAGGCGCTTGGAGCCGAGGAGTTTGTTGGAGTTCTGCCTTGAACCTCGCAGCGAATAAAAAGCATGCTGTCTGTCATCCGGGTCAGCATGCAGGACATGGATTGGGACGCATGTAGGTACACCCAATGCATGCTTCTGGGCACACGCTGCCCGGTCTCTCCGCTCGGCTCCGACACCCCGTGCAACGGCGGTCGCCGCATGCAGAAAGCTCCACCGCGGCGCACCGGCCGCAGCATGCCGGCCGCCGCTTATCCTGATCCCGCCGCCGTGCGACGTCCTTATCGACGGGAGACAGCATGTTTCAAATGCATGTTGGGTTTCTGTTCCTTGTTTGCGCATGGGCATAATGCAGGCTCAGTGCGATTTATATTTCTCAAAAACAAAGCAGCAGAGAGAGCATTAGTAGACCATAAAAAT
Source organism: Petrocephalus sullivani (assembly GCA_026780845.1). Classification (NCBI taxonomy): domain Eukaryota; kingdom Metazoa; phylum Chordata; class Actinopteri; order Osteoglossiformes; family Mormyridae; genus Petrocephalus; species Petrocephalus sullivani. The sequence continues at coordinate 5,275,297 of JAODKM010000099.1, read as the reverse complement.
AATATTAAGTCACGGTGCTATGAGAAATATGTTTTATGTGATTTAAAAATGCGGCAACTTTTAATTTTCGGAGTGTGAGACCTCATTTTTATGTAGTTATATAATAATAATAATAATAAAACATGTCAATTATATTGCGCTTTTCAGAAACTCACACGTGATAAGTGATTGTTTTTCCTCATTACCTATGTAAGAAAATACCGTATAGGGAATACGTGAGACAGGTGAGGACGTTAAAAGCGATGATCATGAGTTAGTGAAGATTAATAAGCGTTGGAATCGCACCTGGCTGGGTCGTGCACCTCCACTAAGTAGGTAAATCGTTCAAAGAAAGAGGGAGAAAAGAGGGTAGGGTTTGAGGGGGAGGGGCAGACGCAAATGCCGTGCAGATGTTAATATTCATGTGCCACAAAATTCCTGTAGTACCTATTTGTTCCCGGGCAGCAGCCACAAAGTTTCTCTGCACATGAATTCTCATTACTAGAAATAAGGAAGAAGAGGCATTAGTGTTGGGGACGGCTGGCGTCCCAATGGCGGCTTCACTGCAGAAGAAGCACCAGTGCTCTGACACGCTTTGCCTTGTCACCGGAGATCCAAAGAGAGCTGCTGGTCTCTGTGAGCCTCACCACAAGGAACATAAACTGAACATGCCGGTGTGTGCCAGGCGGTCACAGCCGCGCTGTGACGCGGCCTCCCGGGTGCAATGACGTAGCGGCCCGTGCCATCCATGCTGGGCTCCCTCCTCTCGAGCGTAAATGTTCTTTTGTGTCCCTCTGCTAATGTTTTGCTCCCGGCATGCCTCAGTACGGGCCCCCCGGCCTAGGAGGGTCACGTGGCGGGGAGCCCTGCCTGTCCGCGGGGACGTGGCATCCCGCCGCACACTGGCCATTTCGCTGACGACAGCGGCCTCTACCAGCGGGCCCCCGCGGCTCCGGAAGAAGAAATCACCGGGGGGGTGCACACTCCACGTCAATCACTTTTGCTGCGAGATCGTGATCATGATCTTACGAGATTTATCTTGCAGAGCAGCTACTGGGGGCCTGAACCAAGCGGTACAATGATATAATTATTTCCCAAAAAACACAAAAACACGGGATGTCACCTGACCTTTAAACAGTTATAACTGCTTCTTTCCCAATGAGTGCTACAGTAAAGGAACTACAATCAGCTCTGCAATATAAGTCTGCTTCAAAGAATGTCTACACAAGACAAGCATCTGACAGAACATTATGGGTCCAGCAGCACTTCACATGACGTGGCTACATGCTGAAATATGTAAAGGGGACACCATCTGCATGGCTTGGGTGAGACTCGATGCTGTTTGCGGGTACGGCATAATCTCTGCGTACACAGCAATCAGCTACACATCAAATCAAAATAAAGATACATTCAGGTTTATTTTGACACCAAATAGGTGCTGCTACGTATCAGAATTCACATAAGAGAAGAAGCTTTTTGGGTATGGGTTTAACAGCAGGGCCGTCAAACTAGAACCTGCAACCTCCTTTTTCCAATAAGCGGGCTTTACCCACTGTACTGCACTTCTGCAGATCCAGCTCTGATTAGCACAGTAGCAACACCTTCTGTCGGGGGTGGGTGGGTGGGGGGGGGTGGTGGTGGGCTACCACAGTGAGACCGAAACGTAACGAAAACCACGTGGACAGAGGTGAGTGAGCAAGCGGTCACGCTTTCCACCGACCTGGGTGAGGGGTCAGCCTGGGCCTCCTTTCTTTAAATGAGATAAAAAAAGTAAAAGCACACGGTTTCAATGGCGCTCGGGGATCACAGAAAGTCAGTCGCACAGTCACACTACTTGAGAACTGGCCAGTCAGAAAGAGGCGGGGGATTACATTAAGGCAGGGATCTTCCTTAACCCTGGGACCCCCAAATGAAAGCAGACCGGAGCTGTGGGACCCATGAGCACATTTATTTAGCAAATGCTTTGGTCCAAAGCAAGATAGATGTGAGGATCAGAGAGCAGGTCACCTAGTCTGAGCAATTGGGGTTAAGGGTCTTGGTAAAGCCGTGAGATATGCAACAGTGACCTAACCACCAGTAACGATAATGGGCAAACAGTCCTAAGCCACAAGGCCAAACCTCACCCCATAACTAAGACCTAAAGACTGAGGGAGGCTTCCTGCGACTGCTATGCTTGGGGCCCAGGTGGAGCATCCCCGCATTAAGGCAGTAAAACACCTCCAGATCCAATAAAGAGAGATTCAGCTTTAGATTCAGCCAAGGCATGACTCAACAAAGACAGCAATAAGCAGCTCTAACCTGAAGGAAAGCCCAGACTTGCTCTTCAGATTGCGCAGCAGGTCCAGCTGATTCAGAGGAGGGATGAGTCTGAAAGCAGATCAACACACAGCTTACATACATTTGCTGTCGGACCATTTATTTGTGTTCTTAGCAGAGCCACTTCGCCTTGAGATGTTGACAAGGCAAGCCATTATTCCACTAATGAGGTAAGACAGCAGATGGCAGAATTTCACAAGGAGTTAGTACTCGAATGCCAGTTAGAGACGATATGAAGACAGCTCTGCTAGCCAGCGGGGCCTGCGATTAAGGGTTATTAAATAATGCCGGTCAAACGTGTGAGTTTCCAGGGCATTCACAGGGTCAGAAACCTCCCTAACATGATTTGTTTTCCTTTCATTTTCCACACTTATTAGCTTCTTACATAAAGTCAGAATAAATCAATACCGCAATAAAACTTATTAAAAAGTGTGATGTGTGTATGTCAGAGTGGGATGATAGGTCAGGCCACGCAATGAAAGGACATTACTGCTGGGATAATGCCATGTTGTCATTATGGCTCATAACCGCAAATGGCTGTCAAACATAACACGCTTGGGAAGTTGACACGTATTGTAGGATGGGCAGAGGGCACGGATGTCCCAGCGAGAGGCTAACTCAGGTGACAACACCTTTGCTGGCCTGCTGCCGTTTCACCAATGATATAAACAAGTTCTGTTTTCACCCCCCCCCCCCCCCGACAGGCCGATCAACATTCAGCCTCGTGCCCTGATGCCTGTTTTATTCCTGCAGCCTGTCGCCCAGCTTTAGCTAACGCTGAATCAGCTGTGCTTTGTGCCACCCCCCCCCAATTTGTCAAACTCCACAAACTCCTAATAATACCAGCCATCCATCTCTGCATCGCACGGATCTCCAACAAACGTCGACCGTAGCCCGGCTGTGAGGCCAGGCTGATATTCATTTACACGAGTCCCCTTGAGTAAACTGAAAAGCTCATCTACCGGCCTTAAGAAGAGTTCAGTCCCACCCCAGTCACACTTACAAAGCTGCCACAGTGATGCTTAGTACTTAACAGTTCCTCCATAATGGCTCTGGCTCCATATTTCTTGTAGATTTGCATGACATGGGGCGCGGAGTGCATTCAAATCCCATTTAAAGCAAGCATGAAGAATCACACTGTATATTAAAATACGCAGTGCAAAATGAAACAGTCCTATTTATAGTCCATGAGCGAGACTGAGATGTGCTTTCCGAAGCACTTAAGCTAACAGTGATTTCATATCTGCTTGAAGTCACACTTCCACTTAAATGCATCAAGCAGGGCTGATGCAGCTGGACTTCCAGAACACTATAAATATTGACAAATGTATCTCATTTATTGGGGGAGGTTGACTGCCAGATATTTATCCGTGTTTCATTTTGGGAAATTTCTATCAAAACTTCAGGGCCTTTTGGTCTCCTAGGATAACCAGAACAGCTCTCTGTGAGGAGCCTATGGTCTGTCACTTTAGTGCAAGATACCTGGATTATGATTTCCTTAACCGATTAAATTCAAATAACCCTCTGAGTCACTTTGTAAAAATGACTTTACACCAAGAGCATGATATTTATGTAAGCAAGAGCAAACAGAGGTTCACATCGACCATGGCACCCTCACACAAAGTGGTGTCGTTTACACATTCTAGATCTTGTTCTTGTGGAGAGGTCACAGTTAGAATAAGGTGCTGCATGCAATGCAAGCCAGCATTATTGCCTTAGAATCTAAGTAGCTTCGCAAATCATAACAACATCTTGTTTCTCACGACCCAATTATGATTTGCCAAATTTCTTCTGGAAAATGTGTGGGAAATACAAGACCAGCTTCAGGTGAAGTCTCTGGAGAGCCAATGATTGGAGAGGTAGCGCTGAAAAGGGAGGGACTGTTACATTTCCTAAAAGCATCGGGGAACAGGTCAAAGAGACCATTAGTTTCCTCAGCGTTATTTAATGGTGTTTGTTGCTGTGATCTGAAACGGGGGTCAGGCCAGAATATGATAAGAACCACAGAGAGTTAGAATTTAGAACAACATAGAATTTAGGCAACATTCCACACACCTGCATGCCATAAAAAAACGCTTTGATATGTCAATGTGGAACGGGGAGGAGGTGGATCTTGCAGTCCATGGAATGAAGGTCACTTCATTTACTTTCTGAAGATTACATACTTGTCCAATCGCTTTTATACCATCACAGTCTAAGGAACTTGTAGGAAACGATAACCAGAAAATAGCTTCCTCCCTCATTTATAATAAATAGAAAGTGAGTAATTCTACACCTGGCCCCCTGTAAGTGCAAGAGATGCCGGAAAGCGAAAGATGACCCTTCCCCCCACCCCTCCCCAAATCATCAGAAGAAATATCGGGTCATGTGAAACACACACTGGCCATCGCTTCCATTTCCCAACAGCAGAACCTGCCGCCTGACTGCAGTGGCGGGGAGAGGATGTCACTAGGAGGCAGAGCGGGGTCCGATTTCACTCCTGCCACGGACGGCCCGGAGGCGTACCTGTACATCGGGATGGCGACGGAGCGCTCGTAGAAATCCCAGGTAGATAGCAGGTCCGTCCGAGCCAAGTTGGTAGCATAAAAACGCCAAGCAGCCTGGTTTTCGGGAACAAACAAAACCGTGAGGCACAGAGCACTTCCGCGGCACTCGGCATCCCGAGAGACGGCCGAGCGGGGCCCGGCCTTCCCTCTCAGAACTGGCTTGTCAGCAAGCATCTGCTCGCTCCGTCTGCTGCCGACGGCCTGACGCAGCCCCCCACACCCCGGCTGCAAGGCGGAAACAGAAGCAGCCTGGCAGATTGACGCCTTTTACCTCGTTACACCTTCCAGCACAGATCAGATAGCTACAACTGGCAAGTGTTTAAAAAAAGATCAACGTCTATAAAAATGGGCTTTATTTGCACTCTGTAGCTACTGCATTCCATCGGCTCTGCACCTGTACTCAGCACGATGATAATAAAGTTTCATCCAATCTAATCTAATCTAATATAAAAGATAATTGTTTTCCTTATGCCCACAGTTAAATTTAAAACAAGCCCAGATATTTTGTTGAGTATAATCTTCCAACATTTACACACTTGAATGTTTTCCCAAGGAGCGATTTAAGAAGCTTTCACAAAGGTACAAACAAGCAGATAATGTCATGGGGGGGTTTGATACTGGTGGAGACACAGCTTTAATACAAAGGTAGGGGCAGCGGGACAAGGGGGTGGGAAACACATGAATCCCCCAATATTTGATTTGGCTTCCTTCGTCCAACTACCCCAAGAAAAACATCGCATATAATTCTTATGATTAAGCTTTGCCACCAATATCAAACTCTCTTTCAACCTTGTATTGTCTATTTACTGATGGGATGAGTGAATCCAAACTGGGGTGTACACATCCTCTCCCAACCCGCAGTTCCTACGCCCCTGTGGAGAGATCTTCCGGATGCTCAAACCAGCAAACTTCAGCCTGCCAGTAGACTCCATCAGCCACTACGGAACCCGCTGCCCCTGTGTTTCGGCAGCTCTGAGCAGGTCTGTGCGAGCCGCAGGGGGGTTCTAATTGACCAGGGTATGAACCGGCTACTTCCGAGCCAGCCGCTGGGCGCCTCTGATGCACCAGCTGCCAGAACTCGAAGATGCTCTCCACAGTGGCTTAGCGTGGACCGCGGTGTGACAAATGACAGACAGGCGCTGGCCGCGAGATCGCATCCGGGATACGCGGACACTGTCGATGCCTCTTGGCAGACGCCGGGCGGCGTGGCAGACTGCCAAGAGTAAAGCGCAACCGGACTCGTCTAAATCAAACCGAACGAATCTCTAAATTAACTACATCAGAATCATCGAAAGACTCACAAATCATTGGCGAAAACTTTTTTATTATCCCCTCGAGTAAGAACACTGTGCTGTGACGTCTTCGGGGGCCATACACATAAAAATAAAGCTGGTGGAAATGAGGGGTAATAACCCGTGAGTGACCCTGCTGGGAGCTTGCCTTTGATATTTTCGCTTATATGACCGTGACTGAATTTGCCTTCCCAATGACCGCTTTGGGTCTGAGTGGCCAATGGAATGCGCACATAAACAGCTGGGTTCAGACAGCCAAGAGGAGGAGGGCCGGCGATAGGTGACGGATGAAGAGGGAAAACCCCGCTAGCTGCACCAGGCAGATCCCGTCTCCCGGTCCATCTTGGTATGGATTTCATTCGGGGATTTTAACAGGCTTTGATATCTTTAAAGGGGCAGCGCCAAATTAAGTTCCCTTCGTTCAAGAAACATGACGTTTTTCAGTCCTCTTCTCACCCAGCTTCTGTCTGGCCACCCGCTGCCCCACAAATGACTTTAGCCCCTTGGATTTCCCCTTTCATTTAGCAGGTTGCAGCATTTTCACATCTCTAACGTTCACCTTTCCGCAGGTCTGCTCCTTACCTGTATAAGCCCGGCGGCGGGGTTGCGTCGCTTCTCAAAGTGCTTCTGCCTGTGTTGTTCCTGAACTTTCAAGGCAAAGCCAGAGCCCAGGATACCCTTCAGAGAAACAGACAGCCTGTCATATGCCTTACGCTTCCACTCTGCGGTACTTCGCAGGACCAGTGCATTTACAGAACATTCAGCAAACCGAAGGCCCGGACTCTCCAAAGTCATAAAGGATCCCTGGGCGTATTTAGAAAGTTTAGGGATGGTACCCCGATGCTCTGGCTAAAATCACCCACCGTGGCCCTATTAAATCTGGTCTCCTAATCATCCATTAAATCTAATTCTCTCCTACCCCTTCACCGCCTTAGCTACTGTGTGGTGAGCGTACTGGTGCAGAATGGCTGCCGTCGCATCATCCAGGTCGGTGCTACACAGTGGTGGTTGAAGTTGCTCCCTATTGGTCCTGTAAAGCACTCTGGGTGTCTTAAAATGCACTATATAGATGTAACATTCGTTCAGTCATGCTTGTACCCAAAATGACACACATCGCGTGTGAAAGCAGGGATTAAGGGCACTTGCTCAAAGACTTGATGGCAAAGTCACACCGTTGGCCCTGGAATTTAAACCTTCTGATTGCAAGCACAGCATCCCAACAGGGTGAGCTACACACCATCCTCCACCCATCAGCTAAGTGTTAACGACATCTTATTCATAGATGCAAACATTATATTGTGTGTATATTCTATACTTTTCTAGTGTGCACTCTGACTGTAACACTGTATTATATTAGCACAATGGATGGATGGCTGGATAGATCTTACATATCTCTGGAATATCCCTCAACTCACTGCAGGAAGAGCAAAGAAGGATACGCCGATCAAGGTGAAGGTGGCAGCAAGTAGTCGGCCATTCCACGTTACTGGGTACTTATCGCCGTAGCCAATAGTAGTCAGAGTAATCTAACACAGAAAGGGAAAAAACAGCTTTTCGTCAAACAGCATTGCGTCTTCCTCCAGAATAGGAGGCAACATTTCAGCTGTGTTTACAGATGGCGACAAAGCCAGATGGACGCCATTTATTTCGGCGGCATGCAGCAGCCGTAAACTCAGACTTACAAGCCCCCACCACAGGGCATCGGCGTAAGTCTCAAACTCCTTGTTTTCCTCCTTCTCGGCCAAGTAAACCAGGAAGGAAGCCAGGATGAGACAGAGGAAGCCGATGTACCAGGCGGTGATCAGCTCCTGCGTGGATAAGAAAATGAAATGTATCAGCAAACAAGAGACAGGCGTGAGACGGTACATTAGAGGCAGCAGCCTTGCGACACGCTGGGCTACACAGGCACACATTTTGTCACACACATAAGGTGGGAAACCCCAGAATAGAATCATGAGATCTTTTTCATGTCTTGCCAGTTTATTGATGTTTTAATAATATTTGTAATCTGCGTTCTAATGACCTTAAAGGCACATTTAAAAAGGCTTTTTTCTATTCGCTAGTTTTAGGGGAAAAAACACTATTCAAGTCATCAAGGTAAAAAAGCGAAAGATAAAACCTCTGCTGCGACAGCAGACTTACGGAAACGGAACCTGTATTTACTCACGGCGCACCAGAACAGGCTGATTCCGATTTCTACAAATAGAAAATGTTGCCATTTCTGACCCTGACCGACAACACGGCCAATTATTCCCGCATGATAATAATACCGCAGATACTGAGCATAGCACCGTTAATCTGACGAGAGCCTCGTCCAGCTCAGCAAAAAACTGTACTTCCTCTCTGAGAAAAGTACCGAATTCGGGATATTCAACTCCGCTGGGCTGCTGGTGTCACTACCAGCTTCCAGTTCCAGCTTTGACGGCCATCTGGTCCTGCGCTGTCTGCACAATTCTGGCACTGGCAGACAATCTCTCCCGCATAATATTAACGAGGCTGCCGCTGGCCTCGTTTTTCTCTCCAGCGTGCCGAGATCTCCTGCAGCCTCCTAAATGTCGAGTTATAATAAGGATAACCAGCCGTGCCTTCATTCAGTCGAATCAAACCATTACATGGCCCCGTGTGAGGCAGAGCTGCACCGTGCAAAGGGACAGAGACCACGGTCTGCCACAGCTTAAGCCCACACCTCACGCGTTACACAAAAGCGTCCATCGCTTGCAGTGCTTACTACATTAAACGGGATCTGATTAGATCAAGCCGTTTTTGATACAGGCGATGCATCTACGCAACACGAGTCGTTATCTCATTATTATGCAAATATCTAAACAAATTACGGTAAGCATAATTAATCGAATCAATTCGGCAATACTAATACTTCCTTAATTGATTTTGCGTTCCTTGCAGTTACTAGGGAGATGCATATTGTGCGGATAAAGCATACGCCGTTGATGTACGCCAGGAATTAAAGGGGATATAGGACAACATTGTATAAAGTGCAATTGAGGATGTATAATATAATGCAGGTATACGGGGGCCTGCAGAATAAATCCACTCATATATGCTGAATACTAAAGTATTCACAAGGCCTGCATGCATGTTACAATCCGTACAAGCCATTGATTGGAAAGTCATTCAAGGTAGCATTTTTGCAGAATAATTCCTACAGCTGAGTGCCAGTGTATGCAGTACAACTGACATGCACCTGAAGAAGGATCAATGGGATCGAAAGAAATGCCATAGCCTGGTTGTAAGTCGGCAAAAGAGAAACAGAGCCTCGGGAGCACTTTAAATAAAGCAGGAAAATGGATGCCCAAGTCTTTTTACGCCATAAAGGGTCACATAAAGGGAGGGAGAGTGCTGTGAACAGGAAGGCATACATTAAAACACAATATGTACATGAAGGAAGCCTACAGTCTTCACACTGCATTTATAGCAAAGAGAGAGCCGTAGATGTTATGCACATTCTCTAGTGGCCACAAGAACACTATCATATGTCTCTGGTTTTTTGGTTGTAAACTTCAATCAATGCAACTGAAACTGAACACCATCAATTCCAACGGAGCTGGTGTCAACCCTCTGCGGAACTCGGGTGGAGCCTGTCCTAGTGGAAGGCTTGCCCTGGGTTTGTCTTTCCCAGCTAGAGCGTATGATTCACTTACCAGGGCATCCCAGCCTGCTGCTGGAAAGTGATGCTCTCTAATGCCCACTAGTTATTAGGTCACTGAAAGCACAGGCCCATCTCGGTCCTTACCCCCCAACCCGGAGGGTTTCAGAGAATGTCGAGTTACATTTCCTATCTTTAGTTTGTTTTTATTTTTTTATGGGCAACGTCATAGATCTGGAGGACATTATGACAGAAAGCCACTTCATTACTCAGGTTGTTTAATCCAAAAAAGAGCCAATTCCAAAAAATCAAAGGCCCGTAATCGATAAGACACAGTGATGTGCTCATGTGCGGAAACAGAGTGAAATTTCTGACCTGATAGATTTTAAACATCACGGACATCTTGATTGTCCTCTGCTTGTTTGCAACCATACTGCCATACTGCTGCAGTAATCGCAGAAGAGGATTTAAAGAATGGTGCAGTGGTCTCAAGTGCATGGTGATGCAGTTAGGGGGGTCCACTGCGCAGGACGAATGCGACACTTCAGCCGCAAGGCTCACGCACAGTCACCGGGGTTGTCACCATCTCACGGTACCATGTGTGAATAATGGGGCGCAAATGACCTGCAGGTGGTCCGTTAGACAGGACCACAGCAATTATAGGCACAGAGTTCCAGGCTGTGCTGTTTTACCTTTGAGCACCAAGTGATGTTAGCACAGTATAGAGAGACATTCGGAGGCGCTGTCTCCGTCCCCACTGCCTGCCCCGCCGGATGTCACCTTGCTGTGAGCGTAGATGACTGAGCCCAGCAGCTTCCAGGTGCCTCCCCGTCGGTCCATCCGGATCATCCGTAAGATCTGCAGAAACCTCAAGCTGCGGATGGCCGAGGTGGCGAAGACGTTCCCCTGGGTGCCAGCCGCCAGCACCGAGACGGAAGCGATCAGCACCATGATGTCTACAGGGACACAGTCCGGAGAAACGCTTAGGTTAGCTACCTAACCATCCTAACACTGATGCTAAGAAATATACTCTTCGTTTCAGCCATCCAAACATCACTCTGTTTCCTGTAGCTACTATAGGGGCAGGCAGGCAGTGTAATGGTTTGCGATGTAATCAAAAGGTTGCTGGTTCGAGTCCCTGACCTGCAAGTACCGCTGAGGTACCCTGAGCAAGATACCTTCCCCAGGCACTGCTCCTTGGGTGCTCCAGTCGCTGCCCACTACTGTGTCCCGATGTCACATGGGGTAAATGCAGAGGACACATTGCGTTGTTGTGCACAGTGTGCTGTGGTGTGTCAACAATGACAATCACCTTCACTTATCCAGTGCACCGTACTGGCAAGCCAGAGGACCATCTCAGGCTGCGAGACAGGGAATTCCCCTGGTCACAGAGATTAAGAACATTCTGGAAACAAAAGTCCACCTTAACTGCATGTCTTTGGATCATGTGAAGGAGGCAAATTTGGAAGAAGGTGCAAACTTGAGACACATAGAGCTAGGGGAAGAATTGAACCATCAGTCCTGGATGTATGAGGTCTTTCATATAGTGATTGTGTATTTATGTCACCAAAACAAAATGGAAAATGAGCTGAAACTTTAAAATATATTAAAATACAACTTTACTGCCCCAAACGGAATCATACTGCTTGAAGAGCTTGCAGCATGCACCAGGACGACCTGGTCTGTCACCCAGCCGCCCACAGGCCCGGAGTCCCTCACCGATGACGCAGAAGGGCTTGCGGGCGAATTTGAGCCGTCCTCTCCATCCTCGGTAGCGGCAGCAGCAGCCGGCCGCCCAGATCCTCACAAAGTACTCCACTCCAAAGACCACGATGGTCACAATTTCCTGCGTGCGCCCGGCGCAGAGAAGGACAGCTCATGGCTTTAGGTGCCTCCCGCTCCGGCGGGCGCGTTACAATGTGTGCTCTTCAAAGGCACACCGGCTGTTATTTATCACTCTAACACTTCACGGGACATCAAGCTATAAATACAATGGAAAATACACACCTCTCCCTTTTAATTAGGACAGCGCGTTCAGCATGGCACTTATTGATGCTTACCCATTGCAGCAGGCCAGAGTAATTGGACTGCAGTGACAGACACTTTTACTTCTTATTACTGCTTAAACTTAAAGCTGAGTACTCCACATACATACCAAAATGTACAAGGCATCTTCTGAACTCTTCTCATACTCCTTTATTGTAGAAAACACAGAGAGAACGAGGCAGGAAAAGACCAGGAGGAAACTGGAAGAGATGAAAAACAATAAAATATGAAAATTAGCTCCAGTACTTCATGAGTTACAGCATTGAATTTACATTAGAATGTTTACAATTTGAAGTGGCTGCACTGTAAATCTCAAATAGGAAAAAGTCTATCCCCAAAGATGCCTTCGGATGTATTGCCATAATGTGAGAGGGGGAGAAGCCTGGCCTTCAGTCCTCTTGAGAGGGAGAGTCAGCTGACCACATTAATTCATATTGATTGGTTCTACTTTCTCTTGTTCTCTGCAATATGAACAGTGCTCGTGTTCCATGCCAGGCCCAGAACCCCAGGAAGATCCCAGTATCCAGTCTCCTATCTGTGATATGTCAGTGCGGCGTTTAAAATTTTACTTTTATCAATCACATTCCTGGATTTCCGTTCTGTTGGCCAGCAGCTGGCAAAATAGCTTTAGTTGATGAGGAGTGTAGTTTCATTACCATTAAAAAAAAATTGACAGTTTGTTCATTTGACTACATGAAACTCCCAGACAGAGTCTGTTCATTTCCGGTGAAAGCTTAGGTAGTCAAACTGCCATAAATGCATTCCAGAAATGTACTTCAATTACTAAAGTACTGCTTAACAAACCGTACAGCATTCTGAGAAGTAAACTGAAACTTCGCCCGGGCAGAAGCTGTAAATAACCATGGCTTCCTCTGCAGAACAGAGCTCCCTTATTAAATGGAGATGTGCCACCAGGATGGGCCGACTTCCCGGTAATTAATGTGATCTCCAGAGCCCCCCCAACCGTGAGTAAGCATTTCAGCACCAGCAGTGGGGAGGCAGCCCCACACCCAGTTAATATTTATTGATGATTTCTGGGTTGAAGTATAATCAGAGGGGCTCCTGCGAGTCTTTGGGGGAGCTGGGGGTGGTTCGCTGCTGCTGCATTGCTGGTCACAGTTGTCGTTAATTAATACGGTTTATACATTTAAGGGAAATGCTTATTAGGTGTTTATTGGGGGTCTAAATCATTTTTTAGGAGATTTTTGTCCAAGTTTTTCTACTTAAGACGTGCCTTTTGGAACCAATTACTGTTGTAAGGTGAGATATTACTGTATACTAATGCAGTAATTATGTAAATTAGCTCAATTAGTTTAAGTGAGTGTGTTCTCATTCATTTTCACTAAAACCAGACCCCATAGTAAAAGTCAAGGCTTAGCACCACCCCCCCCTTTCAAAAATCTCTAGTCACACTCCTGATTATAATTAGCCGACCAACTTTCCAAAGTAACAAATTAATTAATCTACAGATTGAGGGAGGCTTCCATTATATGGTACAAACACTATACATGCAGAGTCTGTATTAACATAACAACGTGGTATGATTTGTGTGATAATTTACATCAGCTGGACAGATACTTTCCATTCATCTTATGCAGAAATTCAGAAAGATTTATAATAATGTTATCAGTTCCCTGGTGATTATGTACAACCTTCTCTCATCTTCAAATTTCGAAACATTATCACAAATAATGCTATCAGTGAGTAAAACAGCATGTGAATCCAGTGATCACTGGAATTCCAAATCATGACATATCCCAACACACATTTATTTTGTGCTACACGCAGTTAGTCACCGTGTCGCAAAAAGCCTTTTGCTAGTAACCTAAGTCTCATAATGAAGGACTATAACGCACAGTGGGTTATTTACAGTTTCTGGTCCCTTAAGCCTGAATTAGATGTTTTGTTACAATTGACAGTCTGGGCTGAACTACAAAGAGACAGAGGGGCCTGGCCTGTGAAGACATCACCATGGAGAAAATGAGGATCTCCTGCAGGACTCTGCAGCTCAGAGAAGCCTCACATGTGACGCCCATGATTACGTCAACCATGCCAACATCTTCCCACTAGAACCTCAGAGAACCTAGCCCCAAGGGAGGCACGGTAGTGAGGGAGACAGGGAGGAGCAGGTGCAGGAGCGGGGGCAGTGGAGCTGGGCTATCAGACAAAGGGACCACACCTACGCTACCTCCGCAGGAATACCACTCTGCAATAGTACCAAAGGCCAGAAAAGGAGACACCAGTGCGGATCTGACCAAAGATGCAAAGGACTGCTCTGTCAGTTTAGGCAAAATTTACGGATTAATGAAAGAAAGCTTCATTTGTAGAGTTGAGCAAACACCTGGAAGTTCAGGTTCGCTGGGTTTGGCCGAACTTCGCCGCAAAGTTCAAGTTCAGGACCCGAACTTGACCCCGAACCTAAACCCCATTGAAGTCAATGGGGCACTAAAATGACTCTAAAAAGTCATAGAAAGGGCCAGATGGCTGCAAAATGGGGGTAAGAGCAGGACAATTGCTCTGCAAACAAATGTGGATAGGGAACACGTCCCTTAACATGCGGAATCGTCCCGTTTTTAACAATAAAATTATGTGTCCTGTTTTTAATCAATATGGGACGCGGTTTTTCCGAGTTGCGATGAAGGCAGCATCATCCCGTTCACAGTTTGTATGATAACGCCGTTGGATTGATTAGATTAATTTGTATTATTTATATTAATAGGTTGTGGCTGAGTTAACAATGTTTATCCTGAAGATTAATTTGATTTGTTATGCACCTTAAGTTTTGATATAAGCAAATGATTTTGTATGTCAACGCTAATTTCATTACCAATTGGAGTTTATGACTGAAAAGTTTTTTATCCAGTTTATTTTTATGTCTGTTGATGATAAAGTACTTCAAATATTAAGTATGAATCGTAATACTTTCTTGAGACCGCGATTTACCACCACTGGTGC
>JAODKM010000099.1:5237026-5250356 GCA_026780845.1 Petrocephalus sullivani | reverse complement strand
TTAGGCATATTATTGTTAAATAATAATAATAATATGGATTATTATTGTTATTATTATTCGCCTTAGGTGCTTATTTTATTTCTCCAAAGAAGGGATGGTTTTATTAAACGGAATCTCTCAAGGCAGGAAACCAGCGGGCTTCTCGTGCCCAGTAAAGCCGTTTGCAAGACAGTCATGCATAATGCGCTTCAGTACAGACATGCCGTGCACTTTGTATATAACTTTTTAAATCTGATATTGCAGTCCGGTCCAACGGCTGTACACAGGCAGAAATTGCCTGCGCGACACATACCCCTCGAAGTACCGGAGACTGGTACATATTCCAGCAATGGTGATAATCCCTTCTGCAAGCAACTGAAGAAAAGCACTACTTACACATAAGCGTGATAGATAAACGCCCATCCCCTCGGTCTCTCCAGCACATTGTAAAGGTAATTCTGCAGCTTTCGGTAAAAGGCGTTTCTTTTCGGAGGTTTCCGCGCAACTGAGATGCTGGACCTGGGCTTGCTGAGGATGCTGCCCCGCTTGATGGCTTCAGTCCCTGCGATGAGCAGTGCCCCATCCCTGCTCGTGTCGGCGGCTCCTGCATCCAGCCCAACAAAGCCGACTTTCTGCTTTTTCTCCGCAGCTGGACCGGGATACACGCCGCCGTTGCTGGGTTTTTCTACCATCCTTTAAGATCTTCCGTCATGAAGAGCCAGCTGAGGAGAAATGCAACCCTTTGCCGGGTATGAGCATCGCAGGGGCTGGGCGTGTGGAAGCAGTGGTTCCTTTGTGGGAGCTGAAATACAGTCTCCTCCTAGAAAACCAATTGAGACGCACTTCGGGATCCGCAATGAGTGCGGTCTCCCACCTCGGCTCCTTCCGGCCACCTGACAGCCAAGTGAAGGGGGCGGGGGGGCCTTGAATTATTCAGAAACAAAAACTGATATAACGTCAGCAAAAATGCACTCGAAGCGCCTTAAAATGGGCCGCACTACCCAGAAGTATTAGGCCTACTGCAAATGGATGGAATCAGATATGACTGTTTGATTAATAATCAATAATAATATTTATAATACTAATATTTCCAAATAAGAGGCTTGTTTTTAGTTTGCAGATATAGATTTTAAACTGTAAGGAAATTGACTTATTTTTCTTAGACTGCTTTCAAACAAATAAAAAGTTACATTGATACTGTAATCTGCTTTATTTCCATGAATAGGAGGTAAACTCAAATCTAAGCTCTGAAACTCAGAAAGTGAAATATGTGTTTTCAAGAGACCTGCTGCTCAAGGCTATCAAACCATACTGGTCCTTGGTCTGTAGTCTCAATAAATTCTTATCAAAAAAAAGAGTTAAGACAAAACTGTTTTTGTTATATGTCCTTCTTCAGCAGTGGTTGGTAATATTCCTATTTAGGCTTCAATCGCCTTTTTTTCCAGAACTGCGTATCCTGCTTGGGTTTCAGTAATCCAAAGTCTGTCCCAGGAAGTATGGAGCAAAAATCTGACTGCAATCAAAAAATGTCAAAAGTCTTGTATCTTGTTTGGTTACTTATGGTTAAGGTTATCATTGATGGGATTAAGATTTTGCCCAGTGGAATGAATGGACAGTCCCCACAATGATATAAATACAAACATTGATCTTGGGAAATTATGAATAATTAGTTCTGAGGAAAATTATATTTCCAGTAAGAACCCAACTACCCTGGTTAATACTCACATTCAGTATTTTCCTCTACAAATCAAGCTACAGTTACTAAACCATATGGAAGCCAGCTTAACCCCCCCACAAATAAAAACTTACCTGACACTTTTATCCAAAGTGACTCACAGCAGAGGGTTACAATTTATGTGCACTCCTGGGATCCAAACCCATAACCTTAACACAAAGTGACTTACAGCAGAGGGTTACAATTTATGTGCGCATATGTGTTTCAAACCCACAACCTTAGTACAAAGCTTTACTTATTGAGCTACCGGAACAAACCACAACAAAACAAATTGATTAAAATGTTACAGCACGTTACTTATTGCTTTACCTTCTACAGGTATTTCTAAGGTATCAGTCCAATATTTCCCTCCAAGACACAAACAAAAAAATCCTATACACTAAATAATGTATAGCCTGTCTCATGTTACAAAATGGCACATAGCATCTAAATTGCCTACCTTCATGTATATGACAAAATGGCACTTTATTATATATCAATGGGGATTTGATACTAGGGATGAAACAACTCAAAATAGGTAGGCTGTGGTAACCATGGAAACTCTGGATGCTTCCATCCATGTGTCCATGTCGGGTAATGTGATGTGGACTGGGCAACCCTGCTTCATGAAAGCCTTTTCAATCTCTGCGGTCTGGCACTGCTGACAGACCAAGTGATGTGCCTTGTGCCTGTCCAAATTAGGTTTAATAAAGCTAGGTTGTTGAAAGCCATTTCCCCAGGACATCAAAATTATTTCGACAAACCATTTTGAGTTTTAGATCAAAGCTATTGTATTTAAAGTGCCTGCTTTGGCCAAGGTATGCCTCTTCAGTTCCAATGGCTGCTTTCATTGGTTTTCAGAACATTCCGGGTTGTGCATTGAAAACAAGTAGCAAATGAAGTGCCGTGTTTCAAAATAACTTCTCAGTAAGTGGCATACATAATAAAAAAGTTCAAATGCAGAAAGGGCAGATAGGCAGAATCTCCACTGTACTGCCCAGACACCCCAAGGCGCAGTTTTGTACCAGCTGAATTATCCAGGAATTCTAATGATGTTTCCAACTCACCTGAACTCACCTGTCTCTCCGGAGACATGCAGGCTGCCAAACAAATATCTCAGCCCAGGTCCAGCAAAGCCAAGAACCTTAAAGCAGCCGTGCCGGCTCCACCTCAGGGAAGGGTCAGAGCCTGCCAGTGCCTGCCAGGCCCAGGAGGTAACGCTCGCCTTTCGATCCCTAGGAAATATCATCCAATGGGAGAACAATAGGCCGACCCCATAGCTGAACCTTTGGGCATCATCGGCCTTCAAAAGGTCCTGGTCGAGAGGCACTCGCAATGAAATACTTAAAATAATTTAGCAAAAGACAGTGGGTGGGTGCCTACTATAGCTACAGCCCTCAGCTATGGAATGAAATGGTGCTAACTTATTGGTACATGTCCCTCTTCATACACCTCACAGTGATTTTTGCACAGCATGATTTACATAAATATTTTTCCATGGCTTCACAGCCTTGGTTCCTATCTCTCTGTGAGATGCACTCACCCAGGAAGAAAGGTGCCAGATATTTACAGGCTCACACCCACTGCACACAATTAATTTCATTTTCATTCTCTCTGGTACCTTCAGTTACCATCACCTCCGCGAGGGAAGGGAACTTGGTGCATTTCCAACAGACCACTTTTAACATCAAGAAAGCCTTGGGGTCAGGAAGCATGAGGCAACAACATACAATACTGTACATCCTTAGGATTTAGTCTTTTTGTAGGTGCAGTGCTGTGAGGCAGAAACGAACTGCAGTCAGTAGAGGAATGTGGCAGTGATACATCTTCATAAAGACCCTGTAGCTCTCAGGCCAGCTCTAGTGCCACAGGAGGTATTAGTTACCTTCAAGATGCTGGAATTGCTTGTTTTCCCTTGACACCTTTGTATTTTGTTGAATGACACCAGATGGTACACAAGACATTTAAGATGCAGTGTGGCATATAAAACAGGACCTTCTAACCCCATGAATCTGCTGTGTATGCGAGGAACACGTCATTGTGGAAGGACTAACACCGCTACGCTTTTGACACATTTTGACACATCTTGGTTTTATGCATAGTTTTTTTTTTTTTAGGACCACGACGCATAGTGCCTGAGAATATCCGAGAATGCAATTTGATATCACTTATGGACAGGATCTGAACATGGTGCACTGTACCTCAGGAACACTTAGTCTCCTTTCCATAAAACTAGGTGTCTCTAACTATTTTGATTGCTTTCCCTTCTAGTGGGACCAAATCATGAAAAAGTACATTAACAGCCTGAAAATGAATTAACAGAAGTGACAGAAAGTGAAAAAACCAGAAAGCATACCTTTGTTCATATCTAAGGGAAAACATTGTTACTAAGACTTATCCTGTGCTTACTTAAATGACTTACTTTTACCAAGTTGAGCTTGGTTGAGGCCAAAACCAGGATTGGGGTCATGACTAAATGTAATTTAAAATAATTAATTAATTTTATATTCCTGTATACATTCTATATCGAAATAAGCTTCATATAAAAGGCCAAATTTCTCAAATGACTAACATGCAGTAATACTTGAAATGCATTTAGGGTAGACTGTAAATCACACATGGTGTAGCCAAACCTATATATCAGGCATATATTAGTCACAGACTGTGGGAGTCTCCTTCTGGTAAGAAAAAAATCACCTGACCAGCCAGATCATTTGATAAGATGGTTGGCATCGGTGAGAGCACTCTCAGAAATGGAGCTGGGCAGCAAAGTCTCATTCCTAGAAACCCAGACGAGAACCTTAAACAGTCCACTGGTCCTACTGTGTTGCAAAAGGTACTTTGACAAAGGCAGATACAGACCAAATAAATCAGACCAAATCAGAAACCAGCATACCATTTTCTAAATATTTTATTAACTAGCAAATAAAGGTTACATTCACAACAATAACTATAAAGATTTAAGGGGGGGGGAATTAAAACTTCTGTAAAGTTTTTCTTCACACCACAAATTAACTAAAATATGTACAATTAATATTTAGGAAAAAAAAACAATTACATATAATTACGCAAAACGTATCCAGGCATACTGATAATTCAAAGTTAACAGATTTTCGGTTCATATACAAGATAAGTTACTTTAAACAGTACTGCTTGAAGTTTCTAAGACTGGCCAAGTAACTGCATATACTATATACCGGGTTAATGGATGTGCTGAATGCATACTATCTGCCCTTGTGCCTTAAATTGTGTTTAGAATGAAATGTTCAAAAGATCTACACTCTTCAGCATTATGTTTACGCTGGTAAGGTCAGATACATGGTCAGTGTGGGTTCACTGTATTTTGCAGTGAATCGTTACTCTAACCGCGTGTAAATGCCAAATTTGGGGAAAAGAATACACCAATCAAAGGACACGAGAGAAAGTCAATTTCCCAAACAGTGAAGTTAAACATTAGAACCCAAATACAATATCAATCATACCTGAACTTCTGGATTTTTTTTCTGTTATTTGTTAAGCTATTCTATCATAAATCAAGATGACCTGTAGTGAAGGCTTAGATACTGCCAAATAGAAGCCCTACTCTCTAATGGAGAGCGGCTCAGTTTTGTTTTCAATTATTATTAATATTTTTTTATGAAATACAGATCTTTCTTTTACATCCTGGAGAGCCATTTACCGAGATGCCCCCTGATCCACAACAAAATGCACGTTGACTGAAACAGAGCCTTCAAGGCGTACGCCACGCGGCAGCACACGGCGCCGTCTGTGCTCAAGCCCAGCTCGTGTTCAACAAGGGGGAGAAGCTTTCAGAAGCTCCACACTGAGAGGAGAGACGTGGCACATCTGAGAACATCTGAAATGGAATGAGGTCTCCAATAGCATGTCAGGAAAGGAAGGGGGGGTGGAAGCCAAATCCAATCATATTAAATTTTAAAATAAAAGAAAATTGCTGTGCAGTTTAATAAGAATGTACTACTGGAGGGAAAAAAATAAGTACACTTTAATTGAAATAGGTAAGACGTACACTTATGACAAAGAAAATACACCAATAATATTTATTAAGGATAACAAAAAATTTTAAACTGGATGTAAATAAATCAAATGGTAAAAAAATAAACCTTCAAAACTGGACAATTTCACAATACTTGTTAATTTATAAATGTATAAATTTCTACAGAGTGCCACCTCAATGAATTGGCAGAAAAAAGACATTATTAAGTCACAGTGCAAATATTTGTGTTAAAAAAAAAAAGTCACCAGCACTTGAAGAGTTACTGCCCTAAATATCACGATTAAGTCCTGGCTGAGTGTTAGTCAATGTCCGCCTTGTGAAAAACATATGGTAATATTCCATCAAGGTTACAGCTTGCTAAAATCACCAGCATCCACATCTTTCTAAACTTGATTGCCATTTCAAGAACCATCTCTTAGAGACAGACAGGCACATGTAAACTAGCCCAGGCCAAAGAGAGCCCGCTGTTGAATAAGGAGAAGACTGACCACCCTGCCAGGAACTTAGATCTTTAGTCAATTAGAAATACTCATTCTGACACCGATTCCAGTTGAATGCACTCAAAGTGTCAATGTCGGCCCTGCTTGTCAAGTTATTGAAATGTACAGAATTATTTAAAAGAAATACATGCTTTACATAAGACTAATACAAGATCACAAACATTTTTTAAACACTGCTCTTCAGTAAACGGCATACACTATACACGGTGGTCCCGCTGAAAATAAAATCTTGTTATAAATATGTACACAAAAATAATACACCATAGCTAAAAATTTAACAATGCAAGGATTACGTCTTTAAAATCGAGTGATCCCACTTCCCTCAGTTATACGAATATGTTTAGAAAACTCATTTCCTTCTGTGTATCTTAATGAAGCTTAAAGAAACAGTGCATACTTAAGAATGATATGCTTAAAAAAAGTCATGAGAAGTTTACCTCTGTGCAAGCTGGAAAAAGCCACATTTATAAATTAGCTAAAGGGCACAGCTATGAATGTTTTCATAATGTTAAACAATTTCCGCAATGCTGCACTGCTACATCTTGCAATACTCAATAATAAAAATTAGAGAGGAAAACAGATTCAAGCTTAGGATTTAAAGGCAAACTTCCTGGTCTGTTAAATACTGTGATATTGAGCTCAGAATACTCTATTATTATTATTATTTTTTTAAACCTTAATACCTGAAATTACTGACAAATTTAATGCCCCTTTCAATACGTTGACAGACAATAAATAGCATGTTAAGGTACTCAGGTACTAACTCTGTATAGTGCAGTAGTACTCAAACCAGTATACGCTGATTGCACATTTTCGGCACACCTGCGGTGGTGACCCAGGGATGGTGACCCCACCGCCCACGCCTGGCGTGCATTAACTGAGGATGGAGTGTTAGACCTGTAGCCACAGTCCATTGTAGGGGGGCATGGAGATATGTGCAGTTTAGCCATTGTTTGGACCCTCGCACTCTCCCTTTTCATATCACAAGGCACAGCCGGCATGAGATTGGGGGAGGGGGGGGGCTCCTCCCTGACAATGCCGTTGACCCCTGTGCCTTGTCCCTGACAGGGATAAGGTGGTCAGGAATACCGGTGTTGACCTGGGCCCCAGTGCCTTGTCCGACAGGGATAAGGTGGTCAGGAATCCCACTGTTGGCCTGGACCCCTATGCCTTGTCCGACAGGGATAAGGTGGTCAGGAATCCCACTGTTGGCCTGGGCCCCTATGCCTTGTCTGACTGGGATAAGGTGGTCAGGAATCCCACCATTGGCCTGGACCCCTGTGCCTGGTCTCTGACAGGGATAAGGTGGTCTGGAATCACGGCGTTGACCAGGGCCCCTGTGCCTTGTCTCCCCGACAAGGATAAGATGGTCTGGAATCCCGTTATTGTTCTGGTCCCCTATGCCTTGTCCCCAACAGGGATAAGGTGATCAGGAATCCTGGTATTGACCAGGACCCCTGTGCCTTGTCCGACAGGAATAAGGTGATCAGGGATCCTGGCGTTGACCTGGGCCCATGTGCCTAGTCTCCGATAGGGATAAGATGGTCAGGAATCCCGGCGTTGACCTGGGCCCCTGGTGCCTCGTCTCCGACAGGGATAAGATGGTCAGGAATCCCAGTGTTGACCTGGGTCCCTATGCCTTGTCCCCAACAAGGATAAGGTGGTCAGGAATCCCAGCGTTGATCTGGGCTCTCATGGCAACAGCCTACAGCTGTCTAGAGTCTATATTTTACCTTCAGCTGTCTGACTGCCTAACCCAACACAGACCCCAATTTTGAAGATCCACGTTGCATCACTGCTGTGTCTGCCGGCCCCATTCCCCCCCGTAGCGCCTCCCCCAAAGGGTCCCGTTTCTGTTGCGCCCCAGTGACGGACACGAGGAACAGTGGGTCATTGAAAGGAAAGCACTCTTTACAGATCCCCATCGGATGGGGGCAAACACAACCTGTAGAGCCTGCGGAGAGGAAAAAAAAACAATGTTTGCAAAAAGTACTCAACCAGACAATATCAACCTGGAATATGCCAAGATATAATCTAGAGCAGAGTTTCTCAACCTAATGAAGTACCTGTCACAGGATTAGCTGACTAACACATAGAAGACACCATCTCACAAACAGCCCACAAAAACATCTCTAACTCACCTTGGTGCAGCTGAAGGCATCTGATCCATCACTTTGAGATTTTTGGCTGATATTTCCACTCGGGTGCCCTGTTAAAAGAGATTTCCCCCACATTAATTCTCACTTTCTTCTCCTGTTCTTCCAGAGTGGTCTGAGATTATCTCCGGAGAGACTCCTCCCAGGCTGGGAACTTCATAAACAACTACTTCTAATTGACTCACTTTGACTAATTTCACAAGGCAGACAATCACGGCAAACCGATTCCTGTGACAGGTTAAGGCGGGAGGTGGGGGCACCTGTTTGCGCATGATGTCAGTGGCCTGCATGAGGCAGCGTGGCTGTAGTCCGTGGTTGCGGGCCAAGAGGACTGCCTGCTCCAGGGACACGCTCAGGGTACACCTGTGTGCGAGAGGAGGGGGTCAGCTGGGCACGTTAACGTTAAGTAGAACACAGACGCGGGGAACAGACACACGCAGCCTTGCAGCCAGGAAAACAGGCCAGCTGAATTCAGACAGCTGATCTGTCCATCCCGACTTGGGCTTCACTATGATAAGGGAGAGACAGAGACACACAGGTATGACTGCCTCATACTGGTTAAAGAACACAAAATCCAGTCTATTCCAGCACATGCTCTAGTCACACCGTCTCTGTCTGGGAAGCAGTACCAGTGCATCACCCCCCGCACCACCCATTTCAGAGAAAAACCATCCAGTCCCTTGACAACTGGTAACAAACACCTGTCCATTCCACAACCGCTGTATTACTCCGTTGAGTTCTTACTTATCTTGTCGTGCACCGTCGCATCCAGTCTTTACCCTATTTGTGCTATTCCCCCCATTATCCCTGAATGCATGTGCCAATAAACACTTGAACTTGTTGTACAAGTCTGCCAAGGTACTTAAGCTGCTTAACTATCCATTTGAATAAGCAGATATTCGTTTCACACACTGTGATCCGTCAGAAAGTGGTTTGAGGATAGAGGGATGTATGCATGTATGGATGGATGGAAGACGGGCACTGAGCCCGGGAAGTGTACCAAGCTGCCCGCCAAGCTGAGGGTGGGGGTTACCTCTGCATGCCTGTGGCACACATGGTGATGTGACAGGCTCCAAGTCTGTTGCAGAACTCCGAGGACACCGACAGAACACTGACCCCGGACGGGTGGCTACTCCCGAAGCCCGATCCGCTGGGCTTGAAGTTGACATAGGTTTGCATCAGACGACAGAGGTTGTCCAGGGCATTGAGGGGGCGCAGGAGCTGGGAGGGGAAAGGCCACTTAGAACCGGAGGGAGGGGGCACAAGTGTCCAGCAAGCCTTCTTGGCCAGCTCAAATGCCAAAGGAGATGGAAATCGGCTTGAAAACCCAACCCATTTGTAATTGTTATTCGAGATTAAACAATATATCTTAGCCGTACCTTTTCATTCCAGTGTAACGGCTTGAGGTATCCTGTAGAGCAGTGTTTCCCAGCCCAGTCTTCGGGGAACACCAGACAGTCCACGTTTTTGCTTCCTCTCAGCTCCCAGCACAGCTGTACCAGGTATTCAGGGAGTTCCTGATTGGCTGGGAGCTGGGAGGGAGCAAAAACGTGGACTGTCTGGTGTTCCCCGAGGGCTGGGTTGGAAAACACTGCTCTAGAGCAGGGGTAGGTGATCTTATCCTTAAAGGGCCAGTGTGTATGCAGCTTTTTGGGACAACCTTCAGGTCAGGTGTTCAAACCCAGGTGTGGGAACTCTTCAGCCAATCGGTACTCTAATTAGTAATCTAATTAGGGAGTTGCAGTGAAAGACCGCATACACAACGGTCCATTCTGAATAAGATTGCCTACCCCTGCTCTAATGCATAAGAGCTACCACTCATGCTAAAAATGGTGTTTAAAATTAAGTGGACACCAGTGCAATCCGTGACTGACCTCTTGTCATTTTACATTGGTGCTGCCTAGAGTCCATGCATTAGTCTGCTGTCAGAATCTGCTAGGTAACATGCCAACGCCGCGAAAACGGTAGAAGGACACTCATTTATAACAGCCAGCAACATGTACTGGAAATGGTATTTTTAGATTTTAAAGTGCATGACTGCGTAAGTGTTTTGATTGGCACAATCAAATTCATTCTTATAGTTAATCTGACATTGTTATGCCCCCCCCCCACACACACACACTTCATAACGTTAACAATCAATTTGATCTCAAGTGGTTAATAAACACCTGCAGTTTAATTAGAGTGGATAAAACTGGCAGTACTTCATTAGAGAGTCCTACTCATAACGGTATATGCAGGTTTGCCGTTTATGATTGTGCCCACATACATCTCCCTACCTCCCTCCCTGAGTCTGGTCGCATCAGGAACTGCAAGCATAAAGACTCACCTGATCTATTTTCACTGCTGTGCTGTTGGCATCTGTTGGCAGGTTGGACTTCTCCAGGTAGAAAGCCCTAGAGAAGACACCACGATTGCGGTGACACATTCCATGGCTTTAATGCAAGTAGTGAGGGTTGGGCGTGACATCTGACAGCAGAATGAGAGGCCTACCTGAGCCTGCGATAGTACAGTTTGACCTTCTCCAGTGAGATGGCGTTGATGCGCAGCTGAAACTCCTCCATGGAGACGCAGTCCTGTGGCACCAGGCCCTCTGGCCTCTCCAATGCTGATGTCACAGATGCATCAATACAATGAGGACCAGAGGCCACCACCCACGTGGAGATGACACTTTCTAATACCTACAATGAGTTAGCGCCAATTCTACATGGACTGACCAACTGATGACAGCAGTACATGGCACAGCTGCTAAAGAACTACAAAATTGTCATAAGGGTTTCAGATTAGAATTCATAGAGGCCTTGCTGTTGAACACTTGATAAATCTATTTAGGTTTTTATCTAAGATGTGTACACAGTGGGTGACTAATATAAGCATTTAAAGCAGATGCTTTTGTCTAACGTGACACACAAATGAGGATCAGAGGTCCCCGGAAGCAGCTGGGGTCAAGGGCCTTGCTCAAGGGCCCTATGATATAATATGAAATAAAATGATGATATATGATATGATTACTATGCCAGCCAGGAGATTTAAACTCATGACCCTCCATGGGTAGTGATCAGTAATCCGCTGCTCTACACCCCATACATTTATTTTGTGATACAAATTATGTAATGGTTGAGGAATTTATTTCAATTGTTTTGTTTGTCATAACAAAAATAAAATTTTGTTATCCATTTCAGCTCAATGTATGCAAAACAAATTAAGACAATGACAAATTATGACAAATGTGTAATGTAAAGACATGGCCACTAGATGGAGCCTGCAATCAACCTTTCCTTCAGCCATCACCCAGCACGGTTCATTGAAATTTGATGGCTTCATATTAGTTTACACGTCCTGTCATTTGTTTTGAACACAACAGCATCAGTGTAAAATCCACACTGACTCTGTCCTCATAAATACTCTGGACAGAGCCTGTTCCTGATGGCTTATGACAGGGCTAGCTCACGCGGCGCTGCCGCCGCCAGGCGTGGACTCACATTTCGTGAAGAGCACGGTGTGCAGCTTGAGGCTGCCTCCGTTCTGCAGGCGGGTGGGCAGCTCGCTGAAGTGGCAGCTGTCCAGGTACAGGGTGACCCTGAGGGCCTGCCTGCTGCCCTCCACCTGGTAGCACACCGACGTGTCTGAGGAGAGGCACAAGACACCAGTTGCATCCAGGTAAATAAACACTGGGATATACCATAAACAGCATGTGCTATGCATACAGGTTCTTTGTTAAAAGCATACAGTATGCCATCTACTACAAATATATGTTCATGCCTTAAATACAGCGCATTAATCTGCTAAACCAGATGTGATTTCCCAACAAAAGTGGCCTTCAATACTCTGGCTTTTGGGTTTTATTTAGCATTCAATCATCTCTGTTTTTGCAAACATCACAGCTTTGAAATTCCCATGATGCCTCAGGGTGCAGGGAAAAATACGCGGTGGAGCCGGACACTGTTAGGAAATCCCGGGGTGGTTACCGGTGAGGAAGTCCTACCAAACACACGCTTGCGACACATCAGCGGAACATCCACTCCATGGTAACACGTGACAAGCACGGCGAAATGCACACGGCTTACTCGCAACCAGACACTCGTCCTCCAGCTGCCGGAAGTAAACTGTGACTTTATCCAGCTCTGTCAGCGCTGCCATGGTGTCTTCCAGCATGATCCGCTCCTCCTTCTGTTGGCAGAAGAAATGAGTAACCCTACACCGCTGGTCAGAAATAGCCCATTCACATTCAACATCCAGGGTACCGGTGCCCTCTGACCGCCTTAAATCTGACACTGGGCCAAGCATATCCATTAACTCCAGTCTCACACATAGTAATTAAAAAAGACTGCTTGCTTTGGGTACTCTTTAGAGAAGCAAGATTGAAGACCCAAAGGTTTTACTGTCACTGTGTCATGCAGTATGGGATAATGGCACTGATATCCAAAGCTGATATCTAAAACATAGAGCAAAAAAAACATACACAGGAGGGCATCACTGCTGGGTGATAGGAGGGCAAGCAGTCCAAGGCCCCACAGACATGACTATTTTGACCAGGCTGGGCTCAAACCAGTGACTTTCCGATTACGGCAACAGAGGCTTAACCCTGAGCCACACACTGCCCCGCTAGCAAAGTGCCAAGCGCCATCCAGGGGCAATTGGATGATTTGACCCTTAAAGGTTGTCACTTTCAATCTGAAGAAACTCAGGAAGCTACCCCTCCTGAGGACAAAGTTAGCGGTATAAAATGTGTATAAAAATACAGGACAAAGGGGAGCCGAAACAAAATACAGGACGGCTGAAGCCCCCCCTAAATGGGATCTAGATTGACCTATGGCTCCAACACCCTGCAGAGACGACGAGACGGCCCCCACTGTGCTTATGAAGAACCCCTCCCTGGGTAGCTGCAGGGCCCCCACTGTGCTTATGAAGAACCCCTCCCTGGGTAGCTGCAGGGCCCCCACTGTGCTTATGAAGAACCCCTCCC
>JAODKM010000099.1:5202326-5220890 GCA_026780845.1 Petrocephalus sullivani | reverse complement strand
GCAGGACTGGGACCGATGCGCTTCACAGTGTTAATGAGGGCCTGACAAGGCAGGCCTGACTGCCTCCCCAGCGTGCCCGGGGGGAATCCAGCAGTGAGGAACAGCAGGCAGAGATGGGAGCCTGGCGGGCCTAAACCAACAAAAGCTCATCCTACGATGGCCTTATCGAGCATCGGGCTCATCGAGAGCCGGGCGCTGGCTCATAAAGGCGGAGAGGGCACAGAGGTGCGGCAGGGGAACGTGACTCAACTTTGCCACACGCAAAATAACGGTGCCCTCCCAGCCTTACAATCCACCCAAAAAGAGGACAGGCGAATGGGAAAGGAGAGGAGGTCAATCAAAGGGGGGAGCGACCCTCCCAATTCCCACCTCAGCGCTGGAGCCCCTGCTGACTGACTTGACCACGATGGCCTTGTTCTTCTCCTCAATCTCGAAGCCATAGTCATCCTCCTGGGGGTGGATCTGAGAAGGAAAGTCATTCGTTAGCATAGCCCTGCCCCAGCAGGCTGCTCATGGGACACAGATTTAAGGCCATTCGTCTCCATGAGTCCAGGTGACAGCTCATTTTGACGCTCATTGGTGAGCTCAGGCATCCTAACAAACAACATCTGACTGTCCTCTTGGCGCGACTTTCTCGCTTGGAGAGGTTTGGGCGATCCCATTGTGACTCAATCATACAGACCAGTGCTTCCCAAGCCAGTCCTCGGGGAACCCCCCGCCCCCCATCGCCCATCCCCCACCCGACAGTCCACATTTTTGCTCCCTCCTGGACTGTCTGTAAGTCTCCAAGGACCGGGCTGCGAAACACTGCTGTAGACTTTCCTGCACTCCTCAGATAAGCCTAATCTAACTCTACTTGCCTGGTTAAGGCCCTCCACGTTCCGACCTAACTGTCAATGCCACAGCAGGAGTGGAAATAGTAAGCGGAGCGTCTTGGTCGCTGGCAATCGATGGGTAGAGGACGGAGGGCCTCCAAACAATGCCCATTTCCTGCTGGCTTAATTTGGCGCTTTTAGCGGCTCGGCTTGGGGGCCCCCCGTCCTCACATACGCCGGGACCTTTTGTCTCGACCTTTCCTCCGATTCTTAAGACACCTGCAGGAAAACATCAGTTCTGATACGTCGACGACATTCCAGCAGGGCGAGAGAGCAGGAGGTTCGGGTTTCTGTCGCACGCACACACACACAAACGAAACCGCAGAGGAGAGTGACCCCGGAGCCACGGGAAACAGGTGGGGGGGGGATCAGAGACGGCACAGACACACGCCGGGGTCTGTAGGGTCTAGGAGGGGAGGGAGGGGGACCACCAGCACGTCCGATCATGCGTTTCCGGGTCGAGTTCGTGATGCTCGGATAAGGACAGCGGGTGTGCGGAGCCGCTTTTAAAGCTGGAGTCTCAAATACTGTGAAATGCCACAAGTCTTGTATTTTGTTTGGTGGTAAGGGGCTCTCATGCCTCACACACACACACGTTTTATTCCTATCTTAGGGAAGACCTTTCCCTAAGCCCAATAACAACGCCCTTAACCCCTGCCCAGCCCTAACCTTATCCATAAGTAATCAAATAAAAAACGAGACTTCTGGAATTTTTACTTATTGATTGTATTCACATATTTTTGCAATACAATGTCTGCATTAGTGACGACTGAAAAAAAACCCCAATAGTTCTGTTTTCTGAGGATTTGCTATATTATAGGTTCTTTGGTCCTCATGAGTATAGCAAAACCTATTCTGCTTTTCAAACCAGCGACATGAAGGGCTCATATATAACTGATAAAGTCCGTGCTAAATCCTTTGTACGATAAAGGCATCATTTGATAAAATCCAGCCAGCTGACCGGCAAAGGTCAGAGCAATTACGCACCAAATGAGTATTAAATGCTTTTTAATGCTCTGCCTATTACTGGGGATACATGTCACCATGGGATTGATCGAAGACAAAAGCAACCACGGAAAAAGAGAAAAGCCCTCCTGCCAATCAAGTTTAAGCACGACCCAAGGCCCGGCTCCCGGAAAGCGCTAAAAGCGGGCAATTCCGCAAATCGCTTCCATGTCATGCATTTACGGCAGTTTTCTGTACGAAGCATTAACGTGAAAAGGGGCACGGAGAAAGTGCCGCTGCTTTGTCCAGAGGTGATAGCCCCCTTTTATTTAATCTAAAACGTTAGCGGATTAGCCGTCCCAATACAAAGAATAAGATCAGCGAGAAGTGTCAGGGCTGCATCGTCTTTGAAGGAATATAAAACACGTTTTGTTCCTCGCGGGGGATTCTGGCTTGACAGACGCCTTCGCTTCATACCCCGGCCGGCCGACGTTCTTTTTGTCTGTTAATGACGACCCCTAATTACGCCCACTTTTAAGCTCATCGCCCAGGGTGGCCCCAAGACAGGCGCCTGCGTATGTGCACCCCTTCTTCGCGATCAGGAGCCTCGTGGCATGCCGGGCTGGGCGATTTAATAAAAGGGGTCTTTGAAAAGCGCTCCGCTGAGGACGATGGGGGCTTAATCCGCTTTGGGAGTTCTCGGGGGGGCGAGTAAAATAACACGCTGATGGCCGGATGCGAGAATGGGGACTGCATCTGCTGCACGAGGGTATGGAGCTGTACACAGAATACGGCTATAATGAGAGAGATGTTAGAAAGGGGGGGGGGGGGGTGTAAGATGCCCATTTCATCAGCATTACGTCAGCTCGCAGGGACGGGATGACCAGAGTGGAGCCCCACAGCAAAAGCGTGGCAGGTCGCAGATAGGACGACCCGGAATGTCCTGACCCGAAACAGAGCAGGGCTGGCTGAATGTCCAAACAAGGAACGGTCCGATTAGGCCGTTCAGGACCGCCAACTGCGAGCTCATCCAGTGCTCTAGCAAAGAACATGCGTCCATTCCGCTGGTACTTGACTCCTTGGACACAGCTGGAATCTTCCTTTCAAGCTGACTAATGCACATTTAACAGCAGATAGTCACTCGGACATAAGATGAGGCCACCAATGTGGTGGTTCTCACTGACCCATGTGTATACAGATACTAGATTTGCATAGATCCCAGTCCCAAAAGATCTGCTTTGGAGCAACAATAAAATGGTAACTGGCCTAAACACAGCCTCAGGCAGAGGGGTGTAACAACACACCAGGCAAAATGCACATGGAAAAGCACTTGCTCTGGAAAGGTGTTACTCATATTCACATGTCCTTCACAGGGCAGAGATCACTGGTCTGAATTGGCTCACCCCACCAGCAACACCGAGCCAAAGGACCTTCTAAGGTGGATCATGCCAAGCTGATATTTATCTGCTAAACTAAATGTTTCCTTATTACAAGTGTCCAAAAGCATCTCGTCCAGCCAACACATAGCCATTTTAGAAGCTTAGACACCAAATTAACTGATACTATTATGAGGGCATAACAGCAGACCAGTGGTTACGGGGTAACAACCTCTCGGGTCACCGTGGCAGGTCATTAACTGCTCTGCCATTTTTCGGACGCTGTTTATGAGCAGCCGGAAAATGAACAATAAAATAAGCAGGGCTCATTCATCTACCCATTCACACTTAAAGTTATTGTTTCCTGCGTTTGTCACCGTATCTAAAAATGACCTCGATGCTCAGCCAAGTAAAGTCCTCAGGGATAGTAGGAACATATGCTACAATTATTAGCCAGCGGGAGAAAGGTAGAGGGCGGGGATCGAAATGGGGAATTAAGCCTGGGGGCACAAACGGTCATGAGCAAATCAGGCATAACGAAGACAGTTACGTGGGGCGTGGAGCACGGGGCAGAGCGTGTGGAGGTAAGAGGAGGAGCCTCACCAGCAGAGACTTCGCCTGGATGTTCTCGATCAGCTTGAAGTCATTGCGCAGCTGCTTGTTCTTGGAGCCGGTGCCCTCCATCTCCTCGTCGGCGTAGAAGCGGAAGAACTGCGACTCGTCCTTGAACTCACTCTTCTCCAGCACTGAGGGTGGAAGAGTCAGCGCATCAGAGGCATGGCTCCTTCAGGAGGAAGCAGTAATCCACCGCCAGCCTCATCTTCCAGGCAAACAAACCTCCAAAAATGTATTATTTAAATGTGTTGGAAAAAAAAAAGCTGAAAATATATTAAAACAACACGGTAAATGTTTTACTACATTGTAAATCAAGGTAAAAAGAAGGTAAAGAGGGTGGGGGGAATCACGATAAAACGATAAAACCGTTTACCATAAACTAACGAGGGGAAAAAGCAACATAATCCTGCATGACCTCAAAACTGTAAACACTGTTCCTCTTTTGAAGATGAGACATTTGTGTTATTTCCCATTTCCATGTGTTTTCGGAGACGTTCTGGAAGCACAGACTGTTCCTGTGTTCGGGCCTCAAAAGCAGATCCAATAAAAACATCTGTGAAGGTTCCGGGCGTAGAACGCAGACGCCTCGGGGAGCACACCCCCGCTGCTGCGGAATGGCCCCGCCAGCCCTCCTCCTGTGCTACACGCGGCCCGGGGCCCTGCTACCAGGCACGGCTCCGTCTCGCTCCTTTATTTGCGGAGACCTGGCTACAGCAGTGAGGGAGTAATTCCTCGTACCCTGTGAAGTTCACACTTGCGCCCCGTTTTTTTTTCACTTCTTGCCCTTTCTTGGTGTTACAGGAATTCACATCCGTGGGACGAAGGCCGTCAGGGAAATGTACATATGAAATAAATTAACAGGTCCCCTAAGTATGTTTGCCACTTAAAGTCGCGGGGATCAGATCCAGTCAGGTGCAGGAAAAGCGGCGTTAGCCGCCATGCTTAGGGAGGTGCCCAATGAGGCGGCACGGTGGCCGCAGTGGATGTATTTGCGCGGCCCAGCAAGGGCGTCGTGGGAGCCCAGTTCACAGGAGCCGCTCCCTGGCCTGCGTCCAAGGAGGCACACTTAACCTGCAGGGTGTTCCCCAGCAGCTTCGGGCCTGTGGTTGTTGGTCCATGCAGGCCAGCGGGTTTGGTAGGATGTGCTGGCCTGCTGACCACGTGTAACTGGCTCCAGAGATTGCCAGCTGTATCAGAAACAGCTTTCTGAATGAGGACCCAGAGCTAAATTTAACAAGTCTTTTCATTTTAAAACCGATTAATAAAAACTATGACATACCGGATGCTACGCAAGTGAGAAGAGTGTGAAATGTTCTAGGAGAGCCAGCCACCTTCTAAACCTGTGTTTCCCAAACCAGTCCTTAGGGAAATGTGACAATGTGTCGGCAGAAACAAGCCAGAAAATCCTTATTAAAATGCCGAAACACACAGATTTCCAGAGTGTGCCGTCCTTGAGCACGACTGACCATGATGCATGAAGCCGCTGTTGCAGAGCCCGACGCCCAGCATCACGGCATCCTCTCGCGTAGCGCAGTCGCCCTGGAGGAGAAACAGAGGCACGCAGTCATGGACGAGTCACATGACACAGCCTGCCAGCACTCGCCCCACAACGAACATCGCAGTCTCTGTTCTTTAAAAAGCATCCTGTGTCTGTGCCCAAGGGGAGATAATAAAATCAACACATGCAAAACAATCACTCTGGGAAGCAGAAAGGCCCGCTTATTCCACTGCGTCGTTTAACGGCTTTACAGATGCAGACATGACCAGTGCGCGGAGATTCAGGCTCAAATGGCAGCTAGCAGCGGCAACTGGGGTCGCGCCGATCTGGGACTGGGCCGAGCATCTGGAGGAGCGGCGCTGTGCCAGAGCGGCATGCGTCCATAAGGGGGGGGGCAGTCAGGCCTTGTTTGCACTTGGTAAGGAAGCCATTGACAAGGGGCCGCGGGGAACCCGACCCGCCCCGTCTCGGCGACTCTCCCAGCTGGACTGTGACCTCTGGCCGGGAGAACAGTCTCCAGCTCCCAGCCACATGCTGTATTTCAATTTCAAAGGGACACCGCGGAACTATGGAGTTTTCCCAAATAAACCCAAGACTTCCCATTAATAATTAAATGTCCGGCACTCTCAAGGGAAATTCAGGCTGCTCCTTACGCCAACAATGGCTTATTTTTATCAGAGGGGAGCGGACTATTAAGTCATACCTGTGACAGCAGCCAGTCCACAAGCTTGCTGGCTGGAATCACTGACTTGAACGTTTTCAGATGATAATCTCGGTCCCTGAAGGAGAGAAAGAGCGAGAGGATCATCAAGACTGAATGGTAGCAAGAATGGTTAAGTAAACATTCCAGCAGAAGTACACAGACCGCCCTGCACGGAAGATAACCTTTTTTTAAAACAAATTTCAAATAAAAACATTCTGAAGTGAGATTTGTGTCGGCATATAAACTTCGGATCGGAGAAAGTCGCCGTATTTGTTTCTCATGGTGGTAAATGAGGTATCGGACCTTATTTTTGGCAGCTTTTTTCAGACTTTACAATAAGTCACAGACAAAACAAACTTGTAAATGCTGTGGTCTAAAAACATTGGAAATTACATGATTCGCTGATGCTGGTGAAACCAAACGCATTACTTAGTGTCACGGCATAAGTATCCTAAACGAGGGATGAACGTCGGCCTGCGACTCATAACAGGAACAGGTCGGGTAAGAGCAAACAAGCTCAATGGCACGGGCCGAGCAGTGCTCGCGGCTAACTAGCGTATCAGAACATCTGTTCCAACATTCTGTCATCGATGGTGTGGTCTCGGCCCCCAGTGGGGAAAAGTGGGTCGGCTGCTCCTATACCTTTGAGAGCACTGCAGGGAATTCTAAGAAAACAATCTGGTTTGGGGGTTTAAAATAGCATCGGGGCATTTTGTAAAATCTGTAATACAACAATTCAGCGGATTTGTGGGGTGATGGTGTGGGGGGGGGGGCAATTTCCTTTTATAATGGCATCAGCCCCCGGTATCAGATAATCTTTTTAAAACCCATCTAGCAGTCAGGAAACTGTGACACTTACTGACAAAACTACTCGTCCGCAGATTCCTTTAAACCGCCACAGTCCTATACCTCTGGTTGGGGGCTCTTTCATGCCACACCATCAAGGTGTTCCCTCACGGTAAATCACGCAACCCCAAAATACACAGAACCTTTGATCTCATGAGGCCGCAAGTTTAATGTTTAGAGACAATGTAATTTTATTTGGCCAAATTAAAATCCTTTTTTAATTTTCCATCAGAATCAGTTAAGGCTCTCCCAGCAGTAATGGCTTAACCCAGCGTTTCAATCTGACCCCAGGAATTGGGAACATGGTTCCGTGCGGAACACAATTAGGACTGATGAAAATCACCATTCGAGAGAAAAAAAGGAAAAAAAAAAAAACACCTGGTCGTCTCAGTTTAATCCACCTCCCAAAGGCAAAAACGAGGGGACGGCTCTGAGTACCCCAGGTCAAAAGATCTGTATCACGCTGAGGAACATGCCCACGTAGAAACACAAGCGGGCTGAGACTGCCATGATGGCCACGAGCTCAAATGAGCTTCCTGGTCCACCGGCAGGTCAGGACCCCGCCCAGCGCCAGGTCAGGACCACGCCCAGCGCCAGGTCAGGACCACGCCCAGGGCCAGGTCAGGAACACGCCCAGGGCCAGGTCAGGACCACGCCCAGCGCCAGGTCAGGACCACACCCAGCGCCAGGTCAGGACCACGCCCAGCGGCAGGTCAGGAACACGCCCAGGGCCAGGTCAGGACCACGCCCAGCGCCAGGTCAGGACCACGCCCAGCGCCAGGTCAGGACCACGCCCAGCGGAGAGGGATGAGAGAGAGGGTACTCACTTGACGACGGGGACGAAAAGGCTGTGCAGCCGGCAGTAGAGCCTGACGCCCTGCGGAAATGATGGTAGTGTTAGTCATACTCTGGCACACACTCATGATTAATGATCCAAAATAAAAAAAATAATCACAATAAACAGGTATACAGGGCCATGTTACAGCAGTGCCAACTACAACAAAGGAAGCCGCTAATCACTGAGGGCAGGACTTCCCTCAAAAGCTTAACACGAGAAGCCTGGCAGCTACGTAAATTCCAAACACTATTCCAGAACAGCCAATCACTTCCCTCTCAGAAGCACTGCCTGCTTGTGATTGGCTCGTCTCTGTAGTTCATTGTGAATTGTGGAAATGGAATTTTTGGTTCTGTGTGTCGGTACAGACACCTTTGACATTATGTCCTCCATCTCGCTCCTGGCCTTGTAAGTTCCATCGTCGTAGCGGAAGCGATACAGGACCTGCTCGTTCTTAAATTGATGTTTGTCAGACACTGCAAAAACGAAA
The DNA here is from genome assembly GCA_026780845.1 of Petrocephalus sullivani. Classification (NCBI taxonomy): domain Eukaryota; kingdom Metazoa; phylum Chordata; class Actinopteri; order Osteoglossiformes; family Mormyridae; genus Petrocephalus; species Petrocephalus sullivani. Next base: position 5,212,707 of record JAODKM010000099.1, on the reverse strand, counting down.
TAAAATCAGTAAAGCGATCAGACCACAGAAATAATTGTCTTGTGGCACCTTAATTTATAAAGTCAGCCCAAATACACACTTTTCCTAAATGTAACCGTTCACTTCCATTAAGCCAATCTCTCTCAATTCAGTCTTCTGGGACCCCATCAATAGGCCTAATTTTTGCCTCTTCAAGCTCCCAGCACACCGGAATCAAACAATCAGGAACACCGAATACAGGTGTTCTGAGAGCTGGCAGGGAGCAAAAATGTGGGAAGTCTCTTGGTTGCATCCTTGTCAAAGAGAACGACCCCATGATTCATTACATCCTGAGTTCTTCTCGAGGTCTTGGGAGGCAAGTTAGCAAAAACGCCCTTGCCAAGAACACAAGGGCTGTGTCCGAATTCAGGGGCCGCGTTCCACCCAGGGCGCAGCCTCCGTACGCCGCGTCCCTCAAATGCTACCAAGACCACGAAGGCCAGAAAAAAGTGGCTGTGAAATTGGACGGTCTAGCCTTCAGATCCAGCACAAGCGGCAGCCAATCGCATCGTATCCAAAGCGAAAAGCAAGGGAGTTTAATTCTTTTTTAAATTATTTTTTATTTCAATATATTTAATTTTTTATTTTATAATAAAAAATTGTATAATTTTAAATATTTATTTCTCATTATATTTTTGTCTTTTTTATTATACATCTCTTTTATTAAAGTAAGTATTAGTGTACTGGGTGATTTCTTCAAAAAAAATATTTCTACACAATTATCAAAAGCTGTACAGCACACATACTTTAAGCTTTTAACATTTGTACCGGTACATTTAAAAGTGTATTCTGCCGCTTCTGCCACTCCCGCCTTTCTGTAAGGAATCCCAAGATTCATCGCGACTTCGAACCCGCAATGCATCTTGGGATATGGTGGGCTGCAAAGGATACACCCGACCCATCCTTAAAAAACGGGGAAAAGTAGGATGCGTTTATGGGCTGCATCGAATTCGGACAGCCTCGTTGCGGCGCTGTGACGTAATCAGTCTGCAAATGCGCCCTTGGTAGGACGCAGCCCCCAAATTTGGACACAGCCAAAATCTTTGCATTCTTGATATTGAGAAACACCCCCAGCTGCCAACAAGTTCATCACAGTAAAGTGTGATGATATAATCAGGATGTGCACTCACAAGAATAATGACATGCAACATTTGTTTATTTTTTAATAAAGAATGACCCTTACGGCTGTTATATTAAGGAAAATTTAAAAAGGCAGCCCATAACCTCTAACAGTGTAATTATCAATCGAGTCTCACATAATGCTATGAAGTGGGAATGTCAACGACGCGGAATTCATGAGTGGTTTAAAGTTGCTTTCGAATCAGTCTATTCAGTCAGAAATTCCCATCACATGTCGGGTCTCAGAATAGGGCAGAACTCACACTTCTGTGATGAATTATAAAGGGATTTTCAGTCCTCTTAGGCCCCAGGGCCATTGTGTCCACAGGCACAAAATCCAAATAAGACATCAATTATTTACCGACGCAGAGTAACCTTTCATTTTCTATGTATGATATGTAAATTACAGCACTTCAAAAAATAAACGGGGGGCAAACGCAGGCAATAAAAATACCCTCCAGGGACTTCAAATGGCGTCGTAAACAATTCTCCGAAATAATGCACAAAAACTGCTTCTGTCCGCAAGTCTAGAATGAGGTAATGCTAAAAAGGACCAGCTCATCCTGCTTAGCTTCTTCTTTCGGCTGATGGTCCCATGAAAGCGACTGAGCCTCGGGGCAGAGTGAGCGGGGGCATGTTCCCCTCGACGCCGACTCACCGTGATGGATGAGGCCATTCTCCAGCAAGGCCTGGCCCAAGTTGACGCCCTCCTCTGCTTTGCTGATCTCGCCGTTCTCCAGCAGCCAGGACACAAACTCACTGTGAGGCATCAGAGAGGAGACATCAAGGAGTATCCAGCACCCAGTGCCTGAGGAAGAGACCCCATGGAGCATCCAGGCCAGCACTCTTTTCCCCTGACAATCAGGATTGTCAACACCCTGCTGCCTGGCACCTGATTCAGGACAAGGACTAATCCCCCCCTCATTGCTACCTCCACTCAAACTCGCTGCGCATGAACACATTTAAACCAAAGCCATTCTGCAACAGAACGCCAGCACTGCACCGTCTGCACTTTTTATTCCGTTTACATCAAGTACTTGTGTGGCTGTCTCATCTTCACGTCCCTCTTGCACTTTACGTTGTATAGTACATGAAGTACGGCTTGTCGACACATAAATGTTAGCATTTCGTAGTGTATTGTTTAGTAAATGTGTAAATGTCGCATCACCGGGCTGAGGAAGGGGAAAAAAGTTCAGCAGTGGAAGGATGAAGGATGCCATCTGGACGGGGGACAGCAGACAACCCGTCAGCTTACCAGGGACGTCCTGTGCCTTATACATGGCTTCATAGGCAACATACATGAATAACACGTACAGTGCCAGGCAAAAGTTTGGACACCAAGCCAAAACAGTGATCTAAATTAATCAACTGGCACTTAGGCTTGCTGCCTTGTTTAATGGGACAAAAATAAACAAACAAACAAATCTGTAACTGTGATCGAATCCCAATCAAAAAAGTGAAAATGCCATAAGTCTTGGATTTTGTTTGGTTACTTACGGTTAGGGGTTAAGGTGGTCATAGCTGGGATTAGGGTTACAGTCAGCACGATGAAGGGTGAGCCGAATTTCCCTGGGGGGACCCCCCTCCCAGTTCCCCTGCTACTGAAGTACACCTCCCTGTGCTCCACAGCAAATTAAAAACCACCGCAAGCTTGGGCCCCAAGGGACTACGGGCAAGTCTCTTAACAAACACCATTTCTAGGCCAAGAATATAAGACTGGAGAGCTTAGACAAACCGAGAGGCAGGAGGAGTGATTTTTCTTCACCACCCCCCCCCCACCAGTTCTATGCTTCTCCCTTTCCTGGAGTCTGGATATTTGTCAAATGCTTGGATGAGAAAGTCCCCACATTCCCAACCCCAAGTTCACGACTGGGGCTGTTCTGCTTCTCAGTCCTGTCATGGCTTCACCAAACAAACTCCCCAGACCTCAGCGAGGTTTGCGGAAACGCGGCTGGAATGAGTGAGAACTGATATCATTGTGTGTGTGTGTGTGTGTGTGTGTGTGTGTGTGTGTGTGTGTGTGCGCGTCTGCATGCATACAAATATAATACCAATCTGTACAAATAGGGGTCCCTGTATCCATATATACGCTATGAATTTCATTCATCCATTTTTGCCGACTACAGACTGCACTGATAATTAAAATATTAATACACTTGCAGAGATGTACGTCTCAGCCAAACAGGGGCAACGCGAAACGAGAGAGGGTGTTTAACAGTGAGGATTTTCCCCATTTGCTGTGGTTACTTATGGTTGAGGTTAAGCCTGAAGCTTGATTACAGGCACAGTACCTACACAGCTTGTGTTCACAGAGTGCCTGGGCAATTTCAGTAATTATTTCTTTCAGATGAAGGGGAAGGGGGGGGTGGTAAGCAGCAGGGGGCAATTCTAGGGTTTTTAAAGATAGGAGGCATAAGAGGGGACATGCATAATTCATGCAGAGGGACCACCCTTATCTTTAGCTAATTTTTTTTTAAATTGACGAGTGACAGTGAAGGAGCCAATCAGCTTTCAGCTAGGGACATATGCTCTTACAGTCCCGCCTCTGTAAATGTCCCTTCAATTAGAAACAAATGCTCCATGCATGCAAGTCACTGGAGATCGCTTCAGAAAAGCCAGGGGCAAGATGAGTAGAGCCAAACGTGCGAGCAGAATAAACATTGTGTGTGTCTGTGTGTGTTCCTGTTATAACCTCACATGAATCTTTCACGTACCGCGTGTTTCTAATCCTAGTTTGTGTACTGGGGGAGATTCAGAGTACTTCTGCATTCTGGCCTCAGAGGAAAAAGGGCAAAAAAAAAAAAATGGCTGCCATTAAATCCCTAATCTCTGACTGTTACAGCTCAGACGTTTGCAATCGTTACGATTCTGCTGTGCTCCGGAGGGCTCTGTGACAGCAGGCCCATAAAATATGGGCTTTTATCAGCATGGAAAGGTTCAAAAATACCAAGTTCCAGGCTATTTTAGTCACATCTTGGATTTCTATTATAGGCGCAAACCGGAGAAAAATATGTCAGACGTTCCAGCAACTTGTGAAAGGGCCACTGCAGAATACTTTATGCCACATCACGGGCCGGGTGAAATCTATCAGTAAGATCTGGAAAAGGTATCTTTATCACAGAGCACAAGCACAAAGCTCCCGAATCAAATGCAGCGCACTCTTCCATCCAGATGTAGATGTTAAGGCCGACCTTCTCAGTAAAAACACTCCTGGGCCACACCATAAAGGAGACGGCCCCAAGGCATCATAACCGAGCTGAGATAGGGAAAGCGGTCGTATATAAAATCGAGAAGATGGAACACTAACACCTGCTTATTCAATCAAGGAGCTCATTCAGTGAATGGGAGGAGGGCAGAAGACCCACATATCGATTTCTCTCGCAGAAACCTGCCCATTATCGCTATTAGCCAAGCAACAGTGAAAGGTACAGTGCTGACGCAGATCCGGGGGGGGAGTTGTTGGGGGGGGAGAAGGCAGCAGTACAGAGACTCCAAAACCACCTGCTGGGATGATTTGGGGCTTTCTGTGCAACTGTAACCAGGACTGAATTTCATAATGGAGGGCAGAGGTCCTGCCATTTCAGAACTGGCAGATTAGTCCAAAGTGTGTCCCTGTGTGTGCACTATGCTCCCAGTATCTCAGCACCTGTGAATCCATGCACCTGACCGCTCAGCAACGTGGTGACGCTGCACATATCCCACATAAAAACTCCACCCGTACAATACAACTTCACAAAGAGGCAAGCAAATGTGACCAACTGCCATCTTTTGGAGACTTATTTTAAGCTTGATTTCTAATAAGTAAAACAAATTCAGAATGGCAATACTGTTTAGTCTTTGCTTCAGACTCTTGATCAAACAACATTTGTGCAAAACCGTTTATCTGTACTGAGGCCAGAGGACTGCCCTATTAATACTCTGGGCCGCGGCAGGCCTGCTCCCTCTGAGTAACGGAAAATGCATTTTCGCCTTGATAAACAGAGCCCTCGTTCATTCACTGTTGGGAGAGTCGGGGGCGGGGGGCTCCCCATCACGTCACAGAGTGGTGTGTCCCATAGCAAGCATGGCGCGCCTGCCAGCACTGACCCGGGTTCAATGCCTGCTATGCCACATTAACCGTCTGGGGCCCGCAGAGCAGCTTGGGAGGCTACACCAGCTAGCATGCACGACACTGTTTAACACGAGGAGCACTGTACACTGCCTGGGTGCCCTTCAGTTGGCGCCGAGTAAAACCTGCCCACAGCCTATATAGGAAAATGCAGGAGAGGCAGGCCATGGGGTCTACTTATTTCCCTGGTTAACCTCCAAAAACAAAATATTAATGTACAGATCATCTCCAGGGTGACAGATTCTACCAAGCAAACGATCTGGGAGCAGCTAACAGATAATGCTTTCTAATGCTATAAAGGCTTTGAACAGCTATCTTCCGGCCACTAATCCTGAACAGGGTCACGGGGAAGCCGATCAACGACGAGGAAAGGGATGCATCCTGCTCAGGACATCAGTGTGTGAATATGTACCCTGCAATGCAATTTAGAGAATAATTAGCATGTCCTTGCTCTCTGGGAGGGACCCAGAGTACACAGAGCGAATACAGAGGACTCGGGGAGAACAGGCAATCTTCACGCTCGCACGCTGGCAAAGTGCCGGTGCTGCCCATTGCGCCCCCTACTGAGATCTCAGGGAAGTGTGATATTTAAGCAGCATCTCTAGCATCGCTAGCTGGCGCAGCATGTTCCCCTACTCCCTCCTGAACAGCCAGCAGCCAGCCATGCCTCGTGGCCAGAGCCTCATTCCGGCGCCCCCTTCTGCTCACTTACTTTCCGAAGAAGCACTTTGGCACGACGGATAACTTGCGCCGGCGGTCCTTGATCAGGTGACGGCTCCTGCTCATGATCATGTGGTACAGCTTCTCCCCCTTCTCAGCGATCATCATGTAGGCGTCCCTCTCCATCCCCAGCTTCAGGCCTGCGGTGAGCAAAGGGGTCAAAGGTCATAAGACACCTCACAGTCTGCCAGGTGCCTGGTGGAACCTGCTCGAAAATATCATACTGCCTGCTAATTAGATGGGTAATGCTTTCTACAGTATTTAGCACAGGAAATACCATCTGACATCTGCAATGCACCCATTAGCCTATCGATTTGCTCTGTGTGCGACAATCGATAGTTCACTGATCTGGAAAACAAAGGACGAACACCACATGTGGAAGCCCTCAAACCCAGCTTATGCCACAGTGATGGTACTTATCTGCATGGCTTTTAGCCAGACTGGCACGGCGTTGCACAAGAAGCTGGGTGATGCCAGTCTAAACAAGATCTGGGGGCCCGATTCCCTTGGGAAGTGACCTCAGCCCCTCTCAGCCCAACACATCTATGCTCTCAGCAGAAGGCCGAGAGCCTGGGAAGCCTGGGGAGACCGTCACGGTCTGGATGCGGCGAGTGGAGCACGAGTAGACCGTGGCGGCTCACGTCTGGGGTTGCGAACAGATGTTTATCTCACCAGGAAGCACACAGACCAATGGGAGAGTGCTAATACGGTGTTACGGTAATGGGGAATTAATCTGCAAGACCGGCGCACCGCGACCCAGTTCATCCCAAGTTCAGTGCGGGTGCTCAGAAAAATCAAAGGAGCACAAAAAGGGCAAGTACAAGATGTCTTATATTTTGGCTGAGACAGATGGGTCACGGAAAAAGGGAAACTTTCCACTGATACGAGGTTCACAGGAAGGTCATTCACGGGTAGCCTGGGAGCCATGACCCCTCCCCCACCTACCCCCAGTTGGAGAGCCCCTCCAGGGCATCTCAAGACCATCCTTTGCGGCTGGTGCATGGCGAACTGAGGCTGGATTAAGAGCTAACAGCTGCAGGAGAGGGGCAGGCATGGAACAAAGAGTGGCTTTCAGGGGGGGGGATTCCCTGCAGTGGCCACACCCACTGTTTGAGCGCCAGCTGCCTCTCACTGCTCCGTGGCTCCTCCATGAGGCACAGCACCGCACACCCGGAGCTGCCCAGATTACGCCACCGCGCTGCGAGAGGGCGTGGCCACACCTAGCCTGCTACTCGGGTAGTATCTTCACCGATGATATTCGTCACACTAATTTGGTGGTGTCGGGCAGCCCTGTCGGCATGGTGACGTCTCCATCCTCTGCTAGACGTCTAATTAGACATCAGGTCACATTCTCCTGCAAAACACTGATTAGACTCCTGGCATTAAAACACTTGGCACTCCACTGAAACCCCATAATGCAATTTCCAGCACATGCTGCCTTAACAGATCAATAAGTGAGCAGGAAAGTGGAGCAGACCTGTAGGCCTCGCGGCGAGATTGCAGGCCAGCGCTTAACAGCTGGAAATGGTGTGATGCTTCATAAAATGTGCCCAGAGCACTGGGGAGAGGCCACAGTGAGCAGGGCCCAGCGAGAGGGGCCATTGTCATGCATCCAGAGGACCCCAGGGGAACGGCGTGACTGATGGAGCATCTGCTGGCCAGGATCTGCTGCCAGTGCCTGAAAGCTGATACACACCTTAAACGCGGTGCTGCAGGCGGGGTCAGGTGCCGAACGCAACAGCGAGCCACGCATCAAAGGGCCAACCTGACACCCGGGCGCATGGCAGGTGAAGGCACGGGTGAGAAACACGGCAGTTGGGGCGGAGGGTGATGGTCTGGATCAACAAACATCTTTGTTTCCTTTGTGCACCAACATCCACCGTAACTTTCCCTTTGCGCATGTATTTATAAGCAGCAACACTACTGCAATAAGAAATTGCTAGAATTCTATGGTTTTGTTAAGCGTTTGTTTTGGTTATCGAATGACAGAGAAGCCAACATTTCAGATGGCATGTATTACAGTCTCAAGGTTACCGGCCTCAGACCTGTCCAGAAACTTCTGAAAACTTCTAAACTTCTACATCAAAGGCACAGAGCCCGTGCAGAACAGGTGCACTGAAAAACATTTGCAAAATGCTCCTTTGAAGATTCACAAGTAAAAGCAGTAAAAGATTTAAGGACTGGGGGGGGTTCAAGGGGGTCAGACGAGCGATGCTTCAGAAGGGCCGCATTTCAAGCCAACACTCTGGACTAATTTCCAGGCCTTACAAGACATAGAAATGCGTCATTATAATTTAACAAGAATGTAATTAAATCCCCTACATTCAAGAGGTGAAGGGGACAAAACTGATTTTGAACGCCAACTTTCAATTTCTGCTTGTTGCTCCATATATCACAAGTGGCCAAAACTCTCTTACTGTGTCGACAACAGAGCGGCTGAGAAACGTGCATAGATTATTTAGTTTTGCTGGTAAAATAAAAATGAATAAAACAATGCTTGGCCATTAGCACTAGCACGTTGGAATGTTTCTTTTTGCATTTCCCATCTTGCCCTCATTTGAGACATACACACATAAATATATAAAAAGGAGACAGTGAAGCTTGGGGTCCGAGCACAGGTTTGGGCCCTATATCCAGCACTCCCTGAGCATTTCGGAGGTCGAGGGCCTTTGGTCAAGTACTCAATGGACATGTAACAATTCTGCAGAGGCCAGGACTTGAACCAGTGACCTTCAGGGCATAGGCACAGAGGCCTAAGCCTCTTGGCCAACACAACGTTGCCATGGGCTTGTGTACCGTCACGTTGACGAGGTCTGACGACACACTTGGCCTGTCAGACAGGAAAGCACAGACTGACACACTGACATTTCGGTTGGTGAAGCTGCAGTCCCTCGGAAGCCCCCGTTCCAGGTCCGTCGGGGACCACAAAGCAAGGTCAAAGGGCTGCCAGCCCCATGTGGGGAGCTGTACAGGGGCTGGGAGGTGGGTACAAGCAGGTCACAAGGGTATGAACGACTCAAACGAGCAGTTTAAATAAGAAAAGCTAGCGCTCGATATCTGAATCATCATTCCCCATTCCCATGTTTGGAAGAAGCTATTAAACTGCTCAATTGTGTATAGTTTAAGTAATTAACTTTAAGTATCAAATTTTAATAAGATTTCTAGCATATTACATATTTTGTGTGGAAACTCAAAAGTGAGAACTTTGCTCTTGGAAACTATATCAAGAAACAAGTCACATCAAATGACATTATCCCTGTCTATGCACTTAACCACTGGTAAATCTGAAAGGTTTAATCAATCCAAAACCACTTTAAAAAAAACTATTGGTTACTTAAACTTTAAATGGCATGTTTATGTCTAGCCAAAACAGAACAAAGCACTCTGTGCTTGTCTGTTGGGATGTTGTCCTGGTCAGCGTTCTCTGTCTCGACCCGCTCGCTACTACTAACGTATTTCAGGACCAGGGTCAACAGTTCTTTTCTAAATAACATTATAGCCGTTTGTCTGCGAGCAGCCGAAACAACATGCTGCTGCTGTTTGTCCTTCTTTCCAGACAATTTAAAAAACAAATTCCCCAAAGCCTACCTTGAGCAATTTCTGCACATATCTGCACACACACAAAAAATACTACATTCCAGTTCTCACTGCTTGGTAACTTTCTAATTAAAAGAAAATTTCAAGTAGCCACCGGGCGCCGGACAAAACAACATTCAGCTTTCAGTCAACTAAGCATTTACGTGTCTGAGAAAACACAGGGAAAAAATTGCACCTGGAAACCTGAACAAAGTGCACACTTAGGTTAAAGCGAATTTAGAGGCAATCTGCTTTCCTTAGACGTTTAACACTCATATTCTCACTACACACACACACAGTTTGTGTCAAAAGTAACAATCGCACGTCTGGCAAAGGGAAGAGGGTGATTAAGGAGAAACCGAATGAAAACTGTTTATAATAAGAGCCCTTGTTTGTACGTCTCCCCCCTGAACGGCGAGACCATGCTCTGATGGAAACGGCGGCATGTGTAGTCTGGCCAGAGTGTTTACCCGCGCGAAGGGTAAATGTTTCCTTTAACGAAGCAAAGCGGAAGGCGGTAAAAGGGACCGACTCACTCTCCCTCTGCTCGCGCTCCTTCAAGATGGCGTCCAGCCACTTCTGCTTGTCCTCCGCGTTCTTTGCCATGCAGACGAACCACTTGTTCTTGGCCGTGTTGTGGATCTTCCAGCCATTCATCACTGTATAATTATTGCTATGATAGTCAGCTGTGCAATATAGGGAAGAGAAGATAAGAAAATAAATATATAAATAAATATATATATATATATATATATATATATATATATATATAAAAAAACAGGCCAACAATAATTACTAGCATCTCACAGTTCTCACATCATACACAATTTTCGGCTTCCT
>JAODKM010000099.1:5172859-5186015 GCA_026780845.1 Petrocephalus sullivani | reverse complement strand
GAAAGTGGGCGGGGGGGGCGGGCGGGGACGGGACAGGGTGGGGGGGGGGGGGTGGGCCGGGGGTGAAGGATTGTATCAAGAAAAAGATAATCCACCAAGCGGGATGCATCACTCATCGCTGGCTGCTAAGTTTAAAATAGATGGCCAAAATTCCATGGGGAAAAAACAAAAAAAATTTACTGAAGAGTCAAAGTTGCGGAAGTAGTAGCAAAAAAAGTATTATAGCCACAAGTGTGAGATTTTTAATCCATAAACTTCTCAAAATAGTATAGATTTTCAACAAACCTAATTAAGCTGAACCCATTAAACCTCTCTTAGGTGTTTTGATCCCCATATAAATTTTCCGAAAATCTTATTATTTGCATCATTCACATAATTCCTAAACTGTCCCAAAAGCGCTGACTGGGCAGACAGAGTGGGTTCAGGTTGGACACAGCGGTGGTTTCAAAGAGGACAGCGTGACTCCCGAGCCATGACCACAATGACAGGACAGTCACTGGCTAGTCTAAGCTACACCCCCCCACCACATGCCAACACACTGCCTCCCGTCGTCAAAGCCACCATTCCCTGCCTTTCATTAAAAACCAACAAGCCAAATCATGGACCAGTTAAGAATGCAGACCACATCTCCGCTGTCCTTCAGTGATGTCTCCTGCTTCCACTTGAGGAGCATGGTCCTCCCTGACCTCCTTCAGGTAAGCACGTTCCCTGTACGACACCCCAGACCTAGTAAAAATCGGTAAGCAGCAATAACTCTGACACCCTGCTTGGAGGTCACCAAGAAGGTTGATCCTTCATGCCCCGTTTGTGGCTCAACACGTGAGCTCTGGTCAATGTCAAGGGGGCTGACTTGCAAGAACAACACAAAGGGACCCATTCAAAGATGGTTATGTCCCGATACCTCTGCTTAATATTAGTAAAACCTATATGAACCGAGTGCGTCAATGCATAGCGGAAAACGGAACCAAATCTTAGCAAGAATCTGCAGTCTTCCATAAACCACAAAAATTCATTGCAGGTGCCTCAACACTATATGCAAGGTGCATAAAAGGATTAACCAAACTTAAAATAAATGACCCAGAACAAAGAATGAATTTTAAAGTAAAACAAAGGCACGTTGGTAAGTTCTACCATTCTCATTCAGCACTAATTTAAAAGTTCAAATTGCACAGCAAGCAAAAAAAAAAAAAAAAAAGAAAAAAGCCACAAACATTGTTCCGCCTTCCGATATTTGCGACACTAACTCTCATACGTCAAGTGAGATATGACAACTTTTTTTTTTTTATATCATATATGTTTCAAAACAGGGTTGCCATGGTAACAGAGTTGCTGCACAACAGGATTGGGAAAGCGTGACGGGGACAGTGCTGGTCCAATCACTGATGATGACAATGCTGATGCAGTAGGGTTTCCACAAACCACAGATTACAGCGACTTAAACATACAAAATTCCATTTATTTTGAGCTTCTCTTATTGGAACACAAAACATGACCTGACCAGGGGTCAACACCAAGGCGAATTCTAATGGAAAAAAATGCCATTTTTACTATGGACATGATATTTAGATTGAAGGAAAAAAAAATGCAATCAAAACATTTTGTCACAAAGATGTATGTCCATTTGGGGACACGTTGACAGTCTCTGATCTAGACAGAGTTATGCAATTCTATTAAATTTCACCTATTTGGGAATGCATCTCCATATTAATGTATATAATACAACTAATAAATATTCATTAGCACTAAGTAATATTTACTTACTATGCTTATTTACACAAAACATTTTGCAGTCTAACATGCAGAACTATTATCATCAATCAACAACCCATTATTGGTTCAACTCACAATGCTGAATCCAGCCAGCACCGAGCCAGCCTGAAGGTGCCGGATGCTCTTCCACAGTGATACAATTCTGGCCCGACACTAACCCAACAACAACCCCTATCTGCATATTTCAGTGCAGTACTCATTTCACATAGCTCAATAAGAAGGCCCAAAGTACTGATGAACAACAAACAGGTGTAAGCAATAAACGGAGCAATATAAATAATGCCACTGTGACTTTACAATAATTTTCTGTAATCCCTCCAATTTGTTCCACAATCAATTCTTATTTTTACATTTTTGCACATGTCCAGGGTCAATCAACAGTGCTCGTCTTTTGGGTCACTTAAGAAAATTAACTTCCTCTCTTACTTAAAGATGAAGCGTTCCACCACGAGAACCTCTTCATGTCCGGTTCTCAGTATCTGCAGTGTGAGACATATTACACATACTACAGCATGGCTTCCAGTAAAGTCAGTCCGGTTTTTAACCAAAGTGGGCACGCACTGAAGGCACTGCATGTGTGAACTTCCTTGGAAGGTTAAAAATACAGACCGATTAAGTTGTTTTTTGAGAAAAGCAGAATGTAACCACAGTTTCAGACAAACCCATACAGCTGGTAGCAGAAGGTAGCTAGAGATGTTATTGACGAAATTCACTGTGCATGAAAATGGTACGGCCGGCTAGTCTGGGGGCTAACATTACGGAAGGCAGTACTGGAATCCAAGAAATCCAAACACTAAGGTGATAAAGATAAGGTCATCGGCTTCTCTTGCCCATACTTTCAAGCAGACTATGGCCCTCAAGTTCACATGCAGGAGCTGAACCATAAGCAGAAGTAGGAGGTTGCACCCTACTACCTCATTGGATGGCACGTCCTCCCAACCATATGGCCCATACGCCTCGATTGCCCTTCACTTTCATCTGGCCCACATTGCATTTCCAATTTGAAATGATGACCTTTCAATGGCAGCAAGCAGAAACTCAATGGGATACATTTCCATCTATCCATTCACTCACTCACTCACTCACTCATCTTCCATAACTGCTTCTCCAGTCACAGGAAGTCTCAAGCCGCATTGCATGGAGCAAAGGTCACAAGGCAAAGACGACATTTAAGTCCAAAAATACACAAATTAATAATAAAATAAAAACATTTCAAATAAAGAAATTAAAATGAATAAATAATACAAAAGTAAAAAACTAAAGCAATTAAAATAAAAAATAAATTGAATTAATAAAACAACAAAAAAAAATAAAATCACACACCAGGTAAATGCATAGCCAGATAAGTGCTACCCTGTATTCATATGCAAAACACTGCATTAAGTGCATTGCTTTCTTCAACATAAACTCAAAAAGCTGCCTGAACTCCGTAGGGTTTGATTTGTTTATTTGTTAGCAGAAAGGCAGCACATTATCTGTCACAAAAAAAGGAAGTGAAATAGTTAACACAGCACTGAGGTCAAACAAAACCTGCCAGGTTCCCTTTACAGGATGGAGACTTCCGAAAAGCTCCTCATCTCCGCAGACGTGTCTTGAGCAAATTCTAAAACCGGAACAAAAATACGAAATGCTGCTGTGAAAGTCTCGAGACGTACTTTTCTATTCTGAAAAGACACCGCATAAAGCAACCCAGTATTTAAATGAAAGTTCAGGAAACAGCACAGATCTTACATTAAAAATATATTCTCAATAATCAGAAGTGAAAACTGAGTTGGCGTCATCTAACACTGAACAAGTGCAGCAAAGGGGACAAACATGAGAAATATCACAAAGCCTGGACCAACATGCATACAGGAGGCGATTCCCGGGCCCAATGATTCAATATGCTCACACGCGACACGTCTGTGGGCCGATGAGGCTGCTGCAGGATGACTACAGTCTGACCACTGGTCTGTGGGGCCCTCCCTGCCAGAGTCGGTGGCTTTTGCAAAGTTTAACATTAAAACATATACAACAGTACTGCACAAAAGGCTTAGGCAATCAAAGAAAATGTTTATAGTTTTAAACCAACACCAAGATCATTTAATGTCAAAAGTCAAAAGTGTGTCAGCTTAGCTATTTCAACTCTCCTAAAAATCACACCAGTATTTACAGCAATTGTCTAATACAACACTGTATTTTTTTACTAATTTAACTAATTAAGTTAATTAAATTGAGCTTGGTGGTGAAATGTAATGAACCCATGGAATGCTGGGGTATTTCGGAGGAGAGGTTTGGGGACCAGAGAAGGGTTCCTCTGGCCATCCAACAACATATCACCAACTGTTTGGGGAAGACAACAAAAAATCTTGTTAATTTGTTATTGTATTAACTGACTGCCAGTTTGCACATATATTTGAATATGTTAAAAGTGTCCTATTTTCCGAGCAAATATACATAGACTACCTAGAGAAAAGAGCCTTAGACATTTTCCTTTGACTGCACTTCCAGCAAGCCACACGACTGTAGGTGACAGACTGCCACCAAGACGCAGGCAGGCAGACACAGTCCTTGTGTCACACATAGCCTGGCCCACCCCCAGAGCGGGTATTCGTGTCCCCGTCCATGTCCCCATGCCCCCCCCCCCCCAGCCAAGCGGTTAGATGCACATGACAGACCGCGTCTGCCGAGTGCCAGCAGACTGAGGATGACCGGGCACTGAGGTGAGGGGACACAGATCCACCATATGCTAGTGAAGGTCTCTTCTTTTGTTTCCCTCGATTGGGCTGGGGGTCGAGGGGAGGGGGGGTGGGTGGCGCAGCCTGCTGCTCCAACATTCTGCCATCCATATCCACAAAAAACAGTTCGCCCCTTAACACGATTAGTGCGACACTGAGCGCCATTTCGGCAGGAAGAGGAAACCACTGATTGATTGCTTTGGCCATGACCATGGAGCCTCTTGACTCCAAAGGCCTTCCTCATGCCCTTTAAAGCTGAGCTTTACCACCAGAGAGGCCAAATTACTGCAGAGGAAAATGCCAATTAATTTCACACAGAGAAAGAAGAAACCTTTAGTTTTGCAGACGGCGGCACCGAAATAACACCGTGAAAGACTATTCAAACATCAGTCTGACATTTGAATAAGGTATAGCAATGTCGCGCAAACAGGTAGTACATCCCAGATCAAATTGTTTATCCAGCTGCACTGCATTAATAAGACCAAACACTACTGCACATGACAATCTTTGTACAGTGAGATTGTGTCTAGTTGCTTGACCACATGCATGCACTTGTCTATCCATTCAGTCGAGGCCGTTGAGGGGCAAACTGTCAAGTGTGGAAGTTGCAACGTGAAACCTGCTGCTCCCCTCTCATGTCAGAGATCAAAACTAGATGTGAGACACGGGCTAATGCACACAAACATGTGTTCAGCTTCCTGAGAAAGCACAGGCAGAAAAATACGTTTCTGTAGCAGCTACTTTTTCGACCCATTCCCTTGACAGCTTACAGTTACAGAGGACGTGGCCGACGGAACACAGAGGGATTGCGAGACTGAAGGGCAAACATGGAAATTCCTCTCTGAGGTCCATCTGCAGCAGAGGCTGCCAGAGTTACGAAGGTGAAGAGGGCACCCTCCAAAACTCAGGTGGCCTAGATCACTTCAGCGCTTCTGTGGCCAGCACTTGCGTGACAGCAAGAGCAGCTGGGTGCTGAACAGAAGCCACTTCACAGACAGCTTTCCACGCTATGGCAATGAGGGGGTTAGCTTTCCATCAGAAGGTATCATGGGTACTCGAGCAGCCCCTAACCCTCTGATCCTGCCTGTCCAAAGTCTCAGTTTGGGTCAATCATCACAGTCAAAACTATGTGGTTTTTGCCAACAGTGAAAATGATCACTCACAAATCACATACTTCAAGGTGATTCGCCCCTCCAACAGCTTTTATGTGTCGTAAACAAAAGTCTATGTGAGTGAAAAAGAAGCACGTGTAATTATAAATTTTATACTTAGCCACCGTGCTGCTAAAATGAAACGACTCGAGCAGCCTCCAAAGAAAACAGGAAGGAAGCGGTGGGATTTAATGAGTGAACCCCCCGAAGCCCCCACCCCACTGCTCACATGACCAAATGGTTAAATGTTTGGGGGCTTGAGTCATATAAAAGATAAAAGTTAGAGGTGGAAATTTGTAGGGTACAGGGTTTGTTTGGGGGGGGGGGGGTAAAGAGTCATGCTTTCATGGGTGAATGTTATCAGCACAGCCCAGTCACCTCCAGAGGCCCCTTTGTCTGAGGCATCAGTGCTGAGCTACAGATGGGGACAAATATAGCCTCCTTTGCAGGATTCGCTGAAATATCACACCTTCCAGTTTATGAAGTATGCAAGATTTTCACATGAGACCCAATAAGATTTATTCCTCAGTCATTTCCACAATAGAAGTTTACACTGCCATTTAAACACGCTTAAAAAATTAACAAAAAGGAAAGCAAAAGTAAAAAATACCAACTTAAAATGTACAACTAAATAACTTGTATGCGTTGCAGGGCTTAAGCTAGCTGCCATCAGTTCTGCAAAACTTAAGCATTAAGCACTCGCATTCAGAAAGCATTTAAAACACTGACCAGCAGAAAAAAGCAGAAGCATTAGTACTTCTGAAGCTGTGAAATGCTTTCCGGCTCAGAAGCTGCCCAGCTGCCCCCCTCCCCTGAAGAGCCTGCAGCGTGGCTGGGTGCATGAGTACATCAACAGGTCAATCAGAAAACCGACAACTGCAGGGGTTGTGTTTCGCTTCAGATGTTTTACGTTTATCATACGAAAACTTCTGACGAAGTGTCATTGAATATGGGAGGGTGTTGGACAGTTGGTTAGTTGAGTTTTCACACCATGCAGGCGCCTAGTGCTAGATTCGTCATGATAGTCTAGCTATGCATTACAGTTAATAGTCATTAGAAAAAAAAAAACAAAACAAACAAACGATACAATTGAGAAGGTAATAACTTGGATCATGGGAAAGCAAAGGAACAACAGGTATCAGCAGGTGCAATGTCATTTCGCCGTCCTTCGAGCCCCATGACCTCAGAGTTCTGTTTTCTCCAAGGCGCCAAGCACTTCAGCTCATCTCCTTTTTCTTTCCCTCGAAGCAAAGATCAGGGGGTCATGAATATTAATGATGCCTGTCCCTCCACCCCCCTCACCAACCCCCGTGTCCTTCACACTACACAAAAAGCCGAAATTTATCACAGGAGTACATCTTGACCCACAAGGTCAAAATGGCAGCAAACGCTGCCCATTCTATTTCATTCATGCCACTGAAGTATTGGCTATAATAAGCTTTTCGAAAACATGAGCTGCAAAAACAGCTGGGCAGAGGCTGGGGTGACAGCCCAGAAGATGCAAAAGCTGTGGTTTTTAATTAGAATCATCTGTGATAAGACGTCATTTGTATTATGCATTTAGCACAAAGACAACAACTGACAATCTTTAAAAGGCCAAACAAACATTCTGACTTTTGGTGGGATCACAAAACCACATCACTTCCAACACAAAAAATGGCTTAACTTCACTTGACCAAGTCTGATCTCCCTCTGAGAAATGCAGCATTATCTCCTAGCTCTCAAAAGTAACTGGCATGGTAAGAAGAGGAAAAATGCAGCTTTTCAACAGCGAGTCTCAGAAGCTAATTGTTAAAAAAAAAGTGGAAAAAAATACATATTACTATTGTACCCATTGTACCTCAGAAGAAAATGGCACTCTTTTCAACTTTTCTTCTTCATTATAAATTAGATTATGGTATTCAGCCAGCAGAAGCAGCTAGTTAATTGGAGCTCCTGCCCCATTCAGGCCCCCGTGATCCATTCAACCACTCTGATGATTCAGCAGTTTTCTTAAGACGGCCCCTTTGCAGCCTGGACCCACTATAAAGACCGGCACCTTGGAATGGGCTATTAATAATGCGCTAGAGGCGCCACTCCGTTTCATTCTGGTCCGTTCCCGTTGGCTCCGGCAAAATGCAAATTCATCGGCAGGCGCTAATTGGGGAGCAGCCTCGACGATCGCTGCAGGCAGAGCTGGAGCGCAGGGCTGGACCCTGGCGGCTTTTCGAGCGGAACGGCGAGGGTTTCGGAGGGGCCGCCATCTCCGCCGTGCAAGGATGAATGGGGAGGCCCCCTCCATAGGGGAGTGGGACAAAGGCCCAGCGGCGCTACTCTGAGTGTGAATACGGAGGAACCCAGCAATCCACGGCCCTGACTGGATTTATTCATGGGACAGCGCGAATCCTATCTGGCCCTGGCGCTCCTCCCGCCAGCGCTCTTTCCCCCAGTTAACGGAGCCGGACATAACAATGTCCTCCTTCAATGCCGGCCCACTTCCTCTCCGGATCGGCGGGTTCATGGGTGCCTGAGCGGCACACACGGGCCTGAACAGACAGACGGGGAGTGGGGGCGCCGGGAGGAAGAGGGACCCGTGGCTCTGCTAGGGAGGGGACACAGCGGGGCCCAGACTCTGCTCATGGCACTGGGACACTCGGGAAGGGCACAATAAGCTTCCCCATAAAATTCTCCTCATGCCTAAGTGTGGAATGCAGAAGCCCCATCTCATGGCAGACGACAAGCACCATGCAGATTCATAATACTGCAAAGGTGCGACAAGAGCCTGCATCCTGATGCAAGAAGCCATAGCCCAGAGCTCTCCTTCGTGGTCCGAGTTACAGACGGTGGCAGCTCTTTTCTTTTTGATTGCCTTTTTTCGTTCCATTGCAGGAAAGTTTAAACATCTTCATGGGCCTGGGCTGGAATGATGTAGTAAGACAGCACTCCCAGGTGCTGCTGGGGTGGGGTGAGGGACCATTCAATCTCCCATTGGTTAAGTGCTCAGCACTTTACAAGACTGACTTTGTAATCATTTAATGCATGATTGCAGCCCTATATATTTAGCACTTTTACAAGTGCCCTGCTTTTAAAATGAGGTTTCCCCTTACTTTTCCCACATAATTACGTACCCCAGCCCAGCCCCCAGCCCCTCTTCCCACGAGCCCCAAAACACAAATGCACATGTATACCTCTATGACGCAAGCCGCGAAGCAGCCCGACGGAGCCCTCATCGCTGTGGCCGAGGCTGGTGCATGGCTCTCTGCATAATGTCTCTGCAGTGATCTTAAAACCTGCCTGGCAGGTATGAGCGAATCTGTAATTGGGGAATAAAATGATCTGCAGGAACATGAGACTTTGGGGGCCCGATTCCCCGGCAGGGGAAAGGTGGCCGCACTCAGCGTCGATCTGATCTGGTCAGTCAAACCAGCACGCTAGTGCAAAATCTCAGGTACTGCTTCCATTGTAAGCCTGCATTATGGCATTGAGACCTGCACCCTGCAGTGGGCCGAGGCTGTCTAGGATATGATCAAGGATCGCAGGCAAGCTTCTCATAAACAGCATTTGACAGATCCAAGGGGAGGGTAAAGTTACAGAGATTGGCTGTGGTTAAAATTCACGTGAAGTTAAGGATGCTTGCAGTGTTTGACGTGAAATGTCACGGATCACCAGCAGCGATATAGTAAGAGTGCAGATGCTTCAATTTTGCCCAAGGGATATCCTATCCTATCCAATCCTTTCCTATCCCACCCTATCATTGCAATCTACGTCCTGTGCTGGCAAGCGATTAAACATAATCAGATATCCAAGTGTGCGGAAACACACCCAGACAGGCACTCCTCTCAAGTTGAGACAAAGTCCTAAATCGACATCAACATCAGTGGTCCAAGGCTCCTGGTGGACCACCATCTTATCCTTCTCAGCAGATGAATTTAAAAAAAAAAAAAAAGAAGAAGTTGGGCATAGGCTAACATTCTTAGTCTAGAGGAGTTTGAGAATAATATACAGAACATGTCATCTTCAGAACACTAAAACCATACAGACGTATCATGGACACTGACAAAAGAGAAGATCAGCTCTGTCATTAAACAGTGGACTTATAGAAGCATTAATCTACAACTCCACACAAAAGAAAATCAAATACAGCTTTGCTCTCAAAGGCATAGATAAACCTTTCATTCACAGGGACAATAAAAACAGGCAGAGTAAATCCCCAACAACCACAATGCATCAAAGTTTCCCGGAGATAAAATTATGGAAAATTATTATCACCGCCACTATATGTCAATGAATTCATCCATGCAGAAATTACAGATAGCAAATAATGTTTTTAAGACCAAGAGAGAATAACCTCATGTAGCCAGTCAATCTAGGGTAAAAAATTTCAGTTACATTCTGCTCAGGATGGGTAAACAGAACTACTTCTTGAAATGTATACTAGGTATGTTTTTGATCTTTTGATATATGGAAAAAAAATGTGATCCGAGAGTATGACATAAGCTGATCTCCCTGCAGTTAATCTTCTCAATACATTTCACCATAAAATAAGCCAGCAACCAAAACTCCTGATAATCTCTTTGCATCAGACACAACTACGTGAGATTCACGTTAAACACAGGCGGCCTTTTCCAGATCATCAAATAAGCTGTTAGACAACTGCATTCAACCAGCAGGGTGTTCATAATCCACCGTGAGAATTCGGCTCCCCTGGCCCCCGTCAGGCTCCCACGGTGTGGCAGAGTGGGAAAGGACACGGCTTCTGTGCTCTCTGCACCTCGGGAAGATGCGGAGCACCACAGGATGGTGACCGGAGCTGGAGGCCATGGCTGGTATCCACTTCTACAGACCAACATTATGGCTGCATTTTCGGTAAATGCTAAAAAGGAAACACTGACCCAAGAAACACTGGGTCAATATTCCTGATTTGGCAGTAAAGACCACACTGGTTGTTTCTCAGTACTATATATTGGAATAAGAATGAGCCTTTTCAAACTACCGTGTCGCTGATGTAATTTTTTAACTGGCTATAAAACTGCACCAATCCAGCTCCCTGCATTGAAGTCATATTTTCATAAGCGAAAGACATTCGAGTGACTCTATATGGATTTTCCCTAAACTCATTTGTGCTTTTGTCTTGGGTCCGTTTCGTGTCTGAATTTGAAACCGTTTACCTAGTAGACAAACAAAAGCTCTGACCCCTAAAGCCACAGGGGGAAAAAAAGGAGCACAACAAGGGACTTGGAAAGCCTTGAAGTCAGTCACCTACTAGAAAGAGAGCATTTATATGCATGAACTATAAAAACATTGAAGCACTTCAATGGACCTAGTTTGGATGTCTGTCTATCTTTCTTCAATCTCACTGATTGGCTATGTTGGTCTGTCAATTCAAAGAGGCTGCAGACTCTCACTAATTACATACAGATGAAACCAATGTCTATAAAAGGAAACAGTTGCTGTAAATATTCTTCATAGCTACGTACTGGTCCCTCTCCCAGTAGCCCCACAGCGATCATCCTCCCCGCCTCGGCAGGGACACTCGGTGCATCACACCATGTCACAGCTTAAACATAGCCTAAGGGGTAAATACTGCTCTTTGTCCATCTGCGTTCCCGCATAGCAAAGGACGTCGCCCCACAGCACACGTCCATAAACAAACAGGTCACCATATGCCAGATGTTTCCCGCTGCTCTGAAACCCATCTTAACTTTACCTTACATGACACGAAGTCTTCACCCAAGTCTTCATTACACACCCCCTATGAATCCACCCACCATTTCCCCCATAGGAAATTAATCCAGAAAACGTCAAAAGTCAGACTCACAAACAGATTACCTGGAACTAAAACATAGTAAATAGCTTTACACCCTGCGTCAAGTTCGAGGCTCCACCCCATGCCTAAAGTAATTTTGGCACAGCACAGGTCGAAGGACCCCACAGAACATCCAATATTGTTGTCTTTCATGGGTGGGATCAACGTTGTGGGAATTTACCCTTTTGTAAAAAAAAAAAAAAAAAAAAACACAACTTTGCTCCAATAATCAGCTCTGTCAGGTTGTCATTCTATAGAACCCACATTACCATACCAAAGAGTCAATTACCATATTCAAAACAGACTCATTGCCAAGGCAGTTATGTGAGGCGTGTCCACAACTCTGTTTCGGAAACTGTTACACAGGAAAGGTGTAGAAATTTTGCAAGGGGATATCCAAACCGGAATGTAATCTCAAACAGCAAGGAAAAGAACCTACCACGCAGCCATATGTGGATTCCTAAGTCTCTCCTGAGACCAATTGCCGGACCCCCCGGAATGCAATGGCTCTTGGGAAAAACACTGATTGAACAGAGAACCATAAGCATTTGCTGCTACTTCATTGAAACTCTATCGCAGCTAATCAACATGCTCTCTGAGCTCACACATCAAGGTGGGCAGAAGAATCAACATCCAGGAATGGATAATGAAACTGTGAGGCCTGTCAAGCACTGACAGACTCACAGTGACATATATGGAGCCATCAGTGTAGCAACTGCCCTTCAGACTGCAATCTACATTTCCCCTTCCATGCACACCAGCTGGTTTGTGGACATTTCACAATCATCCTGCTCAAGTTCTCTTAAGATAAAAGTGACATTACTTTTCATTCATTCGCTTTCCTCATAAGAAAATGAAACGGCAAAAAGTGAACTTCCTTTAAAACAAAATGATGTCTGATGGTAGAGGTCATCAAGATCATTTCATCAAAACTCATGGAGGGGTTAGGAGATGGAGACATTAAAAAAAAAAAAACACATCAATTTAATGCAATTACATATACCAGTTAGAGCCTTTTTGGACTTACATATCATTTAAATTAGCTCATTTTGAATTTTAAAAAGTATAATGTTGCAACACCAGTAATACTTTAAAATTATTCTCTGTCATTACTTTTACCACATCTCCCCATGTCATATTTCCATCAGCAAAGTCAAGCCACTGCTAACCTTGTAGAGGAAGAGGGACTTTGACAGGCTCAGTTCCAAGATTCATTCCACTGATTCCAGTGGGGGCAAACTAAGGTCATGATCAGAAATACCATTCCAATAAAAACCACTCTATCCAAGATGGAGTTCCAGCCCTCACATGACAGGCCACAAAGTCCTGATGTCCAGCAAAGAAGGACTGCTTGGCCTCTCCACATCCGTGCACATCCAACTTCAGCACCAAGTGCTGAAGTGCTGAAAAAGGTTGAGAAACCCAAAGACTGCTGACCATGAGCCCTGGACATGGAGCCACTGGTCAACTCCTATTGTGCCAAACGCAGAAGCTGGCATGCCAGCCTTACACTGCTGTAAGGTGCTAAACTCACACAAAAAAACTGACCCATTTCCTAAACCACAGTCTTCCATAAGTACACATCAGTAGGGACTATTTATACAAAGTATTAGAGGCTTTAGATAGATTAAGATTTATTTTTATGACATTAGCCTAAAAAACAATTTAAAAAACCTGAAAGAAAAAAAAAAAAAAATTCCTTTCAGGTTTTTAAAAAAAATAATATATATATA
>JAODKM010000099.1:5137689-5171733 GCA_026780845.1 Petrocephalus sullivani | reverse complement strand
GGGGGGGGGGGGGGGGGGGGGGGGGGGGGGGGGGGGGGGGGGGGGGGGGGGGGGGGTGGGGGGGGGGGGGGGGGGGGAGTAGGTGCAAGGGACATATCCAGATGTTTCCAATTCTCCGGCATCTCGTTATCCTCCCAAGTGGGGTGGGTAGAAGATCCAACTCCACGGTGATGTGTTTTAAGGGCTGTTACATGGATGTTTTCAACAAACGGTGACCCGCTATGGGCAAGCACCGATAATCAGAGCAAAAATTCATGCACAGATTTGCAAATTAGCTTTGAGGTGACAATTTTCACACCGATTGTCCTGAACTCTAAAGCTGTTGTCAGCATTGCGGAATCACCTGCCATGTTTTACGCAAGGTTACCGAATCCATACATCTCAATTCCCACCTAGCTGACCCACCCATTGGTGAAGCCATTATTCACACACATCAGCACAAAAGCTGACAAAAAAGCATTCGTCCAACGCCATGCCCTCTAAGCTGCAATGCATTTTGGTTTCTTGCTACAAAACCAAAATGCACACAAAACCATTAAGCCGTTTTACAAACATGCAAATACCTGCAACAAACGATTAAACGTTGAAAGCACAACAGGTATATGTTCATACCAAGCGAACATGACGGCCCCCGTTATGGAGTCTGTTGCCATTTTCCTGGTGCGTTTGCAGCTAATGAACCAAAGTGCTGAATGTTTCAAATTTCATACAAACAGGACCTCAACTGGAATAGACGGCAAACAAGGACGATCCATCGGATTTTCTTCATTTTTGTACCTGCCCTGCAATCGGACGAGCTGCTGTGCTGAGCAACAGCAGCGATCCAGACAACAGGATGGCTCCTTAATGAAGAAAAGATGTCACACTTAACGAGGATTGATTCAACCCCCCCCCCAACCTCCACTACCACCTCCCCCCTAACCCTCCCTCTGTGAAGTGAGGACAGACACAGCTATCTTTACCCAAACCATATGGCCTCCCTTCCAGCTTGGGGCCAGACGCCTTATCGGTGCCAAATGAGCCCTTTAATGATAAAGCATCCACTGCTTAGAGCCACGTGGAGGAGAAAGCCACCTCGCCTATTTTATGAATGTAACATTTGGGATGCTGCACAGAGACGGCAGCACGTGCTTGGCCAACTTAAAAAAATAAAATAAAAAAAAAATTGGCACAGCTAAATAATAAATTGCTAGGAAATGCTGCAATTATGACAAGGAAATAAATTTATCCCAGATACAAAGAGCATTGAAAACAGCATTGTTTATGAAATGATATTACTGCAGCTGGCAGCATCGTAACGTTTAAAATAGAAAAAGGGCAAACAAAGTCAAACAATAAGAGCCTGTTTCTTATTCTCTTTCAGCCAATGAGACCGATGCTCAGGCAAGGAGGGCTCAGAATAACTGGTGTTCTAAGGGTGGTCTCTCCCTACCATACACACACACACACACATACACACACACCAACCCCATGAACCCCTGTAGAGAATGTGCATTAAATCAAGGGATTCCATATGATGTCATGAGAGAGGAGCCACAGGGCCTGACATAGCACTCGCATCAACAGCCAGCCCACAGATTTTCTGCCCATCTTTGGCCCGCCAAAACCAGAACCAGGAGCTCCAGTGTTCAGGACCATCTGCACGATGCATTTCCAACATCTGCTGGGGAAAGTTTGGTCTGGAAGCAAGGTGCCGTCGTAGCTGATTTGTGATGCGTTCCAGCTCTGCGTGGTTGGGTATTTAAAGCACGAAAGCCGGTCCTGATATGAATCTGCCTTTCACCTCTTTGATCACTGAGGTTTTTTCCATGACACGGAGAATTCACTACACACCTCGATATTCACTCTGCAAGAGACTTGATTCAGATGCAACTCTCTGATACCTATTTATAGGCAGCGACAAAAGACTGGAAATGTCTGGCGATTTGTTTTTTGCATCACCTTTAGGCCCTTGACAAAAAACAAACAGGTCTCACGTATACAATAACCACTTTGTTTCCTCAACCCTCCTCAGGATCTTCTGAGTGAGACTATCTCCTCTCTCCCACATAGTTGAAGATTTTTTTTACTAGAGGTTAAATACCTGTCTTCTATACTACACGCAGGGGACATTTCCCAAACTGATGACGCACAGTAAAACGCAGCAAGATCAGAAGCCACAAGCATGGCTCTTTGTTTACAATCACTTGTGCTGGAAAGTTTTAATCTGCCCCCTGATCACACTGTAAGGTAATGAGACACTTCAAAAGGATTCCCCTCGCGTGTGGACAGACACGCAAAAAAAAAGACAATCGGTTAATACGTCGGATAAACCATTTACATAATCCCCCGTCAAAGGATCACAAGGCCTCCCTGAGGGCGAACTGCGTACAGTCCGTAACCATCCGTACATTATCACAGACAGCACACGGGGTAGGAGACGGAGAGAGGTAATAAAGCAAATGACTCATACGTAATGGCTTAAGCGTCGGCGATAACTGCGGATCGATAAGCTTCGTGTTCTCAGCCTCGCGGGCAGGCGATTTACTCACCGGCCCGTATCGAGATACCGCAAACAAGGCTATGAATCGCAGTCCAGCGTTTCGTGCAAGCACGCCTAATGAGCGAACTAAGCGGTTTGGGCTGCGCAGAGCCATCAGATTCGCTGTCAGTGAGAGCAAGGCACCTCGGGCAGCTCCGGCAAGCGTAACACCACCATGCTCGCTCACCCAAACGCTTTATGAGAACAATGTCGGACAGGCCTATAATAAATTCTGCCAAGACAAATATTAAAGTATGCTTGTTCACACATAAGGTCAGCGCCATCAGGTCCCCGACTTAATGCATGCAGGAAACTCCATTCCCACGCGAGGCCATCGTGACACCCATCGCATATGGCCATGCCAAGTATCAACACTGCAGGCGTTGTATTTATGGAGACCAAGACTAGACATCTTTAATGACCAAGAGCACTAAATTGCATTGCCAATCGCAAGTATTAAAAGGAGGATCTAACGCTCTCCTACGGGCGCCTGCCAACGCCATACTGACAACAATACGATCTTCCAGTTATCTTGCTCGATGATTAAAGAAAGGCATAGGTAGCCTTTGACAGAAATGCACTCGGCTTAGGGGGCGTGCAGGTGCCGCGCACACACAGCAGCGGGCACTCACCGACTGGATGAAGAGCAGCGTCCTCACGTAATCCCTCTCCGTGCTCAGGATCTCGTTCAAGACGCAGAGCCGCAAACGGAGCTGCCGATCACAGTCTCTGCTGGTCTGAACCCCGTTGTCCAGCTTTCCTTCCCCGTCCATCTTCAACTCGCCCGCTTCTTTTACTCAGGAACACGGCCAGCAAACAAGAGGCGAAACTCCCTCGCACTTCTACCGAACGCCGGGACGCCCGTCTTCAATCCATGCCGCTAAGTCCCGTCACCGCATCCCCAAAGGGCAGGGGAAGGGGGATGCGCCGCTCTTAAGGTGCTGAGGGGAGGAAAACAAAAAAAACTTTCCCGAAGTATTAGAAGAAACAAACAAAAAAATGCAAAAAAAAGTACTTCCTCGGGTCACCCCTGTGCTCCTTTATGAAAGCATGTATTCATAATAAGCAGAAACACGCAGCCAGGGCTTCTGGGGTTTTTTCCCCCCTCAGACTGGTCACCAAACTTTGCTTATCGTAAATTAGGCAGGTTTCCACAAGGCGAAACAAAAAAACAAACAAACTGCGAGTCTGTAAAGGGATAAATATCCGCAATGTTACTTTTGTTTTTCTTATAGAGGTGCGTTTAGCGCCGGGGGAGCCGTGCCGCCGAGGCGCGCGCCGTCTGAGGAGGAGCGGCTCGCTTTAAAGCCGCCGCTCTCCGCGCGCGGGGTGAGTCGCGAGCGCCCGGGTCTCGCTCGGCTCCGCGAGCTGGCGTCACGCAGGGATCATCTGCAAGGCGCCGCCCCGCAGAAAGTGAGGCGGCCCGTTTCAATAAAGCGCGTTATATTAACTTATCTCAAAAGTATCGGGTTACATGTTCGTTGATTCTCTTGCACCGTGCAGCGTTTCCAGTCGTTTGCCGCAACGTTGTTTAAAACGACCTCAAAGTGTTATTAACCTCGACAGAACGTGATTTTATATGTGTTGGCTGTAACATTTAAATATGGCACCATAGGAGCATAGAAACTTTATTGTGATAGCACATTGAAACGAGGTGATTTTTTTATTATTAAAAAGCAAAAAAAAACAAACTTATTTTTCGTTATTTCGAAATATGAGAATTTGGTGACAGCCCCTGCCATCTCCGTTATCAGGGGTGTGTTCGAAGGTGTTAAAAGGAAAATAAAATGAACGGCATGGTTTTTAAATTGTGATCGTGAACAAAATAGAAACTGGCAATTCACGGACGCATACTGAATATAACATGTATTTAAATATTATCACGTGTTTTAATTGTTTTCAAATGATGTTTTGTAATTGCTTTAATTTTTTTGCAAAAGACTGTTGGAAAAAGTATTAAAAAATACCTTAAACTTTAGTTTATCCTTAAAAAAACTTAATTAGCAATCGTTATGTCCTACATTTGGCTAACGTGAAAATAAGGCACCAAGCAAAGAACTTATATTTTTAATCATGAAAGCCTATAAAATATGCTGGGAGTTTAAGTTACGCGAATGCAGAAAGGGATATACAGACTTAAATGGTGTTGCAAAATGCCTGGCAGGTGCAAAAAATTTAGCTCACTTTGATAATCAGTTGTGACAGCTGGAGGTGGCCACCAGTTCTTCAGTGACCTCTGCTGGGCTGGAATCGCTTTGTTTTGTGTGAAGGCGATTCGTAAACACCCTGTAACTTAATATTCGCCTATCAAATGTTTACCGTTATCGGGTATCAGCAGCCAGCTAATTAGAGTTGCGAAACAGGCTGCATTATTTAAGTTAATAAATTAGACCTTTTCATATTTATTTATGACCTGAATCAGGCCCTGAACACTAATTAAACGCGCAGAGGCTGTAGTACTCGGTCCCGTTTACAAGCAGCGAGTTAAGGGTGATGAAGGGGCACAGTCGGGACCTTCTGTAGGTCCGTCGAAGATGAACGATATCAACATGTCATTTTTTTTTCTTTTCGTTTCCGCGTGCTCGCAGCTCAGAGATAATGGCCCAGGCCTTTAACGTTTTTTTTTCTTCTTCTACTTCCACATCCTGTTTTTCTTAGGGTGCGTATTGCATGAAAGCGGTGCATGTACCCCTAACCCCAAATCAGTTAGGACCTCCGCCCATATCACACACTTCGTAATCATCAAATGACTGCTTCACATATTTTCGATAATTACTCATTATAGTAGTGCTAGCTTGGCAATATTAAAAGTCGAGCTGACAGTGGAATATTCCATTTTCCAAGCGTTCAAATGTCGTGTCTACCTAATATTGTTCATGAAATAAAGACCAGTTTTTGAAGTATAGACCGAAGGTATTTTCAGCCTATATAGGCCTATGAATTAGGAATTTGACTTGCGTTGTACACTACACGTATCCAGAAACTAGTGTCTTTCTTCAACCAATAAAACCTGAAACTGCAAGATGGAGCAGAAGCTATACAAATAATCTGGGTTGAGACATGAATCCGTTTAATATATTTTGCACATGCTTTCGTATGCATTAAGAATTGAGTGTGAAAAAAAAAATCATTCAAGTTAGACATCTGAAAAATTTGAGAAATTTGAAATCATGTGTCTACATACCCCCTGCTGGTTCAAAGCGGTATTGTCCTACATCGGTACATGATACCAACATTCCGCATTAGAACGAATTTACCAAAAAAAATCTGACCTTATATAGCTGTAACAAAACATACAATTTGACAACTGCTAAATCTTACTAACACTAGCCATATATGCACCGTAAATCTGCATGGGTTCTGTTAATAAATCCAATAAGAGGCAGCTTTATTTTCTATGATAAGAAGCTCCTTAAAATCTTTATTCAATACATGTGTTACATTCAATATCCAACGGCTTGTTTTTTGGACACTTAAAGTTGGCATAAATACAAACACGCATTTTGTGCCTTTCCTCTTAAAGAGAACCAATATGAATGAAATAAAGTTCACATTTTTGTATTTACACAGACATCCAGCTCTATACACCTCGTTAAAGCCAGCAATATTTACAGAACACAAGCTGTTCAAAATGAACAGGAGAAAAATCAAGTTTGGGCTGTTTTTAAACATTGTACCATTATGTTTCTAGCAAATAATGGCTTTAATAGTATACCTTCCACATTCCTCTGTGAATTCTCTTTCAAAACTTTAAAATGCATATCTTTATTGATAGGACAATGACTCAGTTGAAACCAGTTCCCTTTTTTGAGTAGTGTTTTAACCAAAAATGCCACAGTATTTGTAAAAGGAGTGTGCAGGGTAAATTAAACAGTAACAGTAGGAATATGCAAAACAGTGTCAACACAAATTTTTCATTTAAAAAATAAGTGTTAAATAAAAAAACTACTGATATATATTAAACTTGACACAACCAGCTGAAGACACATGAACAGTGATGTTCAAAGGAGTCTTTCATCCTCGGTGTGTAACACACTCTTGCGTGACAAGGCCTGGAGTGGCCTTAGGAGTTGTGACAAGATTAAGAGAAAAACAGAACATGCACTGAGCTAAAACAGAAGTGAGGGCAAAATACACACCTACTTCTTCCAACATGTTAACCTTTCACCCTGGAGATTTTGCAAGCGTCAGACCACTGGCACTATTAAAACAGTAATAAGTGTACCCCTCAGATCTTAAACTGGGAATGTTATCAAAATACATATTGCTTTCTGTTGCCATCGTGTGACAAAGGGCTTCCAAAAAAGGAGGGAAGACTTGATGGGTTAAATCTGCCACAATGCATTCTCTGTTACTCCAAAAACAAGCAAGTAGTTGGACACCGACAATGGGTCAATGTGGACAAAACGGAGCGTCATGACTGCCGGGAACTAACAGCGCTAAATTAATTCAGGCTAAAAGCAGATCATGGTAGTACTGAATTCCACAATGTATGTCTATGATGAATATCTATGTATACGATGGATAATGAAATGTGTGGCGAAAACTGAATGCATGACCAAAGAGAAATGCACATGTAATGCATTATAAACTACCTGAGACCATGAAAATGGATGTGGACAGCTGAAGTTGGGTGCAGAGGAGTTAATCTGGGCTTTACTTTATGAAAAGGCAGGGCTTTTACTCATGTTTATTATAATAACTGTAGAAGAAACAAAAGCAACATAAATGTTGCGTTGACAGACTCCTATTAGCAGACTATTTGGTTGTTGCACAGGACATTTGTTCATAAAATAAGTCATGGAAAAGTCAAATGCAGATCAGTGTCAGACACATACAGTGTAAGAAAAAAAAAAAAAAATCACTCAGATCTACGGGTTGGTGTTGGATTCTCCAAGGAGAAAAATGATTCAGCGCCATCACTCCCCTCCACTCTGCTACTTAATCTCTTTGGCAGACTTTCCCTACTCTCTGAGACCCAGCAGCGTGCCCAGTCGGCCCCTCCCCAGAACCCCTGGGGCTGTCCGGGGAGCCAGCAGGTTCGGGTGGGCCTGGGGCGGCTGGCAGCCTGACGTGGCCATGATTCTGCGGTAAACACACCACTCTTCCGTGGACTTCAGTTTTAAAAATGACACAGCCAAGTACTGAGAGAAGTAATAAAAATAGTTTTAGAAATATATAGGATTTGGTGCTGGCCCGTCAGCAGTCTGGGTTTAGTGGGTGGGGTCAAGGATTCAGGCTCCTCCCTCCTACATCCTGGAAGAGTGAGGTATAGAACTCGGGCTCCAGCTGCTTGCTGCGGTATTTGTTGAAGATGTCGGCGATCTTCTGTTTCCGTCGCACGTGTGGTGGGTTGTACGAGTCACTCTCCAACCTCTTCCGGCGGCATGCGTTGATGACCATCTGCCTCACTAAAAACCCTGTAGGCGGGGCACACACAAGAAAAAAAAAAAAAAGAAAAAAAACTCATTGGGCGGAGCTAAGGAGGCAGGTGGCGATTCCGGCAACCGGAGCTCATGCTCACCTAGGGCCCTCCGGCTGACCACCATGCCGTCCATCAGCGGAATGACCATGCTGAACTTGCCCGTTGTTCCATGCAGCTTGATGCGGAACAATCCGGTCTTTAGGGGGTGAATGAACACCACGGGGACGTCCTTTTCTGAAGCAATTGGCCTGACAAAAGAGAACCAAGCCCTCTAAAGTGGTAATAAAGAATAACGATCCATTCATCAACTACCCAGGCACACATTATGTGTGACAAAATGCCATACGGTGACCCATGCTAGGCAGAGCGAAACCTCAGACTGTCAATGTCAGCATAGGTCTCATCATACACTGATTTAATGCTTCAGGAAACACCTGAGATTATCTTTCAGATATGGTCTTCAAAATCTGGGTGTTTAAGCATAAGAATTACCACTAAATACCTGTATGATGAGTTACTGTTTGAAGACTCGACTCCAGTACTGGTTTCTGACAAAAGATCTGAAAGCGGAAAGTTTTCTGGGGGTTTAAGGGGAGGGGAAGGGGTGGAAATGGTGAGGTCACACGCCAAAAGTGCAAAGTAAAGTCTTGCACAGGATATTAACTCATTACACTAATTACACGGACACGACCATTGACCGCTTGACAAAGCAGACCTTCTTCGTTAAAAGAAGCTCAATGCTTAAAGTGATAAATTGGAGCACAAATTCCACCATTGTTCTTTAAGAAAATTAATACAAAGTGATTGTTAAAGCTGACCAGTATACAGCCATTCATAACTAGTATGTCTCATATTGTGTAGTAAGATTAAGTACATGCTGGAGGTATATGAATGTAAAGCAGGAACAAAGGGCTTACATACCAATGTCATCATACCGCTCCACCCAAACCACCAGAACCTTTGTCTCTGGGCCCAGAGGAGGAATGTTCCTTCCACAGTGAATTTTCTTTGTCTTTGAAGTGGGGCTCATCTAACACGCACAAAAAGCAAAATTGCACATCCTAAACCCACCAGGTATAAATCTTGTATTTCTGATTAGTGGCACAGGAGGAAACGGTTTTGCAACCCGTAGTGGGTTGTACTGCTGTGTGCCCCCAATCATGGCTCAATTGTCCA
Organism: Petrocephalus sullivani; assembly: GCA_026780845.1. NCBI lineage: Eukaryota > Metazoa > Chordata > Actinopteri > Osteoglossiformes > Mormyridae > Petrocephalus > Petrocephalus sullivani. Next base: position 5,162,611 of record JAODKM010000099.1, on the reverse strand, counting down.
CAAAGCTACCACCCCCAAAGCATCATCTCTCAAACGTCTAATTTTTAACCCATTTAACATAAAAATTATGAACAGGAGTCAGATGCAAGTACCAAGACAACTATGGTATTAAAAAAATATCTGAATAGCATGACAAACATTTAAAGTATCCCAGTCCACGCTGGGCTTGGAAGAGTCCAAGACGACCGAGGTAGCAGCCAGCATCAGCATAGCATTACCCTCTGTGGTTGGTCGAGGTTTTCCGAGTGATTTGGGAAGAGCTCCAGCGTTAGGTTGGACTGAATGCCAGGCAGCAGGCCCATCTGAGAGTCCGTCTCTAATGGGGTGTGGCCGTTTTCAGAGGAGTCACCTACATCCACATGCGAAGCAGCATATCAGATGCGTTACGAGTAAACTGAAACCATGTAACTGGATATGCAGAAAGTCACCATTTACCACTCAATTTGCTGAAAAACACTACCAGGACATGGCAGAACAATGACCCAGCATAAAACCTGTCCCAGGATTCACAACTCAATGCATAATATTAATCATTAATACAACAACAGTAGACACTAAGCAAACCCATGCACCTTCGGGTTATACATTCCCACTGTTCTAGAGAGTGTCAATTTAAGACCAGTATAAAAGCAATGCAAGATATCAAGCTCTTGTAATGTCAAAATTCTGTACTTGACAGTTAAATCTAATGGAAAATCCTGAATACCAAAATTACTACAAGTAGTAACGTAAGGGATCAGGAGACCATGGTTAGGTACTTACTGGAGGCATCCGTCACAGTCGGGACTACAAAGGCAATTTCAGTCAGAGCATCAGCATAATACAGGACCTTCGTCTCGCCGTTAAACATGGCTGCACTGGTGTCATCTACCAGGGAACCTTCCTCTGTCAAGATGGAGCACATCAGATAGCTGTGAATGCTATGCGCAGGGGGCCACCAAATGCAACACGCATAGGAGCAAACGCCTCCAAAAGCAGAAAAAGCAGCGACCTCTCTCACCCCCTTGCTGGCCATCTCCATCGGCGCAGGAATTGATGGACCAGCTGGTGTCCACATTCCCTGTCCAGCCTGGGTGACTACCCACATCAACCGGCCAGCCCAACGACAGCAGAAACTCAAGGAAGTGTGGCTGGACGTTGACCGAGGACTCCGCGTTCCTCAAGATCTGCAGATCCCAAAATGCCAGGTAGGTAAATTACAGCAAAACCACTGGCCCAAGAATTCATACTGGATATATCTGAGGCATATACTCATTTTCACTTATGGAGCAGCAGGTGCATAGTGGTTTAGGACACTAATGGCGCTTTCCCACTGGCTTACAGGGACCAAGTCATGCTGCCACGACCACACTACTACAGCACAGTTCCAGCTCCCTTTGGCTTTACACTGCAGATGGGTTGGCTCGGTTAAGGTGTTGCCGGGTTTGGAGAGCGACTGACAGAAAACGGAAGAGACGCTCTTTTACTGTTCACACACAGTGTACGCTATGATTTACTGCATGCTCATTTCCGATAAGTCGGTGAGATTGGGCATTTTTTAGCAGAATTTGCATTTGCTTGTGAAAATTTGCATTACAAATCCTCTGTTCAGCTGTTCTATGGTACTCTATGGTAAATGGTTGCAAATGTTTAGGTTCTGAATTAGTCCCTCATTTATCGCGTTTAATCTGTTCCAGACTGCGAGGCAGGATTCTATATTTATAAATCGAATATTTTCGTAGTTAGAGCATAGAAAACCTGTTTACGACATTCTAATTACAGTTTTTAACATTATTAGAGCCCTCTAGACATGAAACAACACCCTTTAGTCACCATTGGACTTGTATTACCCAATATATTAGACAAAATAAGAGAAAATAAGACATTACAAATATCATCATCATCATCAATATTAATAATATTATTATTATTATTATTATTATTATTATTATACATTACACGCACACAGTTCTTACACAGAACCACTAACCTATGAAAATAAGAAGAAGCATAAGGCTTAGAAGAAGCAGCACGTTTAGGAGCCATCGTGGGGCTTAGATAAAAGTTCTCAGAAATCGCAAACAAAGATGCTTCCGATACATAGTGATGTAGAAGCGTGTATGAGAGAAACAAACTTGCGTGAGGCTGAGCCAGTCAGTGGCCAGGATGAGAAGAGGATATAACAGACTCAGAAAGCAGAGCACGTGCTGTATCATTTTCACGGTCTCAATCAACTTTTTAATGAATATACAGTACTGTATATCCTCTAGTGAGCACAGTGCTGTATATCCTCTAATGAGCACAGTGCTGTGTATCCTCTAATGAGCACAGTACTGTATATCCTCTAGTGAGCACAGTACTGTATATCCTCTAGTGAGCACAGTACTGTATATACTTTAGTGATCACAGTACTGTGCATCCTCTAATGAGCACAGTACTGTATATACTTTAGTGAGCACAGTGCTGTATATCCTCTAATGAGCACAGTACTGTATACACTTTAGTGAGCACAGTACTGTGTATCCTCTAATGAGCACAGTACTGTATACACTTTAGTGAGCACAGTACTGTATACACTTTAGTGAGCACAGTACTGTATACACTTTAGTGAGCACAGTACTGTGTATCCTCTAATGAGCACAGTACTGTGTATCCTCTAATGAGCACAGTACTGTATACACTTTAGTGAGCACAGTACTGTGTATCCTCTAATGAGCACAGTGCTGTATATCCTCTAGTGATCACAGTACTGTATATACTTTAGTGATCACAGTACTGTGTATCCTCTAATGAGCACAGTACTGTATATCCTCTAATGAGCACAGTACTGTGTATCCTCTAATGAGCACAGTACTGTATACACTTTAGTGAGCACAGTACTGTGTATCCTCTAATGAGCACAGTGCTGTATATCCTCTAGTGATCACAGTACTGTATATACTTTAGTGATCACAGTACTGTGTATCCTCTAATGAGCACAGTACTGTATATCCTCTAATGAGCACAGTACTGTATATACTGTAATGAGCACAGTACTGTATTTCGATACAGCGAAGCCGCGAAAGTCGAAGTGGCGAGAGACGACTATCATCAATACGCTGCAATGCGCGATACTAATGAATAATATATAGAATCCCTTTTTTCCTTCAGATAATCCATGCATATAACGGATTATCATCTAATCATATAATATGCGTGTAATCCATTGAAATGCATGGAGATTCAGATCAGATGGGGACGACCACCAGCTTGGTTTGATCAAGCTTTCGGCCATGTGAGCATGGGTACAGCTCGGATCGTTTACCATGGAAAACCTTCAGTTCTAGGAGGCAGTGGAAAAGCAGCATAAAGGCCCTGCGTTTGCGCTCCTGAAGAAGGCACTTCAGTACCGTGCTGTGTAAATACAAATGCACTCGTGGTACAGTACAGGTAGATAGAGTGATACAGAGTGCATCTGAGCCGTCTTCTGTCTTGTGCTTCAAGGGCGGAGGTACAAGCAGATGGATGGTTGGTGCAAGTTTGTACCTCTTGGCTGCTCTTCTGTCCTGCCCTCACGTAGAAAATGAACACGGTGTCAAACGGCCGACAGGGAAGCAGGTCCAGGTACTCCATGTCTTGGAAGAAGCCGGGCAGGGCGGAGTCCAGAGCGATCAGGTTTGGCGGCAGACGGCTATTACCCGATTCCTACGGGAAAAGCCGGGTCAGCGTCTATGACACGAGCAGGTGGGCCCGACACACGGAGAGGCCGGCGACAGGAACCAGTGGCATCCTTCCCTACCTTCAGTGCTTCTAAGGACAGGAAACCGAAGTGTGAGAGAAAGAGGCGGGCAGTCTGGAAGTCCTGTGAGGGCGGGGGCGGCTTGCAGTCCACCTGGGGGTCGGGGAAGGACTTGCTCCTCCACACCTCCTCGCTGTGGCGCTCCAGGGCCACCTCGTACTCCATCTGCTTCACCATCACGTTCCGGAGCTTCTCGTGCTGAACCTCCAGCTGGTGGGGACACGGGGGTGTTTTTAGAGGGCCCCACCCACAAACTACACACTTACTCAAAGTGCCCGGATTTTGAGTAAATACATAACCCATTTCAGTGAAAGTCTATGGTACAGAAGCCCCCGAAACAGTGGCAATTTCATTATTTTAAAGCTGGGAGGTATAAGAGGGACCATAAATTCATACAGAAGGGCCAACATTGTGATTAGGCAATGGTGAGTGACAGGGGTGGGGGCACTCCAGGGGCCAATCAGCTTTCAGCTAGGGTCAGTAATTACACTAATAAAAAAAAAAAAAGATTTTTCATAGGAACAATTTTGATCTACTCTCATGCTTATCCACCCACCCCCAATCGCCAAGCAACTACAACAGACGCATTCCTGTGTCATCCTACTGTCAAACGCAGGTTGGAAATTCATACCCCGTCACAAAAGAATTCCAGAAATGTTTACGACTGACATCCCTTTAATGGTTCAATGCCCGAGTTTGCGAGGCCTCGCTTCCATTTGCTCGAAAATGGTAGTCGGGAAAGAAAGCCGCGGCCGAACCGGACCAAAGGCAGGTGCCCACCGGCTTGTTCACAATGTCATCCAGGTCTGGAATGCTCATGTCCGCCTTCACAAAGGGGATCTTATCTACTTCCTCCGGGAAGGCTCTGTGTTTGACGTTGAAGCGAATGCCGACGTCGTTCTTCGGGGTGGGGCGCCGCTCGGGGACAAATACCTGCTGTGAATGAAAAGAGGGCGCAAAGGAGTGTCCATTAAAACCCCACGCCCAGAGAGGCCTCAGTGCAAAGGACACGCTCAGTATAGGAACAAAGAGGCTGCAACAAAAGCGTCAGAATAAAGGAACAAAGCCGGTCATGCAGACAGCAGATAGCTTCATGCATAATTCATGAGCGGCTCTTTCAGTGCAGCTGCACGGTTTGGGTGACACGGAGTCACCTTACCTTCTGATTGGCCCGTGCTCCTCTGGGTTGGTGGTACAGCTGCATGGTCCAGGCGTGCCTGCCGGACAGGCCTCGGATCAGGACGGTCACGGCGGGACAGGGGTCTTTAAGGAGCAGAAACAGGAAAATGCTATCCTTTGGCTCTCCGTGCACGGCGAGACCCGGCGATCAAATACTGCTACCACGACACAGACGTCCTCGCGATTTATACGCTCTCCGCGGTTGACCATGGAGCCCCCCCTCTGTCAGGGCCACTCCACGCCTGCCCAGCTTACTCTGCTCATTCCCCAGCGGCTGCTCCAGCATGGCCAGTATGACGGAGTTGTCCAGGACGAAGTAGCGGAAGTTGTCCCTGCTGGTGGAGGTAAGCCTGGAGTAGCGGACCAAGGTGTCCTCATTGAGCAGGCTGCACATGGAGGCGGGGCCACTGGGGGAGGGGAAGGCTCCCAACACCTGCATGATACTGCCAGGGCACAGGCCAGCAAGGAGGCACCGCTGGTTAGAGAGACCCTGCAAGACTGCTAATCTAAAGCAGCCCTTATATACATATCACCTGGATATTCATACTGCATCCTGGTTATCAGCCATCAGCAAAGCCCTATCTTCTGCCTGAAACAAGCCCCTACGTCTGACCAGGACACTCGGTTATCGTCATGTACATAGTGCTGCTGCTCGTGTTCGGTCCCCTTATGGTGAGCATGACCTGGTCTGTCCAGCTTGCCCTGACCATTTAATCTCACCAAGGACCCTGTGTCTCTGGGATTTGCTACTGAAGACCAGGGAAGACATTAAGGCAAACAATGTGGAATCCAAGAATGAGATTGTTCACTTTTCTGATTAATAGCAGCGGTTCTGGGCAGCAGACGCGGCTAGAGTCTCGGCAGTGCTCACCAGGAGAGCGTGGCCTCTGCAGCGTCTTTCACCCTCATGGAGGCTGGGTTGTGCTCCTTGTCCCCCTTGTAGCGCACCTCCTGCTCGCTGCTCTTCGACTTGCTCCCCGAAATCCCCAGCTCCACGATCTCCAGCACCTCTATCAGGCAGTCCTGTGAAGCACAGAGGGGGGGCAGGTGTGAGCCCGGGCCCCGGGACGCAGCCCCCGCATTCCCCTCCCCGCCTGCGCTCTGAGGAACGGGCGGCCTGCCTTTTCGTCCAGCATGCCAGGGTGCTCCGTCAGCCAGGTGCACAGGCACTGGAAGGCCGCCACGATCATGGAGTGCAGGTCCCGCGAGTGCAGCGGGGCAGGCCGGCTGCACTGATACACGATGTATCCGCAGACGGAGCTGACGGCGCGCTTCTTGTCCGACGATTCCAGATTGGCTCTCACCTGAAAGGTGTCAGCCAATCAGAGAAAGAGCACAGGAAGACTGCGCTGGGTTCCCAGGCCGTCGATGGCCGGCGGTGGGAGTTTGGCTACCGCCATGGGGTTTGCGGCGTTACCTTGGCCAGGCCAGCCAGAAGTTCCAAGGCAGCCAAGGACACGCTCATATCAGGCCTCCACTGCAAGTTGAGCCTCTGGGTGACCAGGTGGATGCTGCGGACCAGGAGGCCGGCGGCTGTATCTGTATGAAGAGCTATGATGTAACCCCAAATCCGCATGCACACCACAGAGAGGGAGAACTCGGCATTAGTAACCACAAGCAAAGCCGTCACCCTATAAGCAACAGCCACATTCAGCCAGTCAGCCAATCATAATGCAGCGTTGTTACGAAGGCTGAAACACGGCCCACTACGTGGTCCAGAGCATTGTTAAGACTGCTGAAGAAGCCTCTTAACACACTTCACAAACAAGCAATAACTACACAAATGGGAAAGGAGCCTGATGCACATTGGTGCCACATTAACAGACCCTGGTCTAAAACCTGGTGCAATATTGGGTGCTGCCCTACAACAGCGCCTCCTACAGGCTGGGAGTCAGCAGTAGAGAAATGAGAGAATGACTGTCTCCTCCAAGTGTGTTCTCTCTAAGCCTATAGCCTGTCTGTGGTGAAAAGGAGCAGGCAGCCGAAAGTGAAATGATATACTGTTCAACAAAAGTAATAACTGTTCACTGCCCTAAAGCTTCAATCTGACGACCTCAGATGACCTTAGTATTGTCACCAGTACAGCAAACACACACACAGCACATCACACATGCTGTTAGCGAGACATGGAAACACTGACATTTATAGCCTCGTAGTTTTAGCACTTTTAGTCTGGCAAAGCTGAGGTACGTTGAGCAAAGTGGAGTATTTTTTTTTGATAAATCCCAAAAACATGAGCACAGATACCCAAATGTAAAATTAGATTTAAAAATGTCGTATGGTACTGACACTATAAATGTACTTATGATGGAAAACCATCCTCAAGTGGAACACCACAGCCTCACTGCAAACTTGAAGTAAAAAGCAAATTCACTGTCCATACAAGTACATTAAAATCCGTAACTTTCTATACCTGCCAACTACTTTTATAATGCAAGCTAAAAACAATAAAAAAAAAATGCAGTCTCAGTTATTTTTTTCCCCCCATCAGCTTCATCAGGACGTGTAAGACAAGAGCTGTGGACAAGAACACAGGTAAGGAAGCATGGCTTTTAACCTAGTGTGCATGAAAAAGCAGGTGATTGGCTTACTGTTCCACTGGAGGGAACATGCTTACCGTAGTCCCGGAGGAGGGCCTGAGCGGGCCGCTCGCTGTCTGGCGTGCTGGGCTCCGAACTGCCCCCGCTGCTCATGCTGATGCCGCTGTTGTTACGACTGTGGCTCTTTAGCGTGCCGTTGCCCTCGATGCTGCCCTGCATGGCAAAGCATGCGCGGTCAGGCGGGATGCGCAGAACACCCGCCTAAAGCTGCTTAATGACTGATCGAGTATACAAATCCGCCTGGGAAGCAAGTAGTCTGCTGTGATCCTTAGGCCTGAAAAGGTTCTCAGACTGGTAACTAAATCTATTCGGCGCAAATGCAGACGTCCGTCAGCTGGGGGTATATTATTCCCCTTACCATTTCAGTCTGCGTCCCTATCGACTCCAGGAGGGCAGAATCCTGGACGATGTTCAGCATCGCACCTGCGGGAGAGAAGACCAGCATTGGCGCACAGGCCTTCCTCGACACATGTGGGTGTAAGAGGGAGAGGAGGTACAACCAGAGGGACAGACCCAGGATCATCTGCGTGTTGATGGAGTCAGTCTCCGTTTGCAGGGCCCCGATCAGGATGTTCACCAGCCGCAACCTCAGGGACAGGAAGGTCTGAGGTTTGTCGGAAACCGAGTTTTCATCATTGCTGAACTTGCCCTCCAGAAGAACCTGCAGAAAAGGAAATGACCCAATGCCATCATTCAGGTCTACACTGCAGACAATAAGAAACCACACATCCATCCAGTTTGGAAGCAGTTCTTCAAAGTCAGATTCATGGGGACCTGGATCCTCTCCTGGGCATGACAGGGTACAAGGTTGGGCTATGCCCTGGATGCATGCCACATACATGCACACAATCACCTACTACTACTAAGATGCTAATTTATCGGTCTGGATTAAAGGTACAAACTGCAGCACCCAGAGAAACCCCCCCAAACAGCGTATCGCACAGGAACCACGGGAATCAATTATGGTGAGCTGGACAATGGTTCCAATAGAAGGGGGGGGAGGTGGTCATTCTGACCTCAGACTTTATGTTCCCAAAGTGGTGAGGAAGAGGAAGCATTGAGAGCAGAATGCTGATGGAAGCCCTTCTCAGGTCAGTGGGGTTGACATAGGATTTGAACTTGGAAAGCTCCCTGGAAAACAGAGAAATGGTCAATAGGAATTTGAAGGTGCTAGTTTATTTTAAAAAAAAATATATATATATATATATCTATAAAAATGAGAACCATTCCAGAGAAAATATCAGCCACTAATGATATACTGACCATCTAAATCACAAGGCATTTCCCTCACCATCCTAAACAGACCTGCTAAATGTAAGACGATGACACACAGGGCAAATGACAGACCTGTCTGGCAGAATGGTTTCCAAGGCGGAGATAAAGTAGGGGACCACGACGTTAACACCCTTTAGGTCAGAGCAGAAAAGCGACGTGGAGTTCAAAATGATGCTGGCCAGCACAGGTCTACAGATGAAGTCTGAGATCTGCAGACCCTGGACCAGAACCATATAAAACCTATGGGAGAAGGACGACACCTTGAGAAGTTCCGTGGATGCAGAAGGGAACATGAGCACCAGGCTCTGCGGGTTAGGAATGTGACCTGTGATCGGAAGGTCACATATTTAAATCCTGCGGCCAGCAGAGTAATCATCATCGCAGCTGAGCTCTTAACTCTGAAATCTGCTCCAGGATGCCAGATAAATGGCTGACCTTGTGCTCAGACCCCAAGCTTCACTCTTACCTGGATATGTGTGCATGTCACAGAAGACTGAGATGTGATTATACCCTGAAAAGCAAAGAATTCCTACACACATTTAAATACGACACTTACCTGGAGAGATAGACAGGCAGTATCTCCTCCCCGGTCCGCTTGCTGCAGAAGATCCTACACACCGTCCCACAGGCCTCGGCCCTGCCAGACTCATAGTTTTCGGGGAACTCGTTGGTGTCGAACATGGGATTGGACACCATGGTGTCAGTGGACATCTGGGATCCCTTCCTGCGGAGCTCTATGCCGGCTTGAGTGGCCAGGGCTGGGAGCAGAGATCGGGAGAGACGGAGAGGAGGCCTGAACGGACCTGGCCTCCACCGATCTCGGACTGCAGCGTCCTCTCACACAGAATGCTCGCCAACTGCAGGCGCAGTGAGGGGCACTGGCTAGGCTAACATGAGCGATTCCAGCAAGCAATACGTATCGTGACCTTTATGGTAAGCAAGGCGCTGGTTTGACAAACAGATTTCTCCATCCAGTGGTTTTTAAAATGCTTTAAAGCTCTCGGGGCTTATGGGGTGCTTGCAATTTTTTTTTGTTTTTGTGTGTCAATGAAGACACCAGAGAGGACACTAGAGACTTTGAAAACTCTACTGAGGGTCCTCACATTACAGAAGGCAGCTCAGATGTGAAAGGGGAGCAACTGCAAAAATATGCCACTAGGGAATCTGTCGTCAAACGGATGTCAACGGCAAGTTTCAGAAGACAGACACCAAGATCATGCATTAGATCCATTCAAAAATAATATCGACTAACAGACAAAAAAAAATAAAATAACCAAATCAACAGACCAAATTAAGATAAACTCAGAGCAAACGCAAAGGCTCATTTTGGAGGGGGCCGGGGGGGACGGGGGACGGGGGACAATGGCAAGTAAGTGTAAAAATCCCAGGACAAATGGAGCGATGACAGAATGTCAATGGGACAGATCAGATTAACGGAGACGGAGTCGGCATTGGCCAGTGACACAGGAAGGAGAGGGGCAGGTCCACATCCCCAGGATGCAGTGCAGACAGCGAGGATGGCATGGCAACAGTGTCAAAGCAAAAGGCGGGGAAACGATGGCAATGGGGGGGGAAAGGAAATACTAAAATACTGACTGCAATTTAAGAGAAGCTAATGCTCCTACTTACAAGATTTATAAGAAAGAAGAATTTGGATAAAAGATGCTGCAAGATAATAGAAATAAAAGTGGAAACAAATCAAAGGACAGCAGTATTATAAAATATTAAAATGGTAAAACCAATTTTTTTTTTTTTTTTATTTCTGAAAAGCAGCCTCTCTTGGTTTTTGTAGTACAACTTCATTAAAAGTGGAATCTTGGGTTGTTCTCTGAAAAATATGTATATATGCCTTTCTAATTAAAAGCCAAAAGTCCAAAAGGTTAATACTGTACATCAAGGTTGCAAAATGGTGGGCCGTTTGTAAATTTTCAGGCATCTGATAAACATTTTTTTTTTCTTTTTCAGAGAATAAGTGTTGATAACTTTTAGAGAGCCTGCTATCAGGCAGAGACTTAAACACAGCAGATTAGCAGTCAGATACCAGCCAGAACGCAGACATCCAGCATGCAGAACAGGACGCAAGAACAGCAAGGGACGACAGGGAAAACACACACTGGATTTAAAGATTAAACTTCAGCTACTGAACACACACACAGGACTCTTCGGCTCAGAGGCATTTCAAAAATGGCAACGAGGCACCGAAAGGCAGCGACGGGTACCCGAGGTGAAGGCAGCACCTGGACAGCGAAGAAGTCGGGCACCGGTGGAGCCTTGATGAAAACAGAGTGAGGAAGGAGGCCCCCTAGAGGCAGCCAAGAGTCAAGGAGAGAGCAGCCATGTTCGTATGCATGGGGACAGCGTTGGATTTCAATGGCACGCAGCGTGTGGAACGAGAGCAAAACCATCTGCTGCTGACCGGATTCAGTTCACTTCCGACACTATCCTATCCATTTCAGCTGACCCAGTTGGCAATTCACCACTATTTTTCTGGCAATCACCAAGAAAAATCATACAACCCAAAACCCAAAGTTAGGACGGTACAGAAAGTGCAGAAAACTTATTTCACTGTAGACAGTATGAACTAGAAATATTTCGTGTTTTGTCAGCTTCATTTCATTTGTTAATATACATCCATTTCTGCATTACAGGCCTGCAACACATCCCAAAAAAGATTGGTACAGTTAAGCAGTCGCTGCTTTGTAATGCTTCCATTCCTTCACGCAGCACTTAAAGGATGTTTTGATACTGAGGATGGAAAGTAGTGAAGCATTTCAGGCTTTATTTTATCCTATTCCTCCTGCAAACAGGTCTTAAGGGATGCAACAGTACAACAACAGTTGTCGTCGTCACATTTTGCAGCCCAGCCCAGTATCTGTACCCCCATCTTCTGCTGCCACAGCTTTGTAACACATGCAGAATGTGGTCTTATATTGTCTTGTTCAGCATCAGAATGCATGGACAGCCCTGGAAAAGAAGCCATCTTGACAGCAGCATGTTGCTGTAAAACCGCAATGAACCTTTCTGCATTAGTGGTGCCATCACAGGAGTATAAATGAGCGGGGCACTGACCATGACAGACCCAGGCTTTCGCACTTGTTGATGATGAATGACAGTGTTCTGATTAGGAATACACCCTTGGCCTTTACACACTGAAATTCCTCCAGATTCCTTGAATCATTATGCATTGTTGAAGAAGGACTATGCAAATCCCTTCTAAGCTTTCTTTGAGGAACATTGCCGTTGAACTTCCATGATTTTCTCACAAATTTTTTGGCAAACTGGAGATTTATTGCACGTCTATACTGCTCAAAGACTGAGCCTTTGTACCAAATCATGATTACAAAATCACCTGCTAACATCACCTATTAGAAATCACACCCCCCCCCCCCCCCCATGTCATTACTAGGCCTAAATCCCAACTTTGTTTGGCCTGAAATGCACGAATGGATGTATAAAAATGAAGTTGACCAGACAAAACATGAAATATCTTTGGTTCATATTGTCTGCAATGAAAGGCAGAGTACATTTCTGAATCATTGCTGTTTTTTTTTGCATTTTCCATACCGTTTCAACTTTTTCCGATTTGGGGTTATAGAAAAATATACCTTGTTTTCCTTATTGTCTTAATTATGTTTCCATTATTTAGCTCATTATTAGAAGTAAATTTTCTAGCTGGAAACCTTTCTATGTTGGAAAGTATGTCAAGTATGTTCGTATGTCACTTTAGTTTAAAGAGTTCAGGTATGGCAGGATCTCTGGCCCCAGTACAGCAGTACGTCCAGCAGGGGCACGGTGAATATTTGTTGCAAATCAGGTTAGCACGACTTCAGAAAGCGGAGGGTTTGGGAGGCCTCTGAGCTGAAGCGTTCAGATGGAACTCGCACGCAGGGCACAGCAGATGGTGCGGTTAATCTTTCAGGTAGGAACTTCGAAGAAAAAAAAAAAAAACAAAAACCAAAGGGGAAAAGGCACAGAGCAAACAAAACAACAAAAAAAAACAGAAGGTGAATGGCACGCCATCACAGACCGTAAGCCAGCCTTACCAGTCATGGTGCTGTCCCTGCTGAAGCCATCGTGGAGCTTACAGTGCACCAGCGAGGCATCAAAAAGCCACTGGCCAAAAAGGTTGAGGATGCTGTTGACCTTTGGTCTGGAAGGGGCTGGCAGAGGGCGCGGCTCTGCATTTGTCTGATTGGGACTGGACAGGGGGGACGGGGAGGTGGTCGAGTGAGACACTTTGGGTGGGTGGGCAGTAGTTCCCTGGAGAGGAGATTAAACATGCCAGCAGTTACAGTGCAGCTGGAAGATGTACAGCAGGCGGCAGGGAAACATCTAAATAAACACTGTAAGCATGCGAGTGTACTGACTGCTCCAGACTAAACATCAGCTCAACTTTTCAAAATCTGGCAACTTCAAGACACTTCCTGTGAGGTTTAGATGTGGAAGTTGCTGCTACTATCTCCAAAACAAGTGTCTAAAAAGCAACTTGGTACAAGTTTGTGGAGACATAGCAAATAAGCGGAACCCATTATGGACAACGGTTGGAAGTTCAGGTTCAGAAAAAGTAGACCAAGTAGACCAAAAATGTATACCAAGATTTTGTTGTTTCAACCAAATAGTCGAATATAAAGAGTCAGTTACTCAACTGGTCGGGATTCGTGCTTTCTGAACTTGACCATTCTACCTCTGATTATACGTATTGTAGACTGTTGTTAACATAATTCTTATCAGGGTGACATGGTACTTGCCATGTGTGGCTTACCGTGGAAGCTTTGCTGGCCGTCTTATTGACTACTGTAGCCCGATGCCGGCGGCTGTGTGGGGGTGTGGTGTTTATGGCACTGGGCGGTGGTGGCATGCTCAGCCGGTTGACAGGTGTGGGCGGGGCACTGTCCGATCTTGGTCGCGAGATACCTAGGAAGAGATGAGGGGTTACGGGAGGAAACTGCATTAGTGCACTCAAATATGCATGATAAACATCCATTAACAAAGCTAACGGGTGAAGACCCATTAACTGAAAAGCAAAATCACAGTTTGCAGAAGTACCTCAGAACAGGGTGCCATTCACCACAGTCAAATGATCTGGCTGCAAGTTCAAAGTCTCCCATTACCATCAAATCACAGAAACCCAGGAGTTCCTGATTAGCTAGGTTTTAAGCTAGATCATTCGGTAAAGAAACAGCAAGCCCTCTCGGTGCACCTGTTCACTGACCCTTCACCAAAGCCACATACTGCTGCAGAGGATCACAGTGACTTACCTCTTACCATGCACCTCTAAAGTGTAAGTGCCACTACAACAGTTTTGCTAGAGCATTTTATATCCTTTCCGGGATACAAAAGCAGCCTCGAAACGGCACAGAGTGCAACAGCAAGCGAATCACAAATCAAGCAAACGCCACGCACAGGCTACAGGACTGAAGGGGCCGTGTGCTCCTGAGAGCATAGTGCTTCACAAACATGATGTCTTTGACATTCTGCTGCATACGCAAAACACTGATTTAACATGCGCCGCTTGGACCACGTGATCAGTTTCTGCCAATCCCTTGCAAACCCAGGTACAACCCTCATGCAGTGCTGAGTACCATGGGGTAGCCTCTCTCGAAAATTGTTCTTAGATGTCGCAAAACCTGGGAAAGACAGACATCAGTGTACCCGTTTACTCATCAAGCAGTCAGAAGCATCCAGACCGCGCCAGGCATGCTGGGAAGTGGGCCACACCTGCATTCATCTAGAAGCCCACTGATGGGTTGGTACCTGGCCGCTGCGACAGGCCATGAGGTTGCCCCATAGAGGCCGAAATATGGCTGGGGCATGACGCTGTGAGGCTTACAGAGCGGCAGAGGTTTAGTCTTTAAAAATCCACATTTCAGAAGCTACTCTGTAGGCTTCCTTCCTAGTAACGGTCTGAATGCTTTCCATCCAAATTTAACAAAATACCTGCCATTTACATTTATGGCACAGTATTGTATATATTTAATGATTTTCCATATTCTACATTACCACTCCTAACTTCAATCAAAATAAGATCACTGAACTTATGGACTTCACACCCACATTAGGATTGAAATATGACCCTCGCTGATTGGATTTACACAAGCTTAATATACCTAAAGAGGGCAGCCTGGAGCGTATATAGGTCCTACTCACTGTAACCCCTAAAGGAGAGAAAGAGAGGATGACAAGTGCGTGCAAAAAACAGCTCAGAAATGCACAACCATCCAACACCCATTTTTTTTTTTAAGTTTAGAAAAAAAAGACAAACTGCAAGGTGGGTTTTGAACCCATGATGTCCCGGCACTTTACACTCTTCTTAGGCATGACTGATGCTT
Organism: Petrocephalus sullivani; assembly: GCA_026780845.1. Taxonomy (NCBI): domain Eukaryota; kingdom Metazoa; phylum Chordata; class Actinopteri; order Osteoglossiformes; family Mormyridae; genus Petrocephalus; species Petrocephalus sullivani. The sequence goes on along the minus strand of JAODKM010000099.1, from coordinate 5,147,471 downwards.
CACACATCTGGTACAGGAACTAACTGCTGAAAGTCAGAGCAAGAATCTGGAAGGACACCATGTGGAAAAGATCTGGCTGAACGTTTCGACCGTGTTTCAGGCCACGGATCACACGTCAGGCCACAGCAAGCAGTCACTCCACGGCAGGAAGATGATGCATTTGTCTGCTTCGTATACAAAATCATATACTACTCCCACTGTAACGAGTGATCAACCCAATAGTGTTACTAAGAAGCTCTACAATATCAATCTTGGATGCCAGACAAATGCAACATATTCCTGTTCTTTCTGTGACCCGTTTTCAACAGTAGAAAAATCAGCAACGTTTTCCAAACACACCACAGCCCCGATTTGTTCGATGATTTCGTTTGCGTTCGAATATGTACCATAGGATGGCAGATGGTCAAGGGTCTCTGACTTTGAGGCCGCAACACCTACAGCGAAAAGCAAAGTGACATTTGCAACAAAACAGAAGGGGGGGGGGGGTCAACTTCTCTTTCTGGAAAATAACCCTTTTATAATAATAATAATAATAATAATAATAATAATAATAATAATGACGACACTATTTATCCCCGTGGGGAAATTCTCTTTTTGCCTATCGCCTCTTGCTCTCTGTGACACATATAAGTGAGAGCAAGCTTGGCAGCAAAGGGCAGACAACTACAGAGATGCTCATGGAGCTGGAGGTTAAGGGCCTTGCTCAAGGGCCCCATATCATGTGACTATTCTGCCGAGGACGGCCTTGAACCAGAGACCTACCGATCACAGGCACAGAGGCTTAGCCCGCCGAGTCACATGCTGCCCCAAGAAGAACCGTACACCTCCGACTCAGGGGCCAGATCCCTCCTTACCGAGGAAAGCGTCCACCAGGAAGCTGATTCCCTTCATGGCACGGAAGAAGATCTGGGGCAGCTGCTTGAGGCAGGGGTGTTGGACCATTTCGTGGGGGACACCACTGACATTGAGAAACTGCTCCTGGAACTTGGGCGTGGTGCTGATGATGGCAGGGTTGCTCAGGTCCACTGGATTACTAGACAACACCAATCAGGGCAAATGGTGAGGCTGCATGCTGGATAACCGAAACGCTGAAGTAACGGTCCTGACCTAGCATCGTTAAGCACTGTAATTAAACTAACTTGCATCAGTCAGAAACCCAGCACAGACTTACATGATTTACAGCATTATGCAGGTTTGAGACCTAAGATTTCCGGGGGTCAAAAGGAAGTCCCAGAGCTGCGGTGCTCTCACCTGAGCATGTGCAGGAAGCGCAGCCAGGTCTGAGCCACACAGTCATTATCCATCTCAGTGGGAATCTTGCTGGCATCATCGTCTGGAACTTTGAACGGAGGGAACGAAGGTCCATAGGTGAACCGGAGCAATCTGCAGGGGCATCAGGGAATACAAACAAGGGTCACTAAAGCATTCTCATACCAAGATAGAAACGAAAATCATGGATGCGCAAAAAAAAAAAAAAACACATTAAGGAAAATGTTCTTCCTGAACAACTACATCACCGATCATTTGAGAATCACTAAAAAGAACCTAAGTATCATGGATAACCAGATACTGAGATACTGAAGCCAAATTGTTGATGTAAGCAACACATTTTTCATGAAACAATCAATGGAACTCATATAGAACCCCCTGCCTTGTGTGTAGATTTTTTCTTTGTTCTGATCTAAGGTGACATGGGCCAACTAGTGTTTACCTGGAGGTAAGGGCACATATGACCTTGTTCCACTGCTCCACCACTGGAGGATGGTGCCTCCAGTTAGCCAACATCTCTCTGGCTGTCTTCCAGTAGGGCGGCGTTGGAAAGCAGCGGGCGGAAGCCAGTAGCCACACCTCAAACAGCACGCCGATTAGCTTCCCTGCTAAGTTTTCTGCGATCCCACCTGAAGAATGTGGACATGGAATGCTGATTAAATATACATACACTGCCAGTCAAAACTTTGGACGCGTCAAGCCACATACAGAGGAGGATGATAGAGTGGGAGTGGGAGAGTGACAGTGTCACATCACATGACCTGGTCACCTGACCTAAACACAGAAATGGTCTTGAAGGAGTATGACCAGAGTGACGGAAAAGTGACCATTGAGTGCCAAGCATGACTTCCTGGATATCAGTGCCGGGTGATACAGGTGGAAATGGCAGGCATAAGCCTTGTTCCATTTAAACAATACAGTCTCCTGGAACCCCCAAGGATGCGAATGCCTTTCCAGGCTGCCTCAATAGCTTTTCCTCTGGAAAGCTTCCAAAATTTAGATTTTTTTTGATTGATTATAGCTTTGATTATACTTTGATGGTCAGGGTTAAATTGTGACCCAAACCAGACCTCACCGTTTACCAAAGTTACTGAATTAACCATCTCCCACAAATGCTTACCCAGTGCATGTGATGAGCATGATGCCTATCTCAGTCCATCACAGGAAGCATGCACACACAGACAACATTTTGGAGACACCAATCCAGCTAAACAGCTAAATGTTTTTGAGCCCTAAAGAGGTGAGGCCAGAGTACTTCCAGAACTTCGTTTTCTAGATTAATGTTTTCCACAGCTGCTCCATTTCACCCAAAATACTGGACTTATTAGACCAAGCTTCACAAAGAAAATATTTTAATGCCATCTTCTTGTCCAATTTTCTCACCCCAGCCAACCACAGAAACTTGACTCTCTCTAGATGTAAAATGTTAATAAATCAGGCTCAAGGCAGCTTCATACAAATGTTCCTGGTCTTTAACCAGCGGAATACTGCATGGGATAGCAGTTCCTAAATTCCTCAACTCATGGAACAAAAAACAAAACGCTCAAGCTTTTATAAAGCTGATGAATTACTTACCATCCCCAACTGTCTCTACATTAATGCTTGTACATGGATCCCTGAACTAACATTACATCTACAGTAGGGTACATACAGCTTAAGTGATAACTGAACACTTTGGTGAGTGCATGGGAGTTTTGGGGAGACCAACCAGCAACAGTGGGTGGGGCCAGCAGAGTGTCACAGATCCTTAGCAGGAAGAGAAGCAGAACCTCCCAGGTCTCCCGGACCATGCTGCTGGATTCCTTGGCCAGCTTCTGCACAGCCGAAAGGACCTGCTGGCACAGGCGGAAGTGAATGGGGCTGCATGGCTCCTGCCTACCACATGGGAAAGATAGAGAGAGTGTTAAGGACTGTCCTGGAACAGAGAAGAGCTTAAGTGGGGCTACCAGGAACTCAGTGGTACCTGGGGAGAAAGAGGTTGTGGAGGTGTTTCAGAATGGTCTGAACATAGAGGTTAGGTTCATTAACGATGGGCTGAGGGATGGAGTCCCGAGGGGCCACCAGCGCCATCATCCAGTCCGTGTAGACATCCACACACAGCTTGACAGTGTCTCCCTCCAGAGGTAGTGACAGGCCATAGCAGAGCACTTCCATTGTCCACTTGACCTGGGAGGAAAAGAAAGATCGATACACTTGGATCCCTGAGGGAAACTGATTTGCACACAACAGCAAATGAACATGAAGCACACAGGGACATACAGAAGGTCTGGAGACAACATACACTGTAAGCACCTTGCAAAATTTAAGGAATCTTCGAAGAAACAAATAGGAATTATAGTTGTACGTGATCATATGCAATTTTGTACATCTCGATCATAACACCGTACCTCTTTGTCGGTTTTGAGGATGCTTTCTGATCCAGGGGGGGTGAGGGTTGCCCCTAGGGGTCGCACCACAGTATTGGCCACTTCGCGGCCCACCATTGGGGGATACGTATGAAGGACGCTTAGGTGACCCTGGTCACTCTGGAGCGCCAGGTGCAATGACCTCCACTCTGAGTACATGGCACTGCTCTGCTTCTAGTAGATCCAACGAAGACCTGAAACAAAGCAAAGAGCTTTCTTTGGAATCCATGTCTACACACTCTTTTTAAAAATACACCCATTTAAAATGAACCCAATTTTTGTCTTGTAATAGTCCTGCTACCCCATTTGATAAATCAGATGATCACGAAACCCGTTTCTAAAGTGGAAGATTGAAAAGCAAAACAGGAAAATCCAGCCATAAACCAGCCACATGTGGAACACCCATTAGATGCCTAGCTAAACTCTTGTTGACATGGTGCAGGCATTTATTATGATCTTAATCTTCACCATGACTATTCATTATTTCAACAAAGACCATACGTACAATAACAACAAAACTTGGTTTTCTGCTGAGTTGCTAATGAACAGGACTACAGGAGTGGTGACCAGGTGGCAAACAGAGGCCATACATGACCTCAACAAGGCAGTCAAAGCTGACAAACACCAATACAGGGACAAGGATAAATTAGTGTAACATTTGTCTATTAATGACTGTTCCTCCTCCTCGAAGATAATTTGTACCATCATCAACTACAATCCAAAAACAGCAATCATTTAAAGCAGACCTTTCACAGCCAAACCAGCTCAACACATCCAACATCTTGCAAGCTCTCCAGGACCCTCTATAGTTCACTTACTGATCAAACTAATCTGTTAATGATCATCCTGGACTACACTCTACAACACCAGGACCTCCCACAGACTTACGCCTAAATTCTGCTTGTGAACTTCAGCTCTTCCTTTAATACTATCAACCCTGGCCTACTGTCTGGGAACCTCAAAACTCTTGTTGCTACTGGATCCACGACAACCTGACCAGCAGAAAACCAGTCATGAAGATCAGCAATTACATTTCAGATGCCTTCATCCTCATCACGGGGGCTCTACAAGAATGTGCTCTCTTTGCCCTGCTTTACTCCTTACAAATTAACAAATTTCACAAAGTAACCCTGTAAAACTCCTCAAGTTTTCAGATGGTACACTCCAAGTAGACTCATCAAAAAAAGAGTCCAGCAACCAAAAGGAAGCAACTGGTGTTATGGTGTGGTGTTAATGCATGAACTTGTGGCAATGATCACTGACTAGCAGAACACTCACCCCCACCACAACATCCACTGGCCATACATAGCACTACAGTCAGCAGAGCAGAGACCTTCACATTTCTAGACGCCACCATCCAACAAGGCCTTAAATGAGACCAAAACCATCACAAAATTACGAAGGCCCAAATGCACCTGTACTTCTTGTATCAGCTGAAGAAACTAAAGCAGTCACAGAATGCTGGCACAGTCATAAAAAGAACCAATTATTACATCCTCCATCTCTGTCTGGTTTGGCTCTGCACCATCGCATTCTAAGCAGCAACTACAGACAATTGCGTGACGTGCGGAGAAGATCACTGGCTATCAGCTCCTCCCAATTGATATGCCCCATACTCATCAAGGAAGAGAAGCAGGGAAAAAAAAAAAAAAAAAAAAGTCTGACCTCCCTCCCAACACTCTGGTCACTTCCTCTGCCAGCACCTCCCTCTTTGGTGAGAGCCCGGAATATAAGGAATAATGGACCACCTTTACCCAGGCAACTGCTCTCCTAAATGAAAAGACCATGAGATGCACGTTGGCACGTACGCCATTATTAGTCACCCACTGCACAAATATAGAACATTTATTGACTTTATAAGCTTATCTGCACATACCCTCAAAGCTGATTGTACCCTACATCTTCCCACCTTTAGATTATAAATAAAGTAAACATAAATAATTATAAATAAATGTATGTTTTCTATTCATTTTAATCTATTTATTGTTTTTTGTCCCGATTGAATGTTTAATTGCATATTTCATGCCACTGCCTGCACCAAAACAAATTCCTTGTACTTGGCGATTCTGATGCGTTTCATATTTTCAGGAACATGTTCCAGAACAGACAGTTTTAACATCTCTTCTCTAGCAGCCCGAATATCACCAAATCCCATGCATTTCAATCATTTAATCAGATCAAGGAATACCTTTAACGTCCTCTGTATCAATACATCAGAAGTTAAAATGTCTTCACTATCACCAGTCAGCTTACATTTGTAATGTGTGGAGGGAATTGTGAAATAATTGTGACATTGTGAAATGTCCATCATTTCACATACAGGAAGGTTGCTGGGTCGCTTTAGACAGTGTTTCTCAAACCAGTCTTCAGAGACCCCCAGAAGATACACAATTTTTGCCCTCTCCCATTTCCCTGTGAGATGGGACACAGCAAAAATGTGGACCATCTGGGGGGGTCCCCGAGGACTGATATGAAAAACAACGTTTCACAGTAAGTTCATCAGAAAGAGACTGGTAAACTCAAATAGTGCTTAAAGATTTCAAAAAGTTTGCAGTAAGTCTGTAGTAAGGATAACTTGTCAATAACTTGTCACACCTCTGTGACCAGGGATTGAATCTCTTCCATGACACTGTGTGTGGAGTTTGCATGTTTTCTCTGTGTAATTGTGGGGGTTCCCTCTGGGTACTCCAGTTTCCAGTCCAAAAACATGCAGAGTTTAACTGGTGTTACCCAAAGGTGAGAATGGTGTGTGAGTGTTCCCTACGATGGGTCGGCACCCCATCCTCAGTTGTTCCCTGCCTTGTGCCTGTAGCCTCCTAGTCTAAGCTCTGTACCACCCACAACCCTGAATGTGATAAGAGGTTGCAGAAAATGGATAGCATCAAAAGGATGGACAGATCTTCATTCACTTACACTTAACCCAGACTACCTTGCAGACTTGAGGGGTCGATCAGACAGATTAATTAATGTGGGCAATCGGATCCCCAGTTATGGCCCACTGCATGTTTTTACTTCCATTAAATCTGGCTATTAACCTTTTCTGCAAAGAACTAAAAAGCAATGTAATGCCACTGCACAGCAATCACTGCAAGCAACCCACCCCCGCAATAGGCAAGTAGCTCAGTTATTGGTATCAGCAGATTTACACAAAAATATATCAATTATCAGTACCAGTCAAAATTACCACACCGGTGCACCACTACATATGTAAAAGCACGAGGTACAATTTTTAATCAGATTATTACAGCTACGTTGAAGGGAAGGGGCTAGAACCACAACACAGAATATAGGTGAAAGACAGTCATGTGGCACAACGCAGAAATGAACGCAGACTCTAGAATTTAATGTTATTTCATTTAAAAAGGGCTTTAAAGAAAACACCAACTGAGCAAAGCAATGAGTCACGTGATCAAAACAACTGCGGGAGCTGCCAGTGGACATTGCGGGACACTGCCAAGTTCGCCGAACTACTCTCATGGGGCTAATGTTGCGGTACATGGCATCAAATTAAAACACCTGAAGCGCAATCATTACCAAAAACGAGCAATGGGGACTAACTTCCAATAACAAAAAAAAACCCGGTTTGAGACGCCGTCCCGTAAACATCTACACACACGAAAGGAAACCCAGCAGCATCTAACATGCCTAGCATGCCTCCTGCGCAGAGAGCGTACGCTCCACGCATCGATCAGGCAGTTTGCGTGCCAATCAAACAACAAGGGCGGCCGAAGGCACCCGCACTGCTGATCGGCTGGAAGGCACGAACTTACACCGACCTCCATCTGCCAAAGAAACCGCCAGAAGCGGCGCTGGCTCCAGCCACTGCTACCAGGGCAGGGCTCGCTACTGCTGCTGCCACTCGGCGACAACACGCCTGGCAGGCGGCCCGCGAAAAGCGACACCCCGGGGCCTCGGCGGGCGCCGGCCGGCCGCGGGAGAGCCGGTACCGGGAGCGGCTGCCGGCAAGCCACGGGGCGACGGCCGAGCACTTCGGAAGATCCCCCGGCTGCCTTTGAAACAGCGCCGTGGCCCAAAGAACCAGCTCTTAGGGACACGGCGTTAGCCGTTAGCCGCTAGCTCGGTGACATCCCCCGGCTGAGACCGACGTGCGGGCTCGTCAGCCACCGGCCGGCCGGGGCGCCTCAGTTAGGCTATAGCGCCGATTTATTCGGATCCGTACGGAAGCGCCGCCACAGATTCGTTACTGTCACGATTAAAGGCGCGCATTAGGCCCGGGTGTGGAGGCAGGGGAGACGGGCGGCTGCCCGGCGGATGCAGGCCGCAGTGCGGGATAAACACCCCGCTCCATTAACAGCGGGGCTAGCATGTTAGCATGTAGCTCCGTACCTGGGATGCGAGTCAAGGTTGACATATCAGTCCGGTGTGTCAGCTTCACAAGCCGGGAGCTCGGAGCTTCATGGCTGCCGCGGCTGAATGCGCCGACGAGGAGAGCCCTTTATACTCCGTCCGGCGGCGTCCGGCGCTGTCACTCTCTACTGGGGGAAATCGGAGGCCACGGAAAGTGCCGAGAAGCACCGAGTGCGGACGGCTTACCTGCGCGTGCGGCTTCCGGTTCCGGGGTTTCCCTCCCAGCAGGGACAGCGGCGGGGTGGCGGAGTGGGGTGTGCTGTGTTTTACAATGACATGCCAACCGCCAATAACCCCTACGATAAGAAGAGGAGGGCCCGGAAAGGCCCTTTAACCTTTAAATAATCTGCTGAACTAATTTGTCAAAACTACATATTTGGGGAAAACTGTACATATTTGTGAATTGCATAAAAGCTTGTTTTTTAATCTTCATAATTTTCCTTGACATAAAAGTAAAATTTTATTTTCCCTCCCTATGATACTAAAAATGGTTTGGTCTGCTCTTTTAGTGTCTTTCAATTGAACTTGGGTCTTTCCAAAAGCAACCCATTACAACTCAGAAGAAGGAGCAGTAATGCATTTATTTTTTGAGTAGATTTATGCTGAATATGCCTGAAATGTCAGAGAGGTGACCGCAGACCCAGAAAGATGCAGTAAGTGGATTGCGGCGGCCAGATGGGAGAATGGGCAGCCCACTGAATGCTGTTCCAGAACTGCAATTAGGAAAGGTGATCTATTGTCATTGTTGACACACCACAGCACAACAATGAAATGTGTCCTGTGCATTTAACCCATGTGACACTGTGAGCGACTAGGGAGCAGTGCTTGGGGACGGTACCTTGCTCAGGGCACCTCAGTGGTACTTGCGGGTCTGGGACTCGAACCAGCAACCTTTTAATTACACAGTTGCTTCCCACAGTTGCTGGCACCCCATGCTGGGTTGTTTCCTGCCTTGCACCCGTAGCCTTTGGGATGTGCCCCGGACCCTCCACGACCCTGAATAGGATAAGTGGTTAAAGAAAATGGACGGTTGGATGAAAGTGCAATAATGCTACAGGTGCCAATCAAAACAAGTAAAAAGTGATAGCTAGCTATGTTTCATAGTTAGATAGTTATTTTTCGTAGTTAGATAGCTATGTTTCATAGTTGAGTTACTAGATTTTATGGTTTCATTTCTCCTGTGTTGTTCATTCATTTCTGCACATGCCAGTGGTCTGTATTTTGCTATGCACAACCACAGGTCTGATAGTCAAAGATAGTCAAAAGCTTTTTATCTGTGTAGTAAGTATGTATTTCCTCAGATAAAAAAAAAACATAACTGAGCATTATAACACAATTGCAAATTAAGGGTAACACAATTAAAAAACAAAAGGAATTTCTTCTTTTCTCCAGAAAGTATTGTTGGATGTCTAAAAAAACACAGCTTTGCTGCTCAGCCCTCTCCTCAGGTGTACCTAAGCCATTCCATGTTTTTGTTAAATTTCACCACCAGCTTAATTAATTAACCAACTAACTGATTAAGTTTAAAAAGTCATTAAGATATTGATTAGCTATATAAGGTAGCCCTATGCTAGTGGTCAATTAAAAAAAATATATACACTCACCGGCCACTTTATTAGGCACACCTGTCCAACTGCTCATTGACGCAAATTACTGATCAGCAAATCACATGGTGGCAACTCAATGCATTTAGGCATGTTGACATGGTCAAGACGAACCGCTGCAGTTCAAACCGAGCTT
>JAODKM010000099.1:5104156-5127563 GCA_026780845.1 Petrocephalus sullivani | reverse complement strand
ATTGTGAGGGAGCGCCAGGGGCTCAGGGAGTCCCGAATGAGGCACATTACCTGCATTGTGAGGGAGCGCCAGGGGCTGAGGGAGTCCCGAATGAGGCACAATACCTACATTGTGAGTGAGCGCCAGGGGCTCAGGGAGTCCAGAATGAGGCACAATACCTACATTGTGAGGGAGCGCCAGGGGCTCAGGAAGTCCCGAATGAGGCACATTACCTGCATTGTGAGGGAGCGCCAGGGGCTCTGGGAGTCCCGAATGAAGCACATTGCCTGCATTGTGAGGGAGCACCAGGGGCTCAGGGAGTCCCGAATGAGGCACATTACCTGCATTGTGAGGGAGGGCCAGGGGCTCAGGGACTCCCTAATGAGGCACTACGGCCATGTGGCGCAAATCCCTGAGGATGATCCGGCTGGTAGAGAGGTTGAACCAGGCCGAGGGGACGCCCACGAAACACCTGGCTGCGGCAGAGGGTGGGACTGGACCGCATGTCTGAATGGGGGGTCGCCAACCATGATCCTGAGGTTTTGTCGTATGGTGGGTACAGCAACGCGCTGGACCAGCGTATGCTCCCCAACCTAACCTGACCTGGCTATCCTCATCGTAAGATCGACAAATCCTAAGTCGGACCATCTTAACTCAGGAGCCATCTGTAGCGTTTAAGCAGCCTTTTGATGATCTTCGCTTAGAAAGCTGTTCAGCCCAATTATTTAGGACCAACAATATGTAGACAGTGGATGGATTTGGTCTGGGAGTGCAGTGTTTCTTGAAACTGGTCCTAATAAACAAACAAAACAAAACATGTTGCAACAGATTGCATTAAATGTCTGCATGTGATTATCTTCTGGCTGACTTGTTGATTTGCTGAAAACCTCAACCACTTAAAGGCCATTTGAAAGGACTGTAATTAAGGACTTAGTTGTACCTAGGTTGGTGTATTGGTTCTACTCAAATACTTCTTAAACAACCCGTCTTTCTAATGTTTCATTCTTTCATATTGTTATTGCTTTCAGAGAAAGTAGGGGAAATGCTGCACCTGTAATTGGTGTTTTCATTATTGCCAGTGTTAGAGTTTAATTCTGATGGGCACTTTGTGTGTATGTGTGTGTGTGTGTGTGTGCGTGTGCGTGTGTGTGTGTTTGCCCTGCTTTGCTCAAATGCCAGTGTCATCATGACAAAAGCTGTGAGACACCTTCTCACTATGAAAGACCAATAATAATAATAATGATGATAATAATAAATACACGCTCATTGATTCCTGTGAGGAAATTCTCAGACAGGTGGGTGAGAGCAAGACTGGCAGAGAAAGGCAGCAGCCATGGAGATGGCGGTTAAGGGCCATGCTGGAAGGCCCATAGACAGAATGCTATTCTGCAAATGTCAGGCTCGAACCAGCCACCTTCTGATTAGAGGCTTAGCACGCAAGTTTTAGCTTTGCTGACAAGAACTGCGAGCCTGTCACTCTGCAGGTAACTAACTGCCTAAACTCTTCATCAGATTTATTATGGGGAATAATTGTATTGCGCTGATTGCTGGGTACCACCGCAATGGCTTAGAATGTCCCGGCGATTTCCCAGCGCAGCTATTAGAAACGTACTCTAATCACTTCTCAGAAGTGGAAATGCGGGGTTCCTGAGTCCCGCACCGCAACTCACCACCTGAGTTTTTATTCCATTCCTTCTCCGGGGGGGCGGGAGATGGGGCGGGGAATCCCCCCCCCCCGCAGAGCTCGTTTATCCCCCGCCCGCGCCCGGCTTATTAAAGCGGGCGCGTGTGAGGGACACGCCCGGCTTCGCCCCGGGCCCGCTGCGGGTCGGCGCGCTGCACCGGCCAAGCACGGGGCCTTTCCTGCATTTCCTACTACACACGCGAAGAAAGACATTATTCTTCTATAATCATTCGCTAGGCAACCTCACCGCAAAGTGCATTCGCAGCCAGTCGCCGGCAAAGGCTCAAAGCTGGAAACCTAACAAACGACATGACACCAAATAGTCACAGCTCCTGAGTGATGGGTATTATTCCAGCCAGAATCATTCCTTAATAATACAGGAAACAAGAGCAGCTTCCTCCTTCCCTATACCATATACATTAATTATTATTGTATCACAGTAATGCTAAATACAGAATAGAAAGTAATGGGAAGATACTTTAAAATCAAATAATCAGGCTTATGCAAAAAGCTGTGTATATTTTTATGAAATTATAAAAATCTTCTTAGCTTCATATTTTTGTCATACAATGTAGAGATATATAAATCTTAAAATTTGTAAATGTAGCGTCTTCTGTAAAAAATATTCATGGACAACGCATTCACTCATTCGAAGCTGTTTGCCCTGATGTGCACGCCTGTGCGCCTGGTTTTGAGCTACAGTACGACCTCGTATTAGACTGAAGTGGCCACGTTACTCCCCATACGAGGTACAGGAACACGCGTCTTCCAGGACGAGATGAAGTCGTGTATTCTTACCAAACGCTAGGTGCCGCTGTTGCGCAAAAAAAAACGCGTGCGGAGAGAGAGCGCTTCAGCGGGTGCGGGCTGTTTTTAAGTAGCATTTCAGGCGACCCATCTTAACTTAGGAGATGAAACAGCTGTGGTATAAATTTGAAATGTGACAGCGGGTGGCAGTGGAGTGGAGGGGGGGGAGGGCTGGTGGAACAGCAAGAAAATAACTTTGAATAATAAAAATAAATTATCGTTTTCAGAAAATCGAAAGATAAGACCCAGCTCCTGATAAGCCTATCAATTTGATAAAAAGCTGAAGGGTTTTTTTATGGGAAACTCCACTGGGTTGTGTGTATTTGAGGATAAACGTGCTCTTTTCATTACGGTGGCCTCATTTATTGCTGTAGATGAGAAACCAAATGTTTTTTTTATCCCCTATCAGGTGTTAATCCTCCTCTAAATCTTCCTCTAAATTAAGTTTAGTCATCACATCGTCATCATTTTATGTTTTAATTTTTTTTAATAACCCAACATAACTACGTAATGAAGCATGCTACTAAGATGGCAGGAATGCGGGGCACTTCCCTTTCCTTGGTCATATCCCTCTCATTTTATACAGAGTGAGTCAACAGCGGACGTAAATGATGTTTCTGACACAGGCAGCGATGAATTATGCATGCGAATTTACCTTTATGTTGGAGTTGGCCCTCTTTCCAGCACTGCCATGGCATAGAATCCATTTTGACGACAGCTATATTCAGAGCTGGGGAGAGTGATGAAAGCGGATGGGGATTTCTTTAGCAGGGATACATCAGGCACTTTTTTCCCACTTTTTTTAAACAGTCCTGCAGACATCCATTAAGGGAAGACAGCCAAAATAGCGATGTTTCAGGAGCGGGTATGCAATGTTTCACATTTTGTAATGTACCGATGGGCTGTTCTAAGACAATGCATGCATGCTTACAATGCAACATTCCCCATGTAATGGGTTTTTAGAAATGAGAGAGAAAAAATCATAGATGCTACTTTTGCGCAATAATAATTGTAATCGAAATGACAAGCGTCTGCCGACTGTTTGTGATCACTAATCTGGATTCTCCTTGAGTATTTGATCATTTGAGCTCTTTATCTGGAAAGCTCAGGCAATCACCTGACTTAACAAAAATATATCTATATTGTCAAAGCTTAAAAACAATTATTCAAAACAACAGATGTTAATCTAATCAGAGTGTACAGTCAGTTTATAATATATGAATGAAGGCAGCAGACTAATTAAAAAAATAAATCTGGTGATATATATTGCGAGTTCAGAATACTGTAACTATATTATACTGTATACTATACATACAGAACACTGTAAATATACTATATTTTTCATTGAAATACTGTAAAACTGGATTATTCATGAACAATGGAAAGTACTCACTATTACTAATAATGACTATTGGTGTTCCTAAAATCCCATGATGCATTGCTCCAGAGACATCTAATCATGTGACCCAATTTAGCCTTTTCTCTGTGGTTATCCATGACTTTAAATATCTCAGTTTGTTTTATACGTTTTATTCATAACATTTGCTTTACTTGTAATTTATATGTAACAAAATCTAACAGTTTTTTTTCATCCAGAATAATGTTGCTTTTCAAAGACAGGCATATTCTTGGCACCAATGCTGATTAGTAAGCAGTATGTTTGTTTCAGATCATCTTTTGAACAGAGCAATTTTTTAGGTATTTGGGAATGGATACTGTCCAGAATAGCATAAAATGTATGAAAAATATATATTTTAAACATAGTTAACAATTTCTTATTTAAAAAGTTACGGTATAGTTTGAATATTTATCTCAATGAATTAAAATGTCACATTTAATAAACATAACTGTAAAAAGAAATGAACAAATGACAAATTCAAAGCAAAGCAAAAACACAAAATGCTAACACTTGTTGTGTCCAGAACATCTCTGTCATTTTCTCATAAATGGCATACATGTAAAACATTAAAACATTTCACTCCAAGGACCAATACATTATACCCACTTATCTAGCTACATAGAAATATATATGTGGATTAAGTGTAGGTCTTTTTGAAGTTAGTTAGTTAAGCCTTCTCAAAACTTCACCAAAATTCTTTGGTTACAATATATCGCACTCTCAGGCAGCATGACTCCTGATTTGAGATATATTTTTTTGCCACTGACCTCCCAGAGACCTCATTTTTAAATCACAATTTAGGGCATGAAAATATTTTCAGCTAAATTAAAAGTGTATACAGTGCACAAGTATGCTGTAATCAGCAAGGACATCTCAGAAGTACAAAATGTACTGACTTCACAAAAAAAAAGAACATTTGTGACTCATACTGCATGTTGCAGACTCGGCAAGATTAGTAAACTTGGCCTATAGCCTAAGCATCAAAGAAACCCTACTCCTACGGAGGCTAGTAATCTTTTTAGGTACTAATATTACTTGGTCCACAGTTTTCAGGTCTCACGTAGAGTGAAACTGTACACTAAAACGGGGACATTTTGTCATGGTGTAAGTTGTACGTTTCTGTCTGCAGCAGCATTTGACTGAGGTGAGGAAGTGTCTCAAAAAGCTGATTTTAGCCCCCCAGCTAATGCCACGTTTTAGCAAATGACCCAGCTGTCAGTGTTGTTGGTAGCCGTGGCACGCTAACAGGAATTTCAAGCAGCTCTCCATTATTTATTTTTGCTTAACTTATTTTTTCTTAACATGCGTGTTTACACACTTTATAAGTCATCACACATAACATTACTAGAAAATGGCTACGTAGGTCTATATCACAGTAGTGGCTCTGATTTAAACAATAATTGAGAGGGACTTCAGCTAAAAGAGACGTTTATTAAAAAGTGAGGGTGAGGTGAGCAAGGAGTTTCATCCCTCCCGTCATGTGGATGTTCTCACTTTTTTATGTCGAACTAAGACTTATTGATACACTTACATTTATGACGACCTGTTTATGACGCTGGTTTTATTATGCTTGAGTCACAGTACGTTTTTAACATCCACATCAATGAATATAGTTTTCTTGAAATGTGGAGTCTATATATATTCTGTGTTCTAATGTCATTAGTCATACAGCATATTCCAAAGAGTCTTCCTCTCCCACACACAACTCCAAACTATTGCTTATGTCAATAATCAACCCAACTTCAAAAGTTCCAGGATGCCTTTGAAATACAAGCATCTGCATCATTATGGAGAAATAATTGTGCCTACTTTCATCCCAGTGTAATTAGAATCCTTTTTCTGAAGTCATTCGTTAGATAAAGAACAAGTGAATGTAAGCAAAGTCCTTACTCAAATTGAATTGTAAATCAAATATCTAACAGCTTAGTGTCAGCATCTAAAACTTGCCTTTCTTCCCACTGAATGCAAGGCTTTGACCTGAGTTAATTAGTTTTACCCCCTAATTTAGACCCCTTTCTGGACCTTTAAAAAACATGAATTTTACTTATCCGTAGGGGCACTAACTTTTAATTAAGCTAACAAACTGAAATCAAATTAGCCAATACTAAGTGCACTACACTGTTTGTTAGGATATGGCTAAGGTATATTGACAAAAAAATAGACTGCGTTCCACTTTAAGCCGCTGCAAAGAAACTAGATTACTCTTATCGTTCATCATTATGATAATTTGAAGCTTGGGAGATTTTAGTTTATTGTCATGTTCCTTCCTTGTTAACCGACGAGGAAAACAGCGCTTCCAGTTACCAGAAGTTGTTCTAGGGGAAACATCAGCTGTGTAATCATGTTGCTTTCCCTTACACACATCACATCAGCAAGAATATAAACAGGAGAGCTTCTGTTTAATTATCATCCTCCACAACATGCTTGCAGATTCGGCTGACATATTACTACGGTGCCCATTTTAGGACATTCTGAAATACCAGTGTATGACCAAGAAGGGTTTGTGTCTTTGGGTAACAATTGACAGGGCCAAGTAAAGAGTGTAGGTGAGTGAAACGAGGCACTGCTGGCTGGCGGCTGCATTCATCCTCAAGGACAGAATGCAGGAGTTAAGCAAAGCAGGAGATCCTCAAGGTCTCGTTCTCTACTGAGATGAGCCCGTTGAGCCGTTTTAGGCACATGATAATGATGACCCTTGAAAGACTCCCTTTAGAGGGTTTTCTTGGCCAAGCCACATTAGCAAAAAGCCAAGGGTTTGACCCAAGACCCACTGAAAGGACTACATCTCTTGGATGTCCTGGGAGCACGTTGGAATTCCCCAGGGAAGGAGATGGAATCCAGGGCCTGGGAAAAAGAAATCTGCTCCGCCGCACTTAACCTGCTCTTACCGTGACTCTTAAATGGATGGATGGATGAAGGTTACTATGGCAATGTCTGTGTATATCGCATAATTATGCTAATGCGACTAAATAACTTTATAGATTACTATAAATCATATATTCATGTAAGTCAAATTATATGTTAATAGGCGCAACTCATCAACTAACAACACTGATGATGTAAAATGTTATTGTTATCCAAAAATGTTGGTCATTTCCTAAAGAAATAATCTAGAATATACATTTCTGATGTCTGCGTCACTGTTATTATACAGCTTTATAATATTTGTGAAAGTATATGGCAGTTATTTTTGCCTCATAATGTTTATATTAAGCTCTTAGAAATATGTTTTGCTAACTCTAGTATCATGTTATTTCTTTTCATAATACCATTTATGTCAATATTAAATGATGCATGTGAATGTGAAAGAAGGACGAAGAGGAAAAAACAAATATAAAGTGAAATATTAGCCCTTAAAATAAAACATTTCCCAGGATGTTAAATGTGGAAGAAAATTTTCTTTGGGTAGCAGTACATTAAAAGAGTAATCAGTTAAACAATGGATTAAACTATGTTACAGGCTAACACTTAAATCAAATGAAATTTGACTTATGTGTCTTAAGAGATAGTAAGAGACAAAGAAAAAAAGCATATTAACTGCTTATGCATGAGTTTAAATATATTTCGTAGACAATACATTCACAGTAAGACACAGCTAGAAATAGCTACACATTTTTTGTGGTGTACTTCAAATTCATTACAAATCCGATTATTTTAGCTAGCGTAGCACAGGAGGTGGCCACATCACTGCACATCGCTCTCATTTTAAATAATTTAACAGGTCAAATAGGCGATTCTCTGCACATCTTACTAATTTTATATGCTATAAAAGATAAAATTGGTACTTATTTTTTGGTTGAAAATTGATGATGCTCGTACAGATAGCACGGTACTTCTTAAATGATTATCCCCTATATAGTAACAGTGTTGAATCCATAACAGTTATTCAGCCATATAACTAGACCCACAACAAATAAAACTATAAAAAACGCTGTATTAAAGTTTAAAAAAGATGACATTAAAGAATCCTTTCCCCTCCAGCAATAATAGGATAGAAATGAAGTTGGTACTGCTGCATAAAGTAATTTCCATCAAAATAAAAAATAAACAAGAAAAATGCAGAATATTTTCCTATGAGACAGTTTTATTTGTTATAAAATTTCCGACCTTCGGGACACAAAATAAGATCAATACATTTCTTTTTTTTATTTTTATATTTAACTTGCAACATACAGTCTGATGTTAGTCCAGATGTATGAAACAATCAAAATAATCAGTAATGATTAGTATATTTTAAATTATCACTCTAGAAGTTACAGTGCTTCCTTTTATTATATAGCTGTCTGTATAATTTATAAACCTGAGTTATTTTTACTTATGAATAAGTTTATCTCATTTCAGGCACTCGGTCCTTAAGTATCAATGCTGAAACCTTTGTTAATAATTATTTCTTTTCTGATGTTTGATATTTTCTAATATTTTCGCTGTGGTTCCTCAAACATGGATTCTGTGTGTACAGTTTCAAATTCATGTTTGACTCTTTGTCATATTTACACAAAGTATTATCCTCCATCTCTATGTCCCAGAGCAACAGCTGCCTTGATCTAATTTGCCTTTCCATTCAGTTGTGGCTTTAGGAAGACTCTTTCTGAATTGACCCTTGAAGCTTGAATTGACCCTTGAAGCTTGAATTGACCCTTTGAGTTGTTGGCTGGACTGAAGAAAACAACTGGAAAGAATTGGAATGCAAATAAGGAATCTAGTTCAGCTCTTGAATTGTGGCCACTAATCTTCCAGTGAGCGTTGAAAACAGCTCTTTCTTGTGCATTGTGCTTTTTTGAACTGAAAATACTTCTAAATATTAAGCTTCAAATAAGATGCTTTTTATAAGCTGAGCTAATAGCTATCTTAAGTGGAGAACCATCCTTGTCATTGTTCATTAATATATATAATAATAATTTTTTTTTATATGATTATACGGCTTGTTCTATTTATTTAACAATTTTCTTCAATCAAGAAGCCAGATTGCTTGTTCTCATATTTATCTGTGGCCTGCAATGGCACCACACATTTGGTGACTCCATAGACTTTTAAGTACTTCATCTGAGCTTCTATGAACCGCTTACAAGTACTTAGTAAATCTGGGAGTGAGATTAGCTCCTCGCTAAGGCCTTTGCCAAAATACCAACTGGGAAGTTCTCAACGTGTTGCAGGGGGAAGTTTTAAAGTGCTTATACTATATGCAGGTGATATGACTTTCCTACATATGGAGCAGGCACAGGCTGACTTCGAGTGTTAAAATCTCCCTTGAGATCTCTGCTTCTGTTTCAGAATCGCACCAAATCAAACCGAAAGCTCTCAGTGTGGAATACAAATGCCCAGCGAGTAATCAGGGGCCAAGTTGCATACTGTTAAATCAGCAGAAGTAGTGCTGGAAGTACATCATGACCTAGAGAATGCAAACAGCACAGAACACTGAACAATCAGGATCAATCAGTCTTAGATAAACTATCTCATTTCATTTTTTACCCGAAGTCACTCAGTGAGGGGGGGGGGGGGCGCCAGTTTGTACCCCTCTTACCTCTATATGGATGGCATGACAGTGAAGCCCATTTGACTTGACTTCTGAACTGTCGGATACAGTCTGTAAATACATTACAATGGCAAAACATTCAGATATATTTTTAAATATTTAATATATTATAACTGATCTATAAATCTATATAATTGACCATAATCATTATAAAAAAACACACAACAAAGTTGTTGCCATCATGAAACTTTGAAACCAGCAATTCCATGAGTAAAGGCTTGTTTCTGTTTTTGCTGTATTTCTGTCAATCCTCGCTTTTATAATATCCCAGTGCTATAAAAGTTTTCCATCTTTATTCCCGTATGCGTGTGTATATGGATATAGATATGCACAGTTAAATTTACATTGAAGCTACATTAAATCCAACACGAAGAAAATAAACTAGAAAATAAAAAAACTTGCCTTCATTTTAATTTGAACCATGTCTGTCTCCGCTATAATTTGTCATTTAATAGTTGTTTTTTTCCCTCCACATAATATGACATTTGTTAAGTCTGACTCAAATTCCAGGAATGTCCCAGTTAAGGCCATGACACATCACCACCAGTGCTGCCCGAGAGCTTTCCTGCCGTTCTGTGATGCTAAGGATGAAAATATCCTGCTCACCACACACAGTGACATTTCTCTGCCTGTACCCAATTACATCTGCTAACTAATCATTAATATGTATTCATCCTGTAACTTATTCTGCATTATCAGTGACTCAGTTAAACCAGGAATCACATGTTGCAGCTACAGAAACCAACATAACCCTATAAATAAAACGAATGCAGATAAAATTGCACGGCATGCAAATGATGAAGGGCTGCAAACTTACTCAGTCTGTAAGACTCACTGTGGTCCAGCTTTAGAATTTGATATCATATCATCTATGCCTACATCCTCTTCGTTAATGTCAGTTAAATGTATATTCTTGGACTAATTTATAACAAATTCTTATAAAAACCAGACTACTGAGGAATAAAGTACATTTGACAAGGCAGACATACTGACAGGGACATGGATTATACAATGGTGAGGTATTTACCTGAAAGATGGGGTACTAGTTTTAATTCACCAGCTGTCGAATATTTAAATCCACTTCCATAATTTGCTTCTGGTGACGCCCTTTTAAAATGTCTCTGGAGCACTACTGTCAAAAAAAGGTTTTATGTGTAAATGTTGCTGTTGACAGTCTAGAAAACATTATTGCATTTTTAAGGGCCCCCTAAAGCATGCATAGTTTAACATTCCTTTGCCCACACTGTTATCCAGAATTTAACAATAGTAACTTCAGTTCCTCAAATTAAAAATAGAGTTATTAATCAAGGAAAAGAATCAATGCTAATATCAGTTCGTTATTCATGAAGTAAAATTGCGTTTTTCGTCACTGGGGTACATTCACAGGTGCCAGCTTCAGTAACAGAGACCACATTTTTTTTTTTTTGGTGACGTCTCGTATTTCTCGAGGGGGCCGAGCACCGCTAAGGGCCAAATCCTAGGACTGCCTCAGCCTACAACCACTGTATTTAAAAACAGAAATTCATTTGAGAATCAAAATTGCAACCAAAACATAGTAAATTCTATTCGAAGTAGTGATCAGTGATTTGCTTTTGGGTGATGCAAGGAGCTTAGCCTTCATTTTACTTGAAGAAGCACTTCCTAAGTATTAGTCAATCTGAATATTCCATACAGGATGCATATATAATACATCAATGATATGTATAATCAAACACCTACTGCCTTAAACATGCATACAGTGGCTTGTAAGAATGGCATTGCCTGTATGTAGCGGTACTGAGGCGAGTCCATGGGTCATGTTGGAAACAATAATGAGACTTCTGTCCTCTGTAACTGCTTATCCTATTCAGGGTCACAGAGCTTATAGGCACAAGGCAGGGAACAACCCAAGGATGGGGCAACTGCACACACACACACACACACACACACACCTATCTACAGGCAATTTGGTAACTAGATTTCACCATGTTTTTGGACTGTGTGGGGGAAATCAGAGTACCCAGAGGAAATTCTACAATGGTGCAGGGAGAACAGGCACTGACAAAGAGCCATGACAGAGACTCAGTTCCTGGTCTTAGATGTGGGAGGCAACAGTGCTAACCACTGTGCTGCCATGTCGCTCTAACGAGACTTTATTTAAAATGGAAATTCTACCTTCATTTGAATTCGACAACAAGCGCAGCCCTTGATGACATAGACAATGGGGTCAACAAATGTAGCATCACTCTCACTCAGCGTGGCCGCTAACAAACAGACGCACCACGGTGACACATCACACAGTAGAACACTGGCTTTTTACAGCACATATTGCAACGATTACACACATTGATTAATTAAATAAACACACTTACACAGATTATCTTTGCGCCACAAGGTAAGTACTGAGACCTGCAGTGTCACAATGCTATATAATCATCCAGTGCGGCGTTTTGCCGAGCCTGGAACCTAGTTAACTTCCATTTTATTTATTTGGCAGACGCTTATAGTCAATGAAACGTACGTTTTTGAGGAAGCAGTGTCAAACAGTCCCTGGTGCAGTTAGGGGTTAAGGGCCTTGTTTGGGGGCTAAGGTGAAATCACTCTGCTAACCCTAGGATTTAAACCAGAGACCTTCTCAGCAACCTGCTGAGCTACACACCATACTGCGTAAGTTCATGATATATACACATATGCAAATAATCAAAACTGCTTAGGCTCATATTAAAACCTTTTTTTTCTGCATATCTGAAACACACTTTGCTGTCAGTTGTTCCAACCAATTAAGCAGCCTGCACGAAATTTTTAAAATCAAAAAGGTCCTCAAAAAAAAATCCAAATACATCTATATCTTTTTTCCATTTTGGCTCTGACGGCCTTGCTAATAAAGTCTAACAAATTGACTCATTGTGTACGTGTGTGTTTTATGTAACCAAAAGCACATTAAATGGCAGAGTTTGTCTGCTGTCCTGGAGTGAATTAGACAATGAGGCCGTCCTCTACTGCTCTTCTTAATCAACTAACCTTTAGAAGATAGTTTTCGAAATGAGTCACTTCAATTTAATTACAGAATACATGTTCTGCTCCTTTTTTTACAATGATGGGCCGAAACAAAAGCACTCTTTGAAGTAACAATGGATCTTCAAGTTATGAACCAGATATCAAGATTCTTTTCTTCAAAAAGTACCATAAAGGAACAAAAACAGAAGCAACATATTTTGGAATCAGAAGCCTGTTTTAACCCATACATGGTCTTGCTTCCCAGACTCGTTTCCAGAGTTCCTCCTTCCTTATACACCTGCCCATTCTCTCAGATCTGGTCTCCTAGGGGTGCCTCACCTTTGCTCATCTTCTATGGGTGGCAGGGTCTTCAGATTTTTAGCTCCAACAAACTCGCCACCACAAAGCCTCTTGGACCTATCCTCCAGCTCACATGTTAGGCACTGTTTCATTCAGTGCTTATGGTATATGATCTATGTTCATATGTTCCTGTATATGATCTATGTTGATATGTTTCTGTATATGATCCGTGTTTATTATCTGTGTTCCTGTGTTCATGTATATGATCTATGTTCATATCTTGCTGTATATGATGTATGTTCCTATGATTATGTATATTATCTATGTTCATGTGTTTCTGTATATGATCTGTGTTCCTATGTTCATGTATGTGATCTATGTTCATGTGTTTCTGTATATGATCCGTGTTCCTATGGTCATGTATATGATCTGTGTTTCTGTGTTCATATATATGAGCTATGTTCATATCATGCTGTATATGATGTATGTTCCTATGATCATATATATTATCTATGTTCATATGTTCCTGTATATGATCTGTGTTCCTATGTTCATGTATATGATCTGTGTTCCTGTGTTCATATATATGATCTATGTTCATATCATGCTGTATATGATGTATGTTCCTATGATCATATATATTATCTATGTTCATATGTTCCTGTATATGATCTGTGTTCCTATGTTCATGTATATGATCGATGTTCATATCTTGCTGTATATGATGTATGTTCCTATTATTATGTATATGTTCATATGTTCCTGTAGAGATATATATATATTCCTATGTTGACGTATATGATCTATGTTCATATGTTTCTGTATATGATCTGTG
This sequence comes from Petrocephalus sullivani, assembly GCA_026780845.1. Taxonomy (NCBI): domain Eukaryota; kingdom Metazoa; phylum Chordata; class Actinopteri; order Osteoglossiformes; family Mormyridae; genus Petrocephalus; species Petrocephalus sullivani. The sequence goes on along the minus strand of JAODKM010000099.1, from coordinate 5,114,050 downwards.
TTCCTATGTTCATGTATATGATCTATGTTCCTATATTTATGTATATGATCTATGTTCATATGTTCCTGCATATGATCTATGTTAATATGCTCCTGTATATGTTCCTGTGTTCTTGTATTGCCTCTTTCCGAATTTCTATCCATAGCATTTATGACTTCTATGATATTTTCGTTATTATTGTTGTTGTTTTTGCCATGGTTCCTTATTGATATATTACTATATATATTTTTTTATATTCTTATATTTTTTATATTTATATATTCACTTGGTCTGGTATTTTTGGAATGTGCATTATTTCTATTACTTACACTCTTATGCACCCTGACATAATTTGTTTCCTTTTTACCTCAATTAATGTCACTTAGTTCATCTGTGGGGAAACTGTGACCTGTAGGAAAGTCTTCCTTCATCCGTACTATAAACAGCCACATCACTGAAACCTTCCTTTCAAGGTCGGACCCTGAAAGAGATCCATTAGTTTAGCCTTTTCTTTAGTGGTTCCTTCTTCCCCTTCCATTTTCATGACAACGCTCTTGACTGATTTGGAAGAACCAGGCACTTCTGTGCAAGGTTAGTAGGATCTACTCTGGAACTCCAAAAAGCTCCTCTGTGTATTTTTCATTTGGTATCATGGTCTATAACCAGCCCTGTGTAATAATTTAGTCAAGGGCCGCTGAGGTCGACATTTGTTGTGTCTATAGTGACTCCAACTCTAAACTGAAGGTTGAAGCGTACACTTCACAGCCAGCGACCTCCTGCCCCATCACACGTGACCCCACCTAATGCTGAAGGCGGCAGTGCTGGATTTACCGCCTTTCCACACAAGCTCAGTGATAAGTTTGCCGACATTCGCTGGGGCTCGAGACGATAGCTTCAGACATGTCATTAACTTAACTGAGGGCCAAGATAACACATTGCAGGCCGCTTGCATTTTAATATTTTTGTTTTTATTGGTATTATTACTCACTTCATTATTTATACAATAAGTTGAGCTCAGTCTACTTTGAACTTACTATCCAATTGTCTCTTGGTATACTTACTGAATGACATCTATCTGCTTTTACTGCAGTATTACGTTGTGTTATGCCACACTTAATCAGTGCAAGACAACACATGCAGAGATTAAATTTAGTTATGTAATTTGGGCAGTAGTATTGCACTGTGCATATGTTTAATTGTTTAAAATGAATTGCAAATGCAAATTTGTAATTTTCATAAAAATTATGTTGTGTTTGCTTTTCATGAGCAAATAATTACTTTCACTGCAAGTACAAACATTAACAGCATTTTTGATATGTGGGTCAACTTTTTTATTTATGTTTTGTTATGTGGACAAATATATTGCAGAATTTTGAATTCTAAATGGAAATGAGTAACTGTTAATGTGAAAGAATAACAATCATATTGCGAAAAGAAGGCTGGAGCAAGGGGAAAGTAACATTTTGGTGTCAACAAATACGATTTAATCATGTCACAATAGCCACTGCAGTCCATATATGACAACTTGCGGCAGCTGTATTGATCAAAGCAGCAGTATTCCACACGAATCGGTACTTGGACATTATTGCACCATAATTAAAAGTTAACGAATATCCAAGAGGCTTATGTTAAACTGAGGCTGATGTTAATTGTTATTTATACTGAATTACATTTGTTGGAATTATTTCAATCAGAAATAATTATTTCCAGCTGTCTGTTTTATTTCAGTAAGACTTATGGTACAGTAGTTAATTGATAAATAATAGCTATATGACAGCATTAACCAATAATAATTAGTTTATAATTAGCCACTAATGCTTAATATTAGTAGTTAAATAATGAGTTCTTCTGTAGTACATCAATAACTAATAACTGCTGAATACTTCCACAGATATTTTGTCTGTAATATGAAGCACATGATTTAATGTTTTTATCTAATTAGAGCTATAATTACACCATATGGATATTTTATGGAAGAATTATAAGCATTATATTTACTAATTACACAGAAGATAAAAATCCTTCCTAATAAGTAATCAGATGCTTATCTGTTGACTGACCTGCTGTGAACACATCAGGGATTAGTGTGCATCCTGTAATGTCTCACTGGGCAGTACTGTAGCCTCACATTCGATTCCCTGGCACAGGGCTTCTTGCTATGTTTGCATGGCTTTCCTCCTGGTACCCTGGTTTCATCCAAAAAGATGAGGTTTAAGTGAATGAGTGTCTCCAAATTGCCTGTGTGTGCCTGTATATATATGTCAAAAACCTAGTGCTTTTACCTTCTGGGGCGATGTCTCTGCTTCCCACAAAGGAAACTGAGTAATATAACGTCGGTGAATGTAATCCGAAAACTAGACTCTTGAATTTTGGTTATGGTTAAGGTTAGAGCTGGGTAGGGGTTAGGGTTAAATGAATGGAGAGTCTCCTCAAAGATATTAATATTTCGATGTGTGTGTGTGTATCTGTGTGTGTATGCCAGGTAATGAACTGGCCATAGGATGCCCTGTGCTCTCAAAGATAAGCTCCAAACTCACTGTGACCCAGTGCTCAATAAGCATTGAAAAAAAAATTAGCATTTTTTTTAAAACTTTAACTGATCATCCCTTCCTTACAGCTGTCTGTGAAAGAACTGTGAGGTTAATAAAGACAAGACTGACTGCAATTTCCAAGTTAATGTTATAAGTGAATATTATTTATGAACCACATTAAGGCCCAAAATACCTTTCATGCTCCTGAAGGCGCTGGGATGCCCGTTTCCAGGTGAGCTGGAAAAGAATCTTTAACACAACAAAGATGGAACATTAAGTTAAGGCTGAATATGTGCTGTAATGGTGTGCAGTTTACAGGGAAAAAACGTAATACAACATAACACTTTGTTTCAAGCTGAATAAAACTGAACAGCCATATATTTTTTCTCCCCTGAATTATTCCTATGGTAATATGAGAAGTCCTAATGTTATTAGATTTTGCATAAGCTTTAATTAGGCAAACATAATAGAAAAGGCCTTTGTTGTGTCAATTAGTTAAGTATCATCTGCTCACTGCTTTTCTACCACCTGATATGTTTTTAAATGTATTTGTATAAGACAGAAACGGGCCCAGAGAACGGGGCATTTTCAATTAAATGTCACCACAGTGAGTGACAGCAACTATTTGATAGGGCTTTTAGTTTAATTGCTTGCATTTCATTAAGGGATTCATTTATCAAGAGAATTAATCAGTTTAGAAAATTGCTGAATTAGATCAGGTAGGGCCAGCAGTTATTAAATACATTTAATTATATTTTTCAAAACCTTCCTTAACAATGTCTCCATAAGAATAAAATCTATCTACGGCGATACTTCCACAGAATCGGGTGGAAAATACTTATCACCAGAATGTAGGACGCTTCTCTAGTCTATCAAGAAATTATATAAGAATCATATATAATATCACAGTTAATAAATGCACATGTGAAAGATTTAATTACACACAATTTGCATAAAATTACACAATTCTCTTGATATTACCATTACAAAACAGATGGCAGAATTATTGCAACTGGCCACTGACCTACTTTAGTTGCTATAATAAAGAAGAACTTAAACATATTTAGATGAACTAACCGCTAGAAATTTCAGTTATTCTTATATTTTGGGATGAAATAGAGCTGAATCCTTGTCCTGGGTACAGGGTAATGCACAAGCAATAATCAGCCTTTCTTCATCCTCTTGCCCCAGGCCATGCTGTAGTCAATCATTTGAGTACAGTTTTTGTAACTATGAAGTTGCTATGCATGAGGCTCAAAGTGGTCGGGCGAAAGGCCGCTATTATTAGCACAGAAACTGATGGCTGACTGAAGCCGATCTACATGACAATCGAAGATAAATGTTAATACACTGGCCAAAGCAAACGCTGAACAATAAGTTGAGCAGCGTTATTAATATATTTTTTTCATTACTACCATAGGAAAAGATGAAAGAGGGAAAGGAAATCTTTATGGAGATAACACTGCAGAATAATGAGTGGAAAATGCAACTGGGCATTTTTCAGTGTCACGAATGTGGAGAAAAACCTAAATGGGCAGATAATTAGTAATTATAATATTACGGCATTATTTTGATCCATTTGATTGGCATAAATGGGATGACAATGTCATACTTCTATTCAGGCGGTAATATGCAAAAAATGTACCTAACAACAGATCTAATTATGAGATATAGTTGATGTGCTTGTGACATTCTAATACTAATATACTAATATGCTTCAAGTGTTCTTTAACAGAGCTACAGACATTTTGTGGCTAATGGCAGGTTACTATTTAATAACTGTTTGTTTGAAATGTTCATTTGCTGTGTCTTCGTTGTTTTTCCGTGCCATCTCGCTTACCCTCTTCACTAACCCTCACACCTGGGAAGGTGGTAGGTAGTAACTACAACCCAGTTGCATTCAAAAATAATACTTCCGGTGCTGCTTTAATTGCTAGGGGCTGTTACCCTACTGCTGCGTCTTCTTTTTCCAGCGGGTGCGGGCAGCCATTTGGCTTCCACTCAGTCCTGCCTGCAAAAAGCACAGCTCCAGGACCTTCCCTTCAGGCACCAGCCTGCACTCTAAAAGGCTGATCAAAGTCGGGGCTTTGTAATAAGGGCACAAAGTGTTCCTAAGATCCTGGGAGGCTTTTTTTCCCCATTTCACCATATTCCTGCCTGTCTTTTTAGTGAGCTCAGCAGCACAATAGGACCTTTGATACCTGCTCAGAAATCCAGAAGGATTTGCCTTTACATTGCTGGTTTGTGTCATGTATAAACTACCTTAAGCATCCATACATGTGGCCACATTTACCCTAACTCTTCCTAAGATGGGCTAACTATATAGCCAACTCAAATTTGGTACAGACTAAGGTATGTTTTAGCAGGCTGACAATGTGTTTGACACCAGAATAATATTTGTCCTTAAACCTTTTGAACATTACCATGATGGCTAGTGTGCAGAGGTAAATCTGTGTTGCAGGTGACCCATTAAAGCAGTATCAAAAAACAGTATCAAAGTCAATTACAGCTCCCCAAACAGAGGATGAAGAGTTCTTTTCTTTAATCACTACCTTTTTTCTCTCTGGAAGAATCATCTACTACATTTAGTTTTACCGATCCCTGTTGATACACTTAGATAACCCAGAACTTTTTTTGAGGTCTTCGATCATCACATGCTGTGGAGATCAAGGTCTGATGTGATGCCAACATTTTGTGAAGACGGAGACAGCTGCTATTTTTCATTTTGCCCGAAGACCACATAACTGCTCTGAATGCAAACAGCGGTGCTCATGATAAATCTAAAATTACCATAACTGTGACTAAAAATATTTATAGTTGACTTTTCGGGGAACATTTTCTAGAACCTGCTTTGAAATACATCCAAAAAGTTTGGACTTGCAGATATGACATGCAAACCATAATGTACAGTAGCGCTTCCACAATAAGTAAAATAACAAAATTATTATTATTTTTTAAAAGGCGGAATATTTCTGGGCAGGTTGGAGTCTCTGCCCTGGCCGTATGTGTGTGGAGTTTGCATGTTCTTCCTGTGTCATTGTGAGGTTTTCTCCTGGCTCTCCAGTTTCCTACCATAGTCCAAAAACATGCTGAGGTCATTTGGAGCTACCAAATTGTCCACAGGTGTGCATGTGTGTGAACGGTATCTGTGCCCTGTGATGGGTTGGCGCCCTGTCCTAAATTAATCCCAGCCTTGCACCCACAGCTTCCAGGATATTTTTAAAGCCCCATGACCCTGAATAGGGTACAGAAATTGAATAGATGGAGCTGGCGGAGAGCAAAAATGAGGACCCCACGTTTGCTTGTAGAGGTGGGGGGGTCTGGGGCCTGTCCTAAGCAGGGGGGTACACCATGGACAGGATTCTAGCCTACCACAATGCACCCACTCATTCACTATGGTGGAATTCCAAGCAGTTAGCCTCGGTTGCCTGCCTATGGACTGTGGGAGGAAACACACCCAGCTCTCTGTACACTGAGCAGGGTTCGAAAGCCAACCCAGTGGTGTGAGGCAACAGCTGCACCCACTGAGCCTTCTTCCATACAGTAATATCTGTTCATAATAGTACAGTTACATCTATACAGGGTACCATTAGCTACTAGTTAGTAGTTAATAGCCACCTCAGTTATATTTTTTATATAATGTTGCAATACTAATAAGACAAAGTTAATGTCAGTAGTAGTTTACTAACAGGGGCATTAATTCCTGCATATAAATTGATACCAACAAAAAATGACCTCAGATGGGTATGAGATGGGTATTACAGGTGCAGATTACCCCGGCCTAAGTGGGAGACCAGGCCAAGGCCCCAAACACAAACGTTGGCTTGTTATCTGAATGTCTGCGAAAATGCAAAGCAAAGCCTGATTATCCTGCTGCCGGTTCAGCAGGATCACTGCCGAACTGCTGTGTCCATGAGTTTTGCATCAGAGGAAGCCGGACACCAAAGGTGTCGCTCATTTCAGCTATAACTGTAGGTCCAGGAAGGTCATATTAGAGGACGGTGGGCTGTTAGGAGCTCCAGTAGTCCTGCCCAAATTTTGCAGAAATAAAACACTGCCACAGGTCTCTACAGCTTTTGGCGGTTTTCATATGTTCGATTCTAAGTTATTTCATGCAAATAATAGAGAAAATGAAGGGGATGTGTGACCGCATTCTGAAAATACCGTTGTGAGTGTAAATTCCAATGCTGGCGCCCTTTGTGCTCAGCCCCCTTCTCGGTTAAAGGAAGCGATAACAAATTCACTCGCACCAAATGCCGAGACTTATTTTCCTCAAGGTGCGAGACCAAGCCCAGTTCAGTGAGCTGCATAATTCGATCCAGGGGAGCAAACTGATGGTGCAGGGGAAATATCAGTGCTGCTACCATGCAGCGGGAAGCATTTTAATTTGTAATATTTTGCTCCACTTCCTACACACCAATGTATAGCACATATACAACAGGCTCAGTAAAATGATCTTGTCATAAAAATAAATGTGTCAAAAGCCTTATGTTTTATTAATGTTATTAGCTGGCAGCAGAATGCTGTGAGGCTGTAGAAAGATTACAATCAAAGGTCTAAGAGCAGCTTCCCATTGTACCATTGATTTTGTATCTGACTTATTATACTCTACTGTATAATGTTCTGTACAAGCCTCTGCTAAGTCATGAGACTAAATAAAATGAAAACATTGATAACAAGCTAATAAGAAATTAATGGTCATAAAAAAGTAGTCAGTTGACATATAAATCATGAAATTTATATCTTTAATATTGTGCCATCAAGTGGAAAGATGCTGGCCCAAGAGCCATGCAGAGAAAATCCTTTCAAAAGAAAAGCGAGTGATTAGGGACAGTTTGGTGCATTTGTTCACAGGCATTGTTTGATAGCTATGTCATTTTTACGGCGCAATCTCAGGCCGTAACTGACGTAACTCAGCGTGAATGTAAAGTGAGACGTGCTGGCTGAAGACCTCCTAATTGCACGTGCACCTGATGTTAACAGATTTCAGGCAGATGGATGCTCGCAGCCAACTGCGTCACGCCCGTCACGCGTGCTGAGCGAAGTGCGTGTGCGCAGAGACAAGTGGCTGGACGTAAAATGTAATAATTTTATCCAAACTCCAACCTTCAAATTGCACGTATCCGCACAGTAGCCGCGATACAGTATATTTACGTATGTCGCGTGCCCACTGTACGATGTTCGCCAGTTACAACAAAGCAGTCACCTTTTTGCATAGTACAGAGTCTACCTGGATTTAAAATAAAACATAAAACTACAGAGCATCACAGTTCTTTTCTTTTCTTTTTCTTTTTTGCAAAGCAAATGGATCCTCACATTCCTACTTCGAATGAATTCAATCAATCATTTGATAAATGGCCTTTAAAATGTGCATGATTGATGATTGTGGGGTTTGCGGCTTCTTTCCACCACGCGTCTGGAGCAGGGAATGCAGTCTCTCTCTCGAAGATACATACATTACTCAAAAAAAAAAGCATACAGTGATTCATATATTATTTAGGGGGAAAAAGAGGTGGTGTCCATTCTCTTCTCCACGTGCACGGATGTATCAGTGTGAATTTAAAAGAGCACTTGCCTTCTTTAATGTTATAGGCGCTAATAAACTGAAGCAGAGTGAGCAAACTGAAAGCAATTGGGCCGACATTAGTTTCAGTGGATCACTCTGTGTCCTCAGCCGCAAAGAGCCTTCTAAATTCAAAAAGGGAAGGACAGAGAAGATACAAAAGGCATGCTTTTTCAAAGGATATTTTCAACTTCAATAGCCTTGAATAATCACCACTGTGCTGTGTTGCACAATTATATTAATTATGTGAAACATCCTCTTGCATTAGACCTTCCGCAGTTAAAACGTTATGAAAAGCTTTGTATTTTTTTTTTTTGAAAATCGAACCTTTCATGTGAATGGTTCTAATATGCCATTGTGCCCTGTTTATAATTTATATTATTGAGAAAACAACAATTTGTCTTTTATCTTCTTATTATTATAACACTAACCTGCATTTTGGCAGCGTCTTTAATAAAGCTGTCTCCACATGCTTGGCGGAGACGTGGAAGACCGTCCGTGACACGATGATGCCTTGTATGTGTGACACCATCAACATGTCGCCCCCAGAAAGGTCGCCTCACAGCTGTCGCTGTACAGTGGCGGTTTTCAGCAGCCTCTCCACATCAGAATCAGCGTTATTTCGCAAAGTACATTGAGGAATCTATTTCTGTGTTTTTTTTTATATACATTCAAAGATATAAAATTTTTTTTGTATGTTTTCACGCACATTTCACACACGCGCAGTCACACACATTTCGTGGAGGACTGTAGCTCAGCACATTGTCTGCAGGGCGGTGGCTGGATGGTGGTGGGTTCGAATCCCGCAAATGGCTGCTCTGTCATATCACCACCGTGCCCTTAAGCAGGTCTTTAGCCCCAGCCGCACCGGGGAGACTGGTGGACCCTGTGCTCTGACCCCAAACTAGCTCTACATATACAAGTGTGCCGGTGTGTTTTGTGGAGAGCGAAACGGGACTGGTGAGAGCGAGATGGGACTGGTGAGGGCGAAACGGGACTGGTGAGGGCGAACGCTGGACCGGTGAGGGCGAGACAGGACCGGCGAGGGCGAAACGGGACCGGCGAGGGCGAGATGGGACCGGTGAGGGCGAAAGGGGACCGGCAGGGGCGAGACGGGACCGGTGAGGGCGAAAGGGGACCGGTGAGGGCGAGACGGGACCGGTGAGAGGGCGAAAGGGAACCGGTGAGGGCGAGACGAGACCGGCGAGGGCGAGACGGGACCGGTGAGAGGGCGAAAGGGGACTGGTGAGGGCGAGACGGGACCGGTGAGAGGGCGAGACGGGACCGGTGAGGGCGAAAGGGGACCGGCGAGACGGGACCGGCGAGGGAGAAAGGGGACCGGCGAGGGCGAGACGGGACCGGTGAGGGCGAGACGGGACCGGTGAGAGGGCGAAAGGGGACCGGTGAGGGCGAGACGGGACCGGTGAAAACAGCCTCATGGGGGTCAGAAAAGTGCCCCTATGCTTTACATTTGCGTTGGCATTATTGTCAGCTGGTTGTGAAGAAGACATTTTTATGTAATCATATTTACATGATTATGACAGTATAATTTTTAGACATGTTACAATGTTGTTCATATGACTTTGCCAGTGTGACCTGCTCACGCTGCTGGGTGTTACATACAGTTCTGGTTAAGGGTTTGAAGAGCGGGGTCCCTCCTGCTGGGTGAATCAGCATCCTTTATGCCCATGTGCTTAACCACTGTGCTTCTGGCTCCCCCCCCTCCCCCCCCCCTCACCCCCCCCCCCCCTCCCCCCCCCCCCCCCCCCCCCCCCCCCCCCCCCCCCCCCCCCCGCCCCCTTGCCCCCGCCTCTCCCTCCC
>JAODKM010000099.1:5057059-5104056 GCA_026780845.1 Petrocephalus sullivani | reverse complement strand
TGTTTTTTTAGGGTTTGTGCGGCGGGGTCCCCCCCCTGTGGTGAAGCACCCCCCTTTTTCCCCCCTTGTTTTACCCCTCGCGTTTCCCGCCCCCCCCCCCCCCCCCCCCTTTTTAAGCTATCGCTCATCAAAACTACACGTAGAAGTACAGGAGCCTCTTCTCTGGTGGTTAGAAGCTAAGAAAGTGTCTTCCATATTAACTTTCACTACATTATTATTAGTAGTAGTAGCAGTAGTATTATTTATTAGAAGCTACTATGTTTCAGACATTTTATTTTCTGAGTACTTATTTTAAGGAATATGTTTTTAAAGTAATAAAATAAAATGGTAGAATATCACTATGTTCTGTAGGTGCATTTCATTGTCACTTTTCTAAAAAAGTAGTGCAGATATTCTTCCACATTACGGAGGGCACCAGACTTGCTTGAAGCAACAACTGGCATTTTGTTCTCTACGACTAACCCGATGATGATGAGAGCATGAAAAAGGGCACATTTGTCTTGCCAGTTTTCGTATTTTTATAGCTCTTCTAAAATGTTATATGCACACCCTCAAAAGATGAAGTGTTACTTTGCAGGCTATCAGCTGAAAGTTCACGTAAAGTAAGCAGAGGGCTAAATGTTGCGTTCTTATGTCCAAAGCCCTTAAACAAGGAAGAAAATTTAGTTTGCACAGGGTGCCTTATAGCAATAATGTAAGTGATTTTTCAAGTTTGAAATTTTTAATTAGCTGTAGCCTGACTCAGGCAGTATCGGGCAGGAGGCGGGAGTACACACTGAGCAGGATTCCAGGCCATTGCAGCGGACATAAATATACATACACATGCAATGGGCAAATGAACCTAACCGCATTTGGAGTCCCTGATGGAATCCCATGCTACACACACGCAAAAGAGAAATTTAAACCACAAACCGAGAGGGATGAGGTAACATTCTGGCCTGCTAAGCATTATAGCAACATAGTCACAGTTTCGTGGCCCTGATGAAAGCAGGTATGTTTTGGTAATTTTGAAAATGTTAGCCGGTAAAAAAAACAGAAATCATGTGGCGCTTAAGTGCATAATTTAAAGTCCTGCTCAGAGGTGTAAGTGGTGATAACTAGAAGTGCTTTAAAAATGTTTGTAAGATTATTTATCAGTGACATGATTCTCTGAAAAATCTACCTAATTCAGCTACCTTATTGACCCTCCAGTCCTAAATCATCTACTGAACTTGTGACTTGCTTCCTCTTAAACATTAAGGACGGGCCTTACACGCCTTACACGCCTTACACGCCTTACACGTCTCACCGCCTTACACGCCTTACACGTCTCACCGCCTTACACGCCTTACACGTCTCACCGCCTTACACGCCTTACACGCCTTACACGCCTTACACGTCTCACCGCCTTACACGGGCCTGTAGACAAGTGCTTCTCAATCATTCTGTGTTGTACTTGACATTGTTAGGTTGACAAATGGCAAGCAACCAAACAGTGACGACATGGAGTTTTCTTTTCACATGAAAAGGGAAATAGCTTGATTTGTTAGACAAAGATCCCACTTTTCCAAATCACTGTTTCTATACTGCAGCCTGAATGAAAACCCAAGTAGGAAAGATGTTCATTGACATATGAATGAGATAAACTCCATCTGTGAAGGATCATCAGTTAATTACTGAGTAAAGATAACTCAAACTCATTGACCAGGTAACATATACCAGCACATTCCAATATTCAGCAGTGTGTGTTGCTAATTGCCTGACCTAAACATCATTGGATTATATATAATGTATAATCAGCAATAAATTAAATGCCTAAGACTAATTCTTTTTTAAGTTATCAGATACAAGTAAAATAATTCAGATTAACAGTAAAACTCACTGTTTTCCATGCTTATTCATACACCCATATCAATAAGGATAATCATCATTTATTGGCTCTTTCTTCATCAGAAATAAAACTGTCACCATCATGTCAGTTTTAAATAATAATTTGAAATAATAACAGATCTGCAGGAGCAAAAACAACATCTGCTTTTCAATTTCTGTAAAAACACACAGACACATAAAGAACAAAAATTAAGGACACTGACTTCCCTTGCTTCCTCATTAAAAACAAAAACTATCCATTAGGTGAAAAAAAAACAGTTGCAACCCTTACAATTATCCATTACTTCTGCCACTCGACTGCACTTAGTAATGCATTAAGCCCTGCAATATAGAAATTCTGTAATGTAGAGTATAGAGCGCACAATTCCGCTCTCAGGTCACTTCAAGTCACTGATGTCTGGGATGATGTTGCACTGCATAAACGCGGCGCACGGGACACATTGAGGCATAGTACAGAATACTTAAAAGCATAGAACTAGAACCGCATACTGTACATGGCCTGTCACATTTAGGTACATTTGTACATTTTTTTTGTTTGATTATGATTTGGAAGCCTATATAGCAGAGTTTGTGTTTTTGTTTTGTTTGCTGTAATGTCTTCCACGTTTTATTTATTATTAGGGTTTTATAACCTTTTTATGGGCCAATACCACTAATTTCCCCAAGAAAAATGTCCCATAACATCCACCCTTGTCGCCAATGCGCCCGCCTGGCTCTTATCGAATTGAGTGAACCCACACACCAATCGCGGCCAGCTGGGCTACATAGGGGAGAAAATAACTGAAGGAGCCAAGACGAAGCTGTACAGCTGGCAGCTCTGTCATAGCTGGGCGACTCGCTAAGTTCTCTTTGGTTCCTGTTTAGTTTCTGAGCCTTTTTCGTTATTTTAATCTTTCGTTTTTTCTCATCTTCTTTCTCCTTAATGAATAGCTTTCACACATGCACTGGACATGTTTCGCAGTCACAGATGCCAGCTGACTGTCTCCCAAGTCTTTGGTTTGCTTCACCTTACAGCAGGCCGCAATATATACTGTACGCAGAAGCGGGTAAATATAACTATGTTCAAGTGTAAGAGCCTTCAGCATTTACTGAAGGCTCTTGGTGAGCATAGCCAATGCTGCAGATAGCTGGGAATTCTGAATGTTGAAACAACATTGAATTTGAACTATAAAGGTATTATGTTTATTCTTCCAGTTTTATGATTGGGCCACAATAACTAAATAAAGTTTCCAGAAAGCCTGAAAATAGTTAACTTGACTGAAGTTGTTGCGTATGTGGAAAACTTCACAACATGGTGTGTGTGTATATGTGTGTGTATATATATATATATATATACATATGTGTGTATATACACACACACACACACACACAGGGAATATTTCACTTTAAAAATGAGGGGAGAAATGGCTTGGTCTTTGATGTTTTCTCCCGGCAAACACTCTGCGGTTCTGTTTTTGCAGTATTTACACATTTTGCACCATCTGTATAAAAGCGATACTTCTCTTTAGTACAATGCGCTGGGAATGGAAGTGCTGTTTTATATAATCCCTGGATCCCTCCAACTCTCACATCATACCATGCAAATTTGGTGCAGTTTGAAGGGATTCCAGCTCCTACCATATGTCTGCGCGGTGTAAGAACAACAATCTATTATGCATGCATTGCACCGGGCTTATGGTAATAAGGTATTAAATTAGTGGTGTATGTTATTATAGTACTGCTCTGTATCATTTCTGCATGAGAAATGTTCATAAATGTCAAATTTTGCACAGAAAGGATTGAAAAATGGAGATATGCTACTTTAATGACTTAGACTTTTTGGTGTGTGTGGCTTATACTTCTGCGATTCCTCTCTTTATTTTTACAGCACCTGTCATGATGCTTTGAACATGGTGATTGCTGTACTGGTGTTTAAACTGATCACTGCCTGGATGTGTATTTCTGGTAATAAATGGCTACTTAGAATATGTCTCCGTTTGTAAATATTCAATCCGGGGCATATTAATCAAATTACCAGTTCATGTAGCATTTCCTATTACATGGTAGTTTGAAATTAATTAATTTTTTTGACATTTCTTTTATATGAGGGATAATTTGTGCAGTTTAATTGGCAGATTTTTTCTCTATACATTTCTATTAAAATTTTCTCTCTATAATTATAGATAAATGATGATGATGTCTCAATATAAGGATAATACAAGCCTCATTATTTTATGTGCCAAGTCTCCTTAAATGTAATATAAAATTGTATAGGGGACGGCTGCTTCCGATCAGTCGTACGTTTCCCACAGATATGGTGCCACCTAAAACTTTGTCATCTTGGCTAATTATATTTTAATTAGAAACCAATTAAAGAATTTCCTGTGCAAAAACCTTATAATTGCATATTTTACTTCCAGAGGTGTCCAGCAAACTGAAAACAGGTTGAAAGTTCCTCTTGCTGCACTAGCGAAACATAGCAGAACATAATTTTGATTTACATCAAATATAAATATAATTTTTTTTGTGCCTTTTGATTCTGTACGCAGCGTAAATATTGCAGAGAGATAGGTAGTACTTTTATACACACCCAAACAGAAGCATTCTAACTGCTTCTGATTTTCTGTGTTATTTTTAGTGAAAAGCAGAGTACAATATTCACTGTAGAACAAAAGGAATAAAAGAAATAAAAAAGCATTCCAGAGCTCTATTGTCTGTCCAATGATCTAACAATATAGCTCCACTGAGACTTGTTTAGCTGTTGTGTGTCTGACTAAAGAAAGTCACTATCAAATATTATGGCAATTCGTCAATTGGACCAGCATTAAAATGTGAGCATTTGGTAACACCGACAGACGTGTTGACTAAGGACATCTCCAGGGGCAATTTTACTCAGAGATTTGTGAAATAATCAGACAGAAAACACAAAAATTTCCGATGCCAAACATGATTCGTTCTACCCCGGCATAGTTGTGGCTGACTCTTTTCAGGGGATAAATGGTTTGATTATCACTATAATTGAGTATGCTATGACCTCATCTGCCTGTCAAGGGAGGAAGTTTGGGGAAAACAACTTGAGACTAAAAATGACCATCCTGCCTTTTCCACCTGAAAACTGTGAACTTGCGAAACATGTGGTAACGACACTATAGAGTGAAATTTACTAACTGAAATTTACTAGGTATTTAAACGACACCAAGTGAGAACTAGAATTTTATATATGTTATTAAATGCATAAGGTTAGAAGTTGATGGGAACAAGTATTGCTGCTTTAAAATGTGGAAATTAGCCTTTTCATTTGCGCGAGACCAAATAAATTCACACCTTCTCCAAGCCAATGAGCCGCGCTTTCAATTTCTCAACAATGAGGTTTCTAAGGCAGCCTTTTGCCTGGACATCTGGTACAATCAGGTTGCTGGGCAGAGAGGAGAAAATCACCATCTATGCAAAACAAACGCTTGCTTTTATTCAAGCTACACTACCGCTCTCTTTCCACCTGGCCAATCAATAACCAGGGTCAATGAGTAATAAAAATATACGTGGTCAGTTTATTTTTGAATGAAGATGATGTATGATATATATCGAAATATTTGCTTGTGTATTACACTGTGTTCTTACTTACTATATGCCATAATTGTATTATATAGTAGCTAGTAGGGGTTGGCAGATCGATCCAAATATCGATAGCATCGATACCAACGTCGGTATTGGTATCGGATCGATACCAGTGTGATGGGATCAATACTGTTCCAATTTCTCTCCTCTACGGTCCCAAAAGTAGAAATCTGTGCAAACAAACACTGCTACATCTGCATCTTGCAGCTCACGTTGCTCCTCCTGCTCCCCGTCGCTCTGCTGTGGTTTGTTGTCGTAGTGTCACGTGACTCGGCAGCGAGAGCGTGTATACAGCGGCTGAGTGAGAGTAGCGCGGCAACATGACAGAGAAAAAGAGGAGCCAAAGGCTGAGAATTAGAGCCAAGAGTAGTTTGTGCCTTTCTTTAGTTATTTGCACTTTATTTACTTTAATTTTCACAAATAACTGTGTGCACTGTGTTTATAAAAGCAGATAAGTGTAATCAAAGGGAGATCTATTTCTTATTGTTGTTTCTAAATAAGTAACTTGAAAAGAGCAATTTTAGTTTTAAAGCATTTGTTCTCCAATAATTTATGCAGATTTCACGTTTCTAAATTTAGTTCATTACAACAATAAAAACATTTTTCATTTTCAGTTTTAACAGGCGTGAACTAATTAAATGTGGAGTGCAGAAATCACAAAGTCATTTGGTGGTTATGAAAATTTATTCAGATTTAGCATATTGATTGCTGTCCCCTACATAGTACTTAAGCGGCATCTCTAAGTAGAAAGTATTGGTATCGGTTTTGGTATCGGTGATATTGGCCCTGTCTTTACTTGGTATCAGATCAATACCAAATTTAGCAGTACCGCACACCACTAGTAGCTAGAAATTCTGGCGCCCCTGACAAAAAGTCACCTTTTTACTATTACTATTACTTTTCATATACGGGGGCCCCTGTAAAGTGCTGGGGCCACTAGGTATCCATGCCCCTCTGATGCCCCCAAATACACCACTTGTTCTATTCCCCCAGTAGTAAATGGCACCTCTAAGACTACTGACCAATCAGCTTGTTATGAAATGCAACATAATGGCCTGTGCATGTGAGCTATGTTAGCTTGAATAGCATTTACATATAGTCACTAATAAATGGAGAGGGGCGGGGAGGGGGCTGGTGAAGAGAGTGAGGAGGAGAGGCCTACTCTAACAGCATTACAAATGTGATAAGATGGTTCCCTGGATGCTGACGGGAGAGAGTGGGAGAGGTGTACTCTAACAGAACATTATACATGCGATAAGGTGGTTCCCTGGTTCACAGTGAATTGCGTTTCAGGGAAAATAATCATTGTCATTATGTTTAATTCCTTTCTATTTGCGCTGATTAAAACCTAACATTAATGATGTTTTCATTTGTTCACTGACTAATTAATGCTCACACCTTGCCAAGAATCATTTCCTTTCCCTGCTAATTCTAATTTGGGCAATTAATCATGCAAAAAGTAATTAGCGTTATAAAATGTGAAGTAAAGCCACTTATGTTCCCCAGGGACTGCAGCTTTGTTTCCAGATGCAAATAATAAGGACTTTCGTCAGGGCTGGATGTGGCGTGACACTGCAGCATATGATAGTTTAAACTCTTGATTCCCAGGCATTTGCAGCACCTGCTTGTGCAGTACTACAGTACTATAGAATTGGAGAATGTGAAATCTAAAACTTGCAAACTCAATTATAATATTAATTACAAAAATTGCGATCACAATTATTATTACATACTATAAGTTTCCAGTACATATCAAAATACGTACTGATGATTTGTTATACATAGTCGCAGACATCAAAAAATCCAAAAGCCATCTTTCGTGAGGCTTGTAGATATACCTTAGGGCATCTAAAGATAATATATAGGATCTGTCTTTTCCCCAGTGGCAATCAATGCAGAGTTATCCGAAGAAATGAAATCTGCAGTGTATTAATTAAATGTCCTTTAGAGTTAATAGCAGGTGAGTAAAAACTGAAGACTAATCTGAAAAGCACACCAAAAGGTATATTTCATTTGTTTTTCATGATTTATTCGTTTAATATTCAAGGCATGGTGTATAGATGGACGATATAAGCAGTCATGTTTCATCACAAATCTTTCCCACTCTTACAGTGCGTCATTTGAATTAATTTCATAATACATATTACGTGGCTTTCATGACAAATGTCAATGGCAAAGGTCATTAGGCCTCTTGGATATTATTGTAAGTGGTTTAAGAAAAAAACATTATTGAAGAATAGATAATAGATAATAGCCTATAACAGACAGTACTATTAATGTTAATGTAGCTAATTGAAAATAATCAAGAAAGCTTTATACAGTAAAACAATCCAAAATGTATTTTTGCTATGTATTTAACTGCTCCAATATTCTATTCCGGTAGCCAATAACTGGATTGTTTACGGCCCCTATCTGTACAAGCAGAATTTTTGAACCTTTCTCATTGTCTGTTATGTCCTGTGGCTGTGCTTCTGTTATGTTTTTGAGCACCCATAAAGATCACTGGCTGCAGCACATCACATGGCATTTCCGAGTACTGTAGCTAACTTTTACACATCCAAGCTAAACGTAGCAGGAGGTGAGAAAAAAACATGATTATTGTTCCTTTTATATCCTTTTAATGTGTGATTGTTACATTTCAGTGGGATGGAAACTCCATCTGGTCTAGACCACAAGTTACTCCCCATCCTGTCCCCGAATCGAGCGCACTGGCTCATCCCAGCAGGCAACGTGAAACCTATTCTAGGCCATAACACGTTATCTACATCAGTAATGTCAGAGTCAGACAAATATGCATCAGCTGGGGTTAAACCATTGAGACCTGGATGAGAGATGAAAACCACAGGCACATTTATCATTTGAAGCTGAACCAACCAGATGCAGTCACAGAGAGTTTAGTCATATTAACCAATGGGAAGACTCGCATGAACCTTATTTTTCTCAAGATATTCAACTGAGTGGGGTGCCCAGACTATCATTTTTGTATAGTAATAGGTTTGGCTGCGTGATCCCACTAGATGTGTTGTTTTTTTTTGTATCTTTCTATCTGCAACTTTGGTGTCAAAGTTTAGACTTACGTAAGTTTCATGTCGTGACTCAGGAACGAAAATGAGTCAACTTTGGTAGTGAGCTAAGTATGTCAAATTGCATTCCATTACGTAACTCAAAACTAATGAAAAACAGCTGCCCTGTCACTATTTAAAAATGTTTGTGATATTATTTTCTGAACACATCTGCCTTAGTAATTATCAAATCATTTACTTTTTAAACAATACATAAAATTCACCAAACTGGTGTTAAAAAAGCCTTATGGCAATCATGTTATATCCTTAACACGTCATACGGACTGATCCAACAGGTGCAGTTACAGAGGTTTGTATTCTTACTATAACTTCTGATTTCCAACCATCCATCTTCATAGTCACAGGGCCCTTACACCCTTACATTTGCTGTGGGAAATTTAGAGGAATGGCTTTGACTAGCCAGCCCCGGGAGGTGTGAGACAGCACTGCTAGCCACCCGACTTCCAGACAAGGCCAATAAATCATGGGTTAGCACTCTTCTAGATTACATTCTCCACCAAAACCTGTACTTCTGGCTATGTAAAATTACCCCGTAAGGTTTACGTTGCTGTCGATATTTTACACGTGCAGTACACCGTGGTGAGTTCTCTGATACTGGTGTATCTTAGAGTGTTACCAAGACTCACTTAGTACGATATATCTTACTGAAGTTGTGCACTGTTCTACATCTGCCCGCCAAACTATCACTTAAGAAGTTTCTTAATAAGAAAAAGTGTTTTACTGTCTTAACATAAGAGAATGTAACAATGGCTTCATTGACTACGGAGGACTATTCCAGGGTGTTTTTTTGGGGGAAATACATCAATGAATGTGTCAATGTCGACTCTTATCAACCTCATGAACCAAAGTTTTGATATACTGTGTCTCTGGCACATTAGAAATGTGTGTGGATTCCAGGGGCTTTGGAAATAGGGGAATGCAGTTGCCTATAAGCATGCATATGTGAGGGAATGGTCCCCTGCTTTGGGTTGGCACCCCCATGGGTTATTATCGTACTCGTACCCATAACCTCTGGTAAAGGCTCTAGACCCCCCATTACATCTTTTCTTTATAATTTAAAAATTGTTTTAAGATCTTAAAATGTATGTATGCCCAGTGCAATGTCACAATATACATCGACCCCTCCTCCTGCAATAGTTGAATTATTACACTGTGGGCAGAATTTTCAGGCAATTTTGTATTTGTGTCTTTTCTTCTGAACAATATCTTCAGTCCAGAAGAATCTCTAATTAAGAATGAGCTGTTTAAAAACAGAGCATGTTAAGCATTTGGTCTGAGTACTTTCTGTTAGGAGAATAGATTCTTTCCAGGGCAAAATTATTAAGCAAACTATTATTACTATTAAAAGGGACCTTGCAGAGAGCCGAAAGAGCAAATTTATAAAGTGCCAGACTGAGGGATGCAAAACAATCTACTTTGTTAAACCTTTAAAACGTGATTACTGCACAATTTAATGTTTTGTGGCCAACAGACAAAGAGGACGGAAGAAGCACGTAGAGCAAAGAAGACACAAATTAACTGCCAATGATTCATGCCAAATTAAAGAGGAGACTTTCAGAAACCCTTTAGAATCAAGTGCCACCATTTTTCAAAACTGCAATTTGAATGGAATCTCCAGAAATACTAGTTGCAGTGTGTTACGTTTGACACTGCTGACGTTGCTGAAACACGAACTCAACTGAATAAGGTACACAAGCTAAAACATCAAAAATAGGCACTGACACGTCTCAAGACTGATTTCACAAAGGTCTTGTGGACAGATGAGATGCGAGTGACTCGTGATGGACCAGGTGGATGGGCCTGTGAATGGACACCTTCTTCAAGCACCAACAAGGTGGTAGGGGAGAGATGATGTGGACAGAAATTAACAGTAATCATCCTGTAGAACTCGACTTGCAGATGGTATAAAAATGAAATGCAAGATCTACAGCCAATTTCTAGAAGATACAAACACTGGTACAAGAAGAAGTCAGCAACTTTCAAAATGGTTATAATATGAATGTACCACAATGCCCATCCCATGCACCAAAGCATGCAATAGACTGGCCACCTTGAAAGGTGACTAAATAATGACCTGGCCCCATTTATCACCTAACTTAACCCCCAATGAGAATTACTGGGAATAACTGAAGTGTGACTTCTCAGAGCATCATCTGGGAGGCGGTCCTAGCTGCCTCAGCTGATATAGGACATGATCAAATCAGAAACTTGATTGGTTCAATGGACAACAGGCTCACGATGGTCACTGAGAAGAAAGGTGGCTGTACAGGACAATAAACCTGGTAAAGTGGACTGTATACAATGGCTGATAGTTTGTTATTCCTCATATAGACTGAATAAGTATTATTGCTGTTTCTTTACCATTATTTTGGTTGATGGCGAAGAGAGAAACATGTACTTTGTTTCGATTGCCTAATACATGTGCACACTGATGATGAAGTCTTTTCTTATTTTAGTTTGTGACAGGTTAATTTAACATTCTCTCTCTAAATAAACATACTTGGAGCAATAGAAAAATTCTGAATGGGTCTGCCAAATTTTTGCTAAAAATTAGCTCCAGGAATAGTACATGCCTAATAATTCTATACTCCGTGTAGTGTACATATTGCTTAACAGCATTTTACTAATTTCAGAGGCATGCGGTCCAAACAGTGGGGGCCATTAGCAGTACGAGCCGACAACATTGATAAATGATAGCTAAGGATGGTTCAGTCTAACCACGTAATGTTAAGGTAGAACTTACAAATTATATATTGTTAAGATGGTTTTGGATGACTCAACCCTGTTTGTTAATTCATCCATTTTATGGGTCAAGTCTTCTGCATTCGAAAATGTCTACAGGAAGCCAACATTAGCGCTTAAGCTACCTCATAACTAGCAGGTTCTTTCATATGACGAGAACGTCCCTTCAGGTCAACAGATCATCTCATTCTCATCCAGGAAATACAGTACATTCCTGTTGACTTTGAAAAAAGAAAAAAAAAAGTAAATAAGATTGCTCTCTCAGAAAGTAGTTTTATGCTTTTAGGCCTTTCTAAATTAGCAACTTTTTTTTTTTACATTGACCTGTAATTTCCATTAAAAAGTGAAAATTTGGCCAATATAAATAACACAACATAATTTAATAATTCAGCTTGGATGTATACTCATGCATCAACACCATTTCCTGTTATTTGGAATAGGTGGAAATTAAATTTCTGTGAGTCAGACGCGTGTGTGGGAACAGTGCAGTAGCCATGATAGCATATTCATTTACAGGCAGCTCATTACTATACGTTGTCCGCTAAAGGAACGATTGCCAAAGCAAGGCCTGGCGTACAGCATTGAGCCCAAGGTCAGAGAAAATCACAGACGGTAAGTAAAACCACACGGCAGTGAAATGTTACCCTGGGCCTAAATGCTACAGTACACAGCACAGCACCTAAGAGACACTTACAGACATAAAAGTGAACAGAGTGCAGTGAAAAGTGATAAAAGTGAACATAAAAGTGCAGTGAACAGAGCTTTTTTTCCCATACTGTGGAAAAGAACAATACCAAGTGAAATGGTCCCATAAATTATTATTTTATTACTAACCTCAGTTACTTAAAATGATCGATCTGTTTACCTCGCCCATGTTATCTACTGCAGTGGCTGAAAAGTTTAGTAGATGTTCATTCCGGCTTTTCCTGTCGTGTTTCTTTGAACTTGCCAGCAACTCGCTCGCATTTACTGGAAAGTGCCCCACCAAGCACTGGGTCTGCAGCCTTCCGGAATGAGTGGGTGACAGGAGAAAAGCCTCTCTCGTTAGGTAATGCATTTATGAAGACAAAGTGTTGATTTGATAAATAGTGACGCACATTGACTAAACGTTTTAATTTTTGATGAGAGAGCACATGACACAGCAAACTCTGACTTTAACGGAGAAGTGTGCAATCAGATTTCATTTCTGCGCTGGTGTCGTACTGGAACACGCTGTGCCACATTTCACACCCGGTAGCATTTTTCAGATTATATCAGTGATAATGTGGCTCACTTTGGTTTGCAGTTATGACTAATCTGAGTCCTTCAACTTCAAAAGAGCACACTGTACATCTCAGTGCTGTACTGATTCTGAGAGTGGGACAGGTGTCATGCAGTTTTGGTCAAAATTTGCCGGGCTGTTTGTGCCAAAAATTCTCAACAACAGAACACAAATGTTTGTTTGGGGTGGCATGATGGTGCAGTCGCCTCATACGTCTGGAGTCCATGTTTCGATTCTCCTCCCTGGCTCTACGTGTATGGGATTTGCATGTTCTTCTTGTGTCATTGTGAGGTTTCCTCTGGTTTCCCCAGCCACAATCCAAAAAGGTGCTAAGAAGAACTGGAGTTGCCAAACGGTCTGCAGATATGAATGGCGTGTGTGCCGTGTGGCGGGCTGGCACCCAGCCCTGGGTTATTTCCTTCCTTGCAGCCATCGTCTCTGGGATAGCCTCACCGACCCTATTTGAGGGGTCATAGTCACATGTACACTGCGGAGCAATGTGATGCTCTTATATTACAGTTGCAGGGACAGACACTTGGGGACACACTGTGGTGCCATAAGCCTGTACAGCATGAGCTATATAGAAGACAAATCACTTTTCTGCTATTTTAGTGGCTGATAAAAGTTTTCAGTCACTGTCATAGTCCAAGTTTCTTTTCTAATTGTGCACTAATTAACCATGATATAAATACGTTTGTCTCAAAGTTGTACCCAGCAAATCTTTCAAGAGGGCAAGGAATGGGGGAAAAAAAAATGCAAAACGCAAATAGAAAGAATCAATGAAAACGATTACATGGTCCTGAGAGTATGTCCTCTTCAAATGGGCTCTGTATAGGTGCAGGTGACAGATGCAATTGTTAGGAGTGTATAGAAGTGGCTTGATAGTAGCTGACACCACCTGGAGAATAAACGCGGTGAAACTGAGGGCTGGCTGATCATTAATGACTGTTCATCTATTTGATACTGTTCAGTCCAAACATAAGGGCCTGCATGCACACCTAGAAAAACGCACCCATGGCGGTGGGTGGCTCTGTGGGTTAGGCGTCTGTGCCGGTGTTTGGAAGGTCGCTTGTTTGACTCCTCTGGTCAGCTGGGCGACTCCACTATTGCTGGTAAGGACGGCTCTTAATCCTAATTGCTCCAAGGACTGTCTGACTCGGCTTTCCGCTAAAAAAATCTGAAATAATGAAACAGTCACATGCAAATCATAAACCCACTACTGGTATCTGGAGCTATATGTACATAAACGTAACTGATAGTTTTGAATCTTGATAATAATTCAGAAAGAATACTTAATAACTGAAATTCTTACAGTATCATATATATATATATATATATATATACACACACACAGATATATGTAACTGCATGTTTTTGGACGGCAGCAGAAAACCTATGCAACATAGGGAGAACAAGTGAACGCCACATACACAGAGCGGGATTCAAACCCAGAGTGACATACAAGTAAAGCAATTAGGGCATTACGAACAGGCTGGGCTGGGAATCAAGCCTGGGAAACTGCTCAGAAGGCAACCACACTTGGTACTATACACCAACCCTGAGTTATATGAGACTCTGTGGGTTAAGGTTCGGATAGTCACTGGTTCAAATCCCAAGTCCAATGGAGAGATGTCACTGTTGGGCCCTTTGAACATGGCCCCTGACTCCAACTGCTCAAGGTGTGCAGGATGCTGGCTATCCCTGCCCTCTGACCACAGAACTTGCTCTCACCTGCATATGTCTATGACTCATGGAAAGCAGTATGGAATATGTGAACATTTCCCCATGAGTATGAATAAAGTATCCCTATATATTTATAAACTATAGGATGATAATTTTTAGAAAAGTCGTATACTCTGGCCTTTTGCAGATTTGTATTCTTGTAAACATTAGCAGTGCACAGGGGAGCACTGTCACTATGACAGTCCTGGCCTGACATACAGAGCCATGTAGCAGGTAAGCGCGCTGTGTCCTGTCTCCGGCCCCAGCCCCCTTCTTCACAGTGCCGCCTTCTCTGACCTGTGTCCGACTAGGAATCTCTGAGCTTTTTTTTCATGCCAGCACTGCATTGATTTTTCATGCTGTTAGCTCACATTTCCTCAAAGGAAAATTCACTATGATCGATCTGACCACCGTTCCACTGAATTTGGGTCACGGGCGCGTACAGAGAGGGGCGTGCTTTAATATCACTCAGTGGTGCAAATACGCCGCCAGATCCGTACGACTACGGTACAGGGCGCAGCTGTCATCCCTATAATCCAAATAAATGTTAATGTATATCCTACATCTTCTGGAAATTAAAAGTATATGCTGTTCATCCTAAATCAGGGCAGTACGTTGACTCAGTAGGCAGTAGGCATCTTAACTATGTATGTATCTGCTGTAGGTATGAAAGCCCCAGACAACTTGGAACAAGTTCCCTGTGTGCGTGAACATGCTTGGCCAATACACCTGATTCTGATTCTGTCGCCTCACTCCGGGTTTGGGGGTTTGACTCCTCCCCCCAGTTCTGTGTGGGTCGAGCTTGCCTGTTCTCCCAGTGCTTGTTTTCTGCAGTGCAGAAAGAAATAAGTAAATGTGTGTCTCTTAGTAGCCCCTTTTCGTGTGTGTGTCCCCTGTGAATGCACTGGCATCCCATCCCAAATATTCCCTGCCTTAATGGAACAGACTCCAAGCTTACTGTGACCCTGTGTTAGATACCTGGTTTGGGATGGATGGATGGATGGACAGGTGGGCCTATGTCAGTGTACTGCAGCAACACTGGTATTCTTTCCATTTTGGGCCATTTACTTACATCAATTCTTTTGTTACTCGGTGGCGTATTTACGAAACTCAGTAATCTCAAGGCAGCTAAGTAAATGATCCCGTCACGAAGGCATCGATACAGCTTAAGCAGAAGGCACACAGCATGCTTTTTCATGGGTCCAGTTCCTTTCTTAAGTCAAGTGTTTACCGTTTATTATATCTGTGTAGAGATCTAATGGAACCGGCTTTTAGGGAACGTTTCTTTTTTTTGCAAGATGCCCCTCATAAGGTCCTCCATGTTTGTGTCAGTTTATGTAAGGAAAAGCTGTTTCTCATTTCTGTTGCTAGCTGTTTACTAAGGTGTAGGTGTAACAGTGGAGATGGGCTGTAATCTTTGCTCTGAGCATGGCTGTGTCTGCCGTCCCTTCCAGCGTGACCTGGAGCAGAAGCTGGGAATGATGTAGCCACTCTGTAGCTGTATTGATCGGCCTGTTTGAGGCCAAGTTAACACTCCGGACTGACATTTTACACAGTGTTGCTCCAGTCAATCAGTACAGTTTTCCTCATCTATTAAAAAACACTTTGTAACATATCTGCAGTTTGAAATTCCCTAATGCTAAAACCTATAAGAGCCTAATTCAAATGTGTTTTTACCCCAATGATCATAAGCTAGACATTGAGTAGAAAAATAACAGTTCAATAATTATTATTTTAAATACAAAAAACTAAAGGTCAAAAATGAAAATTATGAAATTTGGCTTTTGTTTAGCTTTTCCATTTTATTCTTCAGTATTGGTCATCTGCTAAGTAGCTATTAATATCCGCATTTTAATATCCACAGACTGAAAAATACCAAAAAATACTTAATGTAACATCCCCCAATTCAGATATAAGATAGGAGTTGCAGGATTTTCGCAATAAAGAAATCTGACCCTTGTTTAGAAGGTAAACATTGTCACTTTAATTGCAATAGCATAAATATTTGATATTTGGTAAATTAGCTACGTAGCTAAAACATTTTTGTAAATGGAATTTTATCTGTAGCTCTCTGCCATTAGCAGCGGCACACCGTGCCGCCTTGGGCCCTGTAATTAACTCTAGTCAAGCGGAACTAAACATTTTTGACATTTTTCCTAGTCTGGAATTAACTGTCACAGCAGAGAGAGAAAGTAACCATCTTGTCACATTGTGTTTGCGTAAGGATGGCAGAATGCTGTGTCTTCTCCCTCTCAAAGTTAAAGTTTCAAATCAGTGATTTTTCATTACGTGCAACACGATGGAAAGCACGACAAAATTTATATGTTTGTATTTATTTATTTATTTTGCTTCTTTACTCCTTTAGTATTTTTCGGCCCCAATCCTGTACGTTTATACCGTATATGCATATATGTAAATTGATTTACTGTCTTTGTTAATGTATTGTACTGAATAATTATTTCAACAAAACCTGGAATAATAACAAGGTGAGCTGAACTGAAATAAAAACAAAAACAGGAAAGATAAAAGAAATACTTTGCATACATAATTGTTTTTAGATTTTCTAGAAAAGCATTCAATGTGCTTTAATAACTCTGCCCAAATATGACACCTTCCCATTTTCGTCTGGAAACACATTACCTTGAAAGCTAGCTTTTCTATTTTAATCATACACTTCAGTATTTACTGATTTGAATATTCCCTTTCTTACAGATATGCATACATTATGTTTGCGTTTGTTTTATTTGTTATAGTCACTCATCTAGCATTAAAGGTAATTTACCCAGGAAACAACTGAGAGAGTGCCAGATTTATTTTGCAAAGACAAATGGACGACCTTCACTTTTTCTAACGATCAGTGATGGAATTGCGTTACTTGGATGAAAAAACTGTTCCATCAACAAGGCGGCATTGGGTGCTGTTATTTATGACCATTTCTGTTATTGTGTGTTTTAACTTCAGGGGGGCTTAGCAAGCAGAGTTATCATCTCACCCCAACTCCAGGGTTGCCGGCCTGTTTTGCCCAAGATTGGCTCATATGAGGAACCTACCTGTTATGACCCAATGGGATTTCCTTGTGCACTGAGGCAGGGGAATCTCCCACAAAGGGCAGCTGGGGTTCTTGGGTGAATTTGTGGCTCTGGTGTGTGAATATAAATGGATAGCCTTTGATGGACCAATGTCCCACGCAGGGTTTCCTTCACCTTATACCCCAGGATTCCTTTGGATAGGCCTTGAGATACTGTGTTCCTAAATGGGTAAGTGGTTATTGAAAATGGGATGATGGATATATGTATATTGATTACACAAAATTCCCCCACGGTTCCACCTTTACTTTTGCTTTGCGCTGATTCCTTTCAAGGTCCATGCATTAGCCAAAAAGTATTTACCCTTCGTGCCAGCTGGTGAAAGGTCTCAAGAAGAAATACATGTTCAGAGGGGATATTATGAAGCAGAAACGAGGCTGTCTTCAGGATAGACAGTTCAGGTATGATTGCCCGATAGATAATAATCTTGCTTCATTCATGTACAAACTATTTGCATAAGTGTGTACACACTGTGAATTCTTGTTGGCTTTCCGTTCCTGCAATCAGACATTATAACAATAAGGCTTCTTTGATAACGCTTGCACATCTGTTACACTATTAGAATTGCTCTTAATTTGAAACGTGCAGCAAACTACATTTGGAAGACTTATGTGTTCATTTGAAAGAGACACAAACATTACTTCATATGGAGTTAATAACCATATGCTTGCATATTTTCAATATGTTTAAATTCTCCATTAATTCTAATTTGTTATGGCTATGCTAAAAAGACTTATAAATTAAAAAAAAAAAAATTGTGGCAATGCCTTGCCAAACCAGCCATTTTTTTTTTTTGGAGACACGATTAAGATAATAATTTTCATATATTATTACAAAAATACTATGTTTTTGTGACAGCAAATGATTTTTTTAAGTCATAGCCCTGTGTAGTTTTATGTAAAGACAAAATAAAAGTTTAAGAACTATACAAACGAGAGGAGGCCATTCGGCCCATCAAGCTCATTTGGGGAGAACTCAACTAATAGCTCAGAGTCTTATCTAGCTCTGATTTAAAGGAATCCAAGGTTTTAGCCTGCACTACACTAAAAGGAAGACTATTCCATACGCTAACAGCACACTGTGTAAAGAAGTGCTTCCTCAAATCCAGTTTAAAATGTTCTGAAGATATATCACAAAATCTCTTTGAAAATGCAAAGATTAATGTGCAATCGCAAGGACTCGTGGCGGCCTGTGACATGTTGCATGGCCTAGGCCAGAGCAGATTGAATATATAGATAGATAGATAGATAGATAGATAGATAGATCCCTCTGGGTGGCAGACTTTTCTGAGGAATAAAGTATTTTTATATTCAGTCAAACTTGAAGTCACTTATTTTTCATATTCTTTTGCTCAGTGTAAAATGGTGATATGACGACCATACAGCAATTAATGAAAGAGCACATCAATTCAGAGCGTGTCCCATTGATTATACAACTGGCAGACAAGTCTGCTAATGAAGGCCAAGTATAGAAACAGATGCTAAAGTAATTATATGCAATTCAATACCTTTAATTATCAATCCAAAGAATGTGCCAATGAAGTCTACAGATGCATCCAGTGAAGTCTGAAAATGCGGCATTATCAAAGAGAAAGTTATAAAGGGCTAATCAGTGCACTGGGAGACACTTGTACATTGCATTCCCAAAGCATCTTGTATATGCATTTCAACACGCAACAGAAGTTGAAACATCAAATATAGGGTTATGGAGAGTTCATTGGACTAAATGTTACAGCTTCAGACTGCGGCTGGGCCAGCAATTGCACCGTTAAGTGAGAATCCAAATGCCACAGCAAACAGAACCCTTTGCATGTCTCCAAAAAAGAAACAGACCATGCTAGTTGCTTTGGGTAAAAAATATCTGCCATGGAAGTCAGTTAAGTAAGACTTCTCATATTTCATGGTGGTTATAATGTTCCCCCTTCCCACAGAATATACACTGTTTGTTGTTGTACATATTACAAACTTAATTTAATGCAAATCTGTGCTCTATTATACTGTAAATAAAATTTAATTAGGTTGCATGCATCCACAGAGGTGGTCCTGTTTAACACTTGGATTCCAGTTTATGCTTTGGCCTTGAACATCTTCCTCCATCACCATCTGATGTGATTACGCCCATCATGTCTGGAGGCCATTGAACGCAAACGTTGTCATCTCTTGCCACCCCATGCCATTCTGACTATGGGTTGTTGTGGACGACTGTCCATAAGGGGGCATTTGTAAGACAAACTGTAAAGGACAAGCACAACAGGAGCCAGAGGAAGCCTGGCACTGCCTTTCCTGTCTGTGTCTGTGGCACAGGGGGGAACGTGCACATGTGCAGGTCGCTATTGAAATAAACACAAAACAGGATATCTGGCCCTTTAAGATGCTCTTATGCAAAGACACAAATACTTTAAGGCAAATTGAAAGCAACACTCAGGCCTAATAAAGAAATAATCATTTGTTGCATCAGGTGAATGTCTGAATGCTTTAGCACTTTCCCTTCCTTCAGACCATCTGGGCTGACAGTCCGAATCAATTAGAGCTAGCTGGGCAACATTAATGTGTAAACGCCTCATAGTGCTGTGCCCTGGATTCACATCTTGCCAGCTAAAAATGAAGAATATCAGACCAGCACAGTCAATAAAACCTCCGGCTTTACAGACACAATGAGGACGTCAGTGCTAGTCTGAAGGCCTCAGTGTTTATTTAGGCTTTAAATGATATAATTCAGAAATGCATATTCTTATTTCAATTCAATTAAATTCAGTTTATTTTTATATAGCGCCCTTCACAACAGGGTTGTGCCCGGGCGCTTTACATGGGTGTACAGCTATTACAGTTATTTAACATATGCATTCATGTTTTTAATAAGAACAGTCATCTTAAATAAGAATGCAATCACACTACCATCTACAGTCATACTTCACAAAAAACAAACATGTATATATTTGCCAAGTAAAATTTTTTCATATCAATTTGGTATATTTTTTTAAATCAGGAATGTGGTCATTTTTTGCAGTGATTCTGCAGCTGAGGTATTTTTTGTGTCACCTACAGATAAATTTTATGCTGGATTCATTATCCCTGGCTTGGACAATGGGAATTTATCTTACTTTTATTTGTCACCAGTCAAACAAATTTTGTTCTAAAACAAATTCTTCACTATCCTCTGTTCAGCATAGGATGCTGAATGAAATACAGGTTAACAACAGGAACTAGTAACTGAGGGCCCATATAGTCTTTCTGGCGGCAGAAGTGTTTTTCTTCTCCTGCATTAGGAATTTTAAACGTGACATGTCCGATAAACAGAGCAGAGAGGGAACGAGGCAGCCCTGAACTCTGGGAATTTTCCACATATCCACAGGGAAAGCAGACAAGGATATGGAAAAGAAAACATTTCATTAACAATGATGGAAACACTCTATTCATTTAAGCTGGTTCCCTCCATAACTATTCTTTTATTGTATCTGTTCTATCATCTTTGAAATCTAAACATACCGGTTAAACAAACTCAGGTTTATGCAGGCATTACTGTGTTTATAATTTGTATGCCGAAATCTAAAGAGCTCCTCTGATATAGACAAAGATATAAAAAAGGGGCATATAGAATCGGAATAAATAAACTTTAGAAACAAAGAAATTCACTGTGCAGATCCCATTTCTACTAACAGTTGGGAATCGAAATACCGAGCTCATTCTATGCCTCACTCTCAGTTTCAGTTCAAATAGGTCCTATCATCTCCATGACAACAGTTGTACTGGTAACATGGAAATATATTAACGTAAAACCATGGCAACGTTTTCCAATTGAATTAAGCAGCACCTGTGCACATTACAGAGGAAGATAAAAGACAAAGAGCTCTCTCTGTTGCTTACTGAACAGCTGTGTCTGTTTCACATTTAAAATCCCTCTTTATTTCCTTAAAGTGACACATAGATTGGATACATTTCTTTCGTAGGGTAGTAAACATTTCTTAGATTTCACCTCTAATTTAATGAAGATTATCACATTCAACATTAAAATGTGTCCGTATGTTCAGACTGTAACTGGAATATGCATCTTTTGCATTTGATAATTTCCCAGTGGATGGAAAATATATAGAAATATATTTAAAAGTCCTTGTGGATACACATATTTAAAATATATAAAATGTAGTTGTAAGTAGACAAGTTTATAAAACTGGTTCTATTAAAATAATATGTAGAATAATAATTATTCTGATAATCTGCCCTTACGCTGGTTGATGAGCGTTAACGCTTATATGAATAGCTATTTTGCTGTATTTATACTAGCTATCGAAATGAATGTGCTCTTCAGTTGAGGAGCAGGAAGCTTACTGGTGGCCCAGATGCCGTAAGAGAGGCTGGGAAGGCTACGCCCCGTGATCTATGGCTGCCGTCTACCCCAGTCAATCACAAGCCAACAAACAGCAGCTGATTCGACGTCGTCGCCTCGGCCCATGGTGCCCAGGGTCTCGGGAGCTCCCCCACTGTACCCGCGGTATCGCCATGCCTCCGTAAACGGCGACCCCCGCCATGTGCTGACGCTGACGCTCGCCCTCGAAAATGGGAAAAAAATAAATAAATAAACACGAGGGGGATAAAAAACTCCACAGGACCTCTTAAAAGGATACTGATGTTGCCAAAGTGTGTCACACATTTTGATGTCCCCGCTGTCATTTATAATGCATATAGAGTAGTTATCTTACTTTTAGTAATGACTAGCTGACTGAAACAAGGGGGGTTTCTACAGAATCTGAATATACTTTTCCCCCTCCTGCTCTGATGTGCTCTTTCCACCGGTGCTGTGTATGCACAGATCCATGCATCAGCATCCATGTGTCAGCCTTTGGCACTTATAGGGTCTTATAGGATCATGGAGGTAGCCTGCAGCCTATACCAGAAAGCAGAGGGCATGAGGAAGGGGAACACCTTAGATGGGATGCCCATCTATTGCAAGGCACCTGATTTTTTTCGTACGCATATTACATTCTTATTGAGGAAAATAATAAATATTAAAAAGCTCCGTAATGTGCATTGTTCACCTTTTGCGGGCTCACTTCACATTCTCTCAAATATTCCATCCTATAAATCGTATAGATGCAGCTTGCAGGCTTCTGTGGGTGTGTTGCAAAGCCACAGGCTGAGAGGGCGTAAGGTTTGGCATGAGGTTGGCCCCAACCCTAATTTATAAACTGATTCCCAAGCCGTGTACATAACCTGTTCGGACACAGTAATCTTAAAATCCTGTAAGGGGAGAAACACTGCTCTTATTAAACTCCTGCTGTGCCAGGGATTATCAGTGCAAAGGCCTTTCCTTGTTAGCGGGCTAGGAAAGCAGATCTGTGATTAATTGAAGATGATTCTGAGCAAACATAAACTTAAAAAGGGAGACAGGTGGATTCCTGGGGAAACTACAAAAGTGATGCGTTTGCAGAGGTGAATAACGACAGGTCGTAATAGTGTACATTCCCTGGGAAATTCAATCCTGGATGGTATTTTAATGTGTGACACTATTTAGTTATTTTAATAAACGGCTTTTGTTTTTCATTCCTTGAATTATTAAATGTTATGCATGAATATCCAGGAAAAAAATCTCTGGAAAATATGAGTCTGGGCCATATAAATATTTATAGTAAATACAGCTATTTGTGATAAATATTTAATGTTACCTGTTACAGTAGAGTAGTTCAACAGACTACAGAATTCTGAGGCTGAAGGATCATGAATGTTGATCCATTAATTCATACTGCCGCCTGACCCTAGGAATCCTGATTTTTATACACTCCGGCATCTGAATTCAAAACGGTGCCCCCAGTATCCAATTACCGGCATTCCCCACAATGCTAATGGACACAGAGCATATGGTAATCAAATGCTTTCTTTGTCAAAGTACATTCCAAGATATTAGCAGAGAATCCATGCTGGATTTCCCTAACATTCTCATTTCCATACTATACCGTATATACAAAAAACACACTACCAACAATCCCTTATAAAAGTGCCACTGCACTAAATGATCATTTAATTAATACCAACTCCCACCATGTGCTTTATTTATATATTCTGGCAGTGCTCCGGTAGTAGAATTAGCTGTTTTATATAAACCCAGACCGCGCTTACTGTGGTTTGCATACTTGTGCCCGGAAGAGCTAACAACACAAACTCTTTCCTTCTCTGCTTGTGTTGGTTGGTGAAGGATTTAGTGCCAAAAACACTGAACTGCACCCCCCCCTCACATCCCCCCAAGGCTGAGTCTGTACCTGCCATGAGTTTTGCCAGATCTGTGGCATGAATGAGGCTGAAAGCACAACCAGAAATAACCACAGAGCCCAGGGGCATGAAGGCAACGAGGAAGTGAAATTAGCCAACAGGAGTTAAATAAAACAAAACAGCGAACAAGCAATTCCAGCATGCCGTCTCTTCATTCACTATTATCCGATTTAACGGACAAACACTTTTCTGTTATCAAATGATGCATTACACTATTTTTTTACCAGTCAAAGACATAAAATGATTTCATTAACCTAGTGTTGTAATTTAACAATAATGCAGTGCGATACAGCAAAATAAAATCTAACAATGAAACAAGCAGGTGGTGCAGGTTAAGGGTTGATTTCCCAGAAGGGGTCAAGCTGAAGATCTTAATCAGAATTGCTCTATCTAAGAAATCAGTCAGCTGTATCTTTTAAGCAGCTAAATATATCATCTCGTAATAGCAAAGTCAACACTTCAGGCTGCACATGTAATACAGGAATGGTCAGTGATAAATGTGACAAATTACCATCAATGCATTTTACGCAAAAATACAACGAAACACATGAAGTGTGCATATTAAATATGTAATTATATAGCTTAATACATTTTATTTAAAATTCCCTGCAGCTGTGCTGCTAAAACAAATGTGCAAGTGCATAGCCCTTATCGCGCAGTGTTGCCTTTTTTAACACTCTGAAGTGGCAATGCCTACCCGAAAAAAAAAAAAAGATCTTGTTTCACTTTCACGCCAGTTTCTACCAGCTAGTCACCTTCATCGCGGTGCCCGGGGGGGTCAGGAGAGGTCAGTGTTCCTAATACCCCTTTTCCAGTGCTGAAAATCTCATGTCAGACATGCATTTGTCAAGAGCAAAGCAAACCCTCGAACCATGTCATCTAGAACGGGGAAGGTTCCTCTTAGAAACCCTGCAGTCATCTTCACATTTTTTGGAGAAATTTAAGCACCTTTGGTTATTTTGCTAGTGTTGTTAAGAAAGCAAAGATTCTTAAAGAATGCCATTTACAGTCGTGGAAAAAGGCCTTCGTTTCAATTCATCTTGCCCTTTACAATTTTGTCTAATCCTAATTTTCACCATTCTTCCAAATCTGTGTTTCCCATCACATGGGTTGAATGGAAAATCAACAGCACTGGATAATTCAAATGATGTAGCTACACTACTGGAATGCAGACCGATATAAATCTTCAGAGATTATTGGGTTGGTTCACAAATGAAGACAGCTGGTAATTAAGCGTTTAAGGGACTGTAATTTCAAGATCCAGGAATAGCCACACAGTTTTGGGCATGAGCTAGGTGCAGTGCTTAGTCTGGACTTATTCAGTAAAAACAGAAAAAAAAAATGTCACGTAAACAATGGCTAAGGTTTCAAACTGTAATCTGTGCGTGTCGCATAAGAAAATGAGCTTCTGCTAAGGAGCTACGCTTTAAGCAAAAGCAACAAACAGAATTTTAAAAGAGCATTGTGTCATTTTACTGGGCCTGATTCCAGGCAAGCTATTCCAGAACTTTCCTACGGAGTCTAGGACGTGAGTCTTTTTCAGACGGTGGCAGGGAAAGGTACAGCACTGGATCCTGATGATTCCCCAGTGCTACAGTTTTAACCTAACAAAGAACATAGTATTCACCTACGCGCAAACTTGTTACCAATTACTCACAGCTTAAAAAAAATATGTGTCTTTTTAAATGAGGTAATAAGTTAAATCTAGCCAAAAGTTTGAAATTTGAACTGACCACTGAAAGAGTTCTTTAAAATAACTTGAGCAGATGTGAAATGTCAGATATTTCAGCATTTCAGTGCACCTAGCAAGATGTAGTTCATAGTTGTTTATGTGTTGGGTGCCAGTAACTTGCCATATCAAAGTCGTTCACTTCCTTACATTCAACTACCCCAATATCCCCAAAAACAATATTTTCTTATCAAATCCAGCACTAGGGAGAAACAGCAACATACAGATGCCAAATGCCATCAAATCCATAAATTAATACACCGAAACTGAGAGTATCTAACTCTTATAGGAAAATCCTGTTTTCCTAACGATTGCTGACTAAAAGTAATCCACGTACAAAAGGCAGGGATGGGGATTAGGCCACGGTATAATATTTTTAGCTTCGCGGCACCGTGAAGAGGCAACTTCACAAAATCATATATGCATGCGCTTTGTGGGCGCACACTCAAATTAGACTCCTCAGCAGAGAGAAGTCCTGCATAGATTTATAGCAGTACTGGTGCATAGTCCACTGTATTGAAATTCAACCCAAAATCAATTTTTCAGTGCCAAGCAGAACAACCCACAGCAAAATGCCTGAAGCAATGATTGACACCAGTGACGACTGACTAGATGCAGGGCTGTGTCTGTATTATTAATGTTCTTAGGAAAGCCCTTTTCCACTGTAGCTATAGCCATGCATACCATTCCTCAGATTCCCATGACTAATTTAGACAGACCTTTATAGTTACATGAAAGTGGTCAGGCAGTCACGCTGTTCTTTCATTTGAACTAATCATCCTCACCCAGATTCCAGCGCCTTCTCAGCTAATTCATGCAGTTCTACTGTCAGCCTTTAACGTGCACATGCACCAGTGGCTGCCTTACATGGGAGCTGCCTTATTTAAACCTCCATCTTTAAAAATGTAGGGTGGTGGGGACAGATGAAGTGTGTCTGTCTAAAGACCGCCAACCCTCACTTACCTCGTCCTCCCCCCCTGCCACCGCCATTTTATTTTATTTTGTGCAACTTTCTGAGCTTGAATTTCCATGGCGCTAATCCACGCACCTTCAGTTGCCGTAATAACCCGCCATCAGCCTGCAAACAACCTTTGCTCATTCAACGGTCATTAAACAGTGAGGGCACAATCTGTCCCCAGACACCATCCAGATGCATTAAGTTCGGCCGCTCGTGGACAGGCTGAGTGACATGTTTTTGAGATCTGGGCATCTCTCCATCTCAGCGGCTCATGGTGGATGAGTCGCTCATGCTTTATAAATGCCGGTGGATTTTCAAGGAGCACATTCTGTCACGCTTTGCAATCTCACTGTCCAGGTGTTTTGATGGTGCCTTACATCACTCTCTGTACAGTTGCAAAATGTATTTATTTTTTTAAATAAGAATTCCGAGAAGCCCCATGACACGGCGAGAAAAGCTGTTCCAAAAGTTGAACGTAACGTTAAAAGAATGCCCTGAGACTAGCTTTAATGTCTATTAAGTGACAACCAGGCCTCTGCTGCTAGTCGGTAAGAGCTGCAGATGGAATTAGGTTTTCTGGAAATCCTTTTTTTTTCTTTTTTTTTGACAATAATCGCATTCGGTCCTGGAGAGATGTAGCATGAGCTGAAATATAAAGTCTGATCTGAAAAGGGCATCTTAAGAGGCAGTCATTTCTATTTCCCCCCAAATTGTTAGTTACATCCAACCTTGCTGAGTGCATTGACCTTTTATCGTTTTGAGATGGAGCTCAGCAAGTAGGTCAATTTTAGGAACCCAGCGGTTGCTTCTTTCTCATTTTGGAGTGATATTCATCACAATTATGCACAGTATGAATGTGTCGGACAACGTGTACAAGCCTGTACAAAAATGTGCCAGGATATATTTCTCCTCATCATGTGATTGCCACACCAGAGAATCCCCCCCCCCCCCACCCCAAGAGGTCACAATGAACCTTTTAAAGGATGAGCGCTTCCAAAGTTATGTTATGCATTTCTTGGCGTGTCGTTAAATACATCTGTGGCTCATTCACCGAAAGCCAGGAAAACATCTATTCCAGTGGCAGAGACTGAAAACACGCCGTTGGCTGAGAAAGTTTGGCCTGTTCGTGTCTCATTTGTTTCTAATGTTTGCTCCCGCTGATGACTGATGCTGTTGTTTTTCCGGCCATCGCCAATAACTAGTAACTAGTACAGCTGTCAGGTTTTGCTCTCTCACGCCTTTTCTCAGTGTTCCAGTATGCCGTAGTGGTTATACTCAGAAACGTGTGGCGTGATGGAGTTTGCAAGCCACCTCTAACTGCACGAGGAGGCTATTTATAGCAAATAGCCTGGATGCATTAGCTACTTTACAAAGCAATGTTCATGCCAATTAGTTCCATTATCTTGTTTTGTAACATTTCACCAGCATGGAAATGCAGAAATTCCTGTGGTAAACTGTATTGACAAATATGCACTGTTCCAGCTAGCTCCAAATTGGTCGACTTGAAAATGATGTTGACTCAACTTGAGGTTGTGTCTATGGTTTGTGCTCGGTCAGAATGAAGGTCACATGTGCGCAGCCTTAAGACAAAGAACCACAATAGCTACCAGCACATTAATCACCTTTGTAGGAACATAAGACTCAGTTTCAGATCTTACTTCTGTGCAATTTTTGCACATTGTAATTTTTCTGAATACAATAAAAATAATAAGACAATTCAGGCAAAACTACATTGGCTAAAAATGTGATTTCATAACCTGAAGGTAATAAGGGTCATGTTCCAGGAGGGGTAAAACATTTTGATTAAATATCTTGCTAGGTCTGCTTGAGCATACAAGAGACTACTGGCCATTTATAGTATTGTAGTTATAATTGGCTCAAACCAGAGCTGAACTTAAAATACCAAGACAACAGAGTGACTCACATCTTAAAGGAGTAACACCCTTAACATTTTTTAATGGTGCTTCTGCCAGCAATATACACGTCCCCCTGTTGTTCCAGTAACCGACATGCATCCATTGCGCATATTTGGAGAATTGTTTCATTTTATTGCATAAGAAAGTTACTGTGCTAACAAGGTCCTCTAGGCATTATGGTAAGCCATCTCTTTGATTTGACATGTATGATCTATGGTTTTGTTTCACATTCTTTACGTTTGAACCATGAGTGAATCTTACTAGTGACCCTTGCGACTGACGGCTAATTTGCTGCTGTGCTAACATGGTGTCTGCTCTGACTGCACCCGCCAAACAGGCACAGCAGTAACGTAGTCATATTTCTGCTGATGCTACATGCTCGCTGTGCTTTTGCTTATTCCTGATTGGAGCAGAATATGAGTGTCTTCGGCACAGGGTTGATTGGCCTGCGAGTGCCATTAATACAGGGCTGATTGGCCTATGAGTAGCTTCGCTGCATGACCACTCGCCAAGCATCAAGGTTGAGAATTCAGTTGTCAGTCAAAGCTATTGATTATCCACTGCCTGAGCATGTAAAGATTTACTTTGGATATGATGTTTTTGGCGGCACACACATTTAAGGCTGCAAATCGTGAAATGCTGCCGCATCTTTCTGCAATACGGTTTTAAATGAACTTGCACTGGTGCATTTAAAAAATGAGTAAACCACCTGTGAGATGTTGATTTTAGTTGATTCTATTTGATCTGATTGTATAGCATCTTATTTTTATTTTATTATTATTATTTTAATTTGTTAATTTATTTTGCGAACTGTTTCTTATATAATTTTATATTTATATTCTCTGTACAGCACTTTCGTCCTGTGTGGTTGTTTAAAGTGCTTTATAAATAAAGGTGGTATGGTATCGTAAATGTTAATCAGTAAACATGTTGTTATAGCAGCCAGGTAAATTAAACAATAAAAAGTACAAAAACATGAAAACACTGGGATAGAATAATACAAGTAGACAAACACACAAATCTGAGTCACAAGGTAAAAGCCTATTGAGTTAACTTAGTCCTGTTTAAGAAATGTTTAAAAATGTATAGCTAAAGCTCACGTAATGGCTGTACACCCCTCTTCTGTTTGATCATTTTTTTGCCATTTGCCCTGCAGTAATCCTTTTAATAGTGCCTTTGTGGAGAAGGATCTACCATCTCATGCTCCGTCTTTAGGTTTCGTCACGTTTGGTGGGTCACTGCCAAGCCACCTTGTATTCTAGTTGTGCCATCGTCCATAAACGGAACTCCAAGCATAATAAATGACAGCTCTCTTTGTTTAAGTATGAGGTGCAGCACAAATTCATATCCTAACACCACCCAACAATGAACACACAAACAGATGAGTTACTAAGTAACACTTTACTTTATGCAAACGGACTTAATGATTTATTTAGGACAGCATAAGGCTACAGTACATAATGCTATCAGTAATTCTTAGTCATTCACAATAAGGAATTGACATTCGTAAACATACATTTAAACTGACGATTATGGTCACGGATTGCACGACGTGCCACAACGTTTTCTGTGTGCGTCTGTGTAATAATAACTAATGAAAATCTTTAAGTAAAGGCTGGGACTTCCTTTGTGTAATATATAACATTTTCATTATGCAGGGTGCAGACTCATGTAAGTCTACCTGAAGTGAACTCTTGTCAGTGTTTATCAGTTTAGGGCCTCACCTGGGGTTCAGTGAGACCTCTACATGAAATCCCACTGCAGATTTAGAGAAAATTGCAGCCGCATGTGGTCACATAGCATGAGATCCCGAATACCTCGCATCTGCTGCCAGGGTAGCCGAGTTGGAGGCAACATTCAATTTTGGTGTGATCATCAACACACTCCCCGTCTTCCTTTAGTCCGCGAAAAAGAAATTTAGCACAAGCCTCTGGAAAAGAGAACAGGCTTTTAAAACACCTCCTACAAAGTGCTTTAGGCCAGCTATGCTAGCAAAGGCACTATATACAAATTAATAAAATTTAATTGAATATTGTCGTTTGTGTCCGACCTTCTGAATGAACACCACAGTGTTTTCAAAATGTGGCTAAAGGACTGAGGATGACAGCTACTCCGGGGCTTGGTGTTTCCCATGCACCAAAGTGATTTTAGTATCAGCTATGAAGTCGATTGCAGCGAAGAGGCATTTTTAGAGTTAATTGTTCATTAGCTACTATGAAGAATCAGTAGGTTCATTTAACATAGAACAGACGGGGCTTCGTTTATTTGGTTTCTGATTATACCGACGATGCAGTTTGTTTACGCAGTTTGTTTCCTCGGTCTGTAAGCTCTTTGTGCTTCCCTTCCTTTAGATTGTATCCGTGAGGGATGGGGGTAGGACAAGGCACATCTTACGCAGTAGATATTATTTAAAAAGTGCCTTTAACGCTGCTTTGATTGACATGGTAATAGAAGTCGGACTTCAGCACTTCACTATCCATTAAAGGACACACTGTGTCTGAAAACTGCGGTGGGGGGCTTTCAGATAATAAGTGGCTATAAAGGCAGAGACAACTCTGCGATGAGGCTGACCTCGTAAGCCATCACCGTATTGAAATCGCCAACACTCATGTTATTATGCTGTACACACACGCTAATATATATCTACACTATATGGGTTTATATGTCTTTGTTGTACTAGCTTCGGTATAGAGTACTGTTTTGCTCAATTTAATGCCCTAGGATTGAAGGCTCTGTTAGTCCAATTCAAGCAGCAGCAAAGTCTCATCATCGCATAAAGTCAGACTGGACCTTTAGTCCTGTTAGAGGAAATAAAGTGTATCTTTTATCAGGTTGCATATATGTTATGATATGCTATACACAGGTTGTCTATAGGAAGACATAGTCGTTTATGGGACCGCATGGCTGCCTTATCTTTCTAGGACACAGCTCCATCTGTATGAAATTCTCACGTGCAACTCGAAATTGCCAACTAGAAACACTGGATCTAAAATGCACTAAAGTGGAGCTTTTAACGAACTTTTTCATGGGAAATTTTAAGACTACTAATCAAACTACTAATCAGGCCAGTCACGTTCTTTTTAGAGAATATAGGCACCCCCACAAATCTTTTTGATTCTCCAGAGCTTCCCAGTTCACAGAGTGGGACCAGCCATGCAATAGATAGCAATACCTCTTCGATCCAGTACTCACAAGAGTGGACGTTTCCCAGTTTTGGCAGGGTTCTGAACTCTGTTAGCCAATAGCGAACAGAGTGCTGGTTTCATTGCACCATAAGTATTATCTGTAATTTGCATGGTTCGACAATCAAGACTCCCTCCTGCCCCTTGGGTAATTTCAGTCTGCTTCCAGTTTATCCAGCACAGAGGTGGGTAATTCAGGTCCAAAGGGTAAAAATCCCGGCTAGGATTTTGTTTCAACCAAGTAGTTGAGCACATTGCGACTGAGACTCTTAATAATCAACTGGGTGGTAGAAACAAAACCCTCTTTGGACCTGGATTACCTGCCTCCGATCCGGCGTCATACTTCATGCTGCCTTTTGTTATATGTATTCCTCTTTGCACTCTGAGTGCTAATCACTGCCATGCTAAGGTAACAGTGACCATGCTCCAGTAGCTAGCTTAGCTTCCAGTTCCAGCACCAGCAGCCGCTCCCATTCACTCTCTGCATCCGCTTCTGTCTTTCATTCTGCCAGCCACAGGCTTACGACAAGACCAGCTAAGAGGAGACTGCTGTTTGCTCACTTCTCACCCATAGCCCTACAGGTACCCCTCCAACATGACTGTGATGAGAGCCATCTAACCCCCCCAGGGGGGGTGGGTGTAAAGGCAGCTAATGCACTGAAGGGATCAAACGCAGGTTCCCACTGTAATGGCGGAGCTCACTTAGACCGGTGAGCAAAAGCCTGTGCCTGTTTGCCATCTATCTTCATCCACTAGCACTTCCTACTCTGCAGCCAGTCCCTGCTCGTCTTCTGGATGCGGCCTCTCAGCCCTACAGGTCCTGCAAAGCCAGTGAGACACTTAGGAATTTATTACACAAACTACTCGGAACAGTGGAGATACAGCTTATTATTATTATTATTATTATTAAGTACAAGGCATATTTTCCACATTCCAATCAGTATTAAGGTCCTAATAGTGAAAATATAATAGCATCATTCTAGCTGTATGAAACATTAACCGAACCCTGAATCTCTCACACAATGCAAACATCACTTACAGCGGATCACTAATGCATCCCAAAGTCGATGGAAATGCATTTCTGCCACTGCATTCTAGCACAATAGAATTACTGCTCAAGGTTACTGTAGGCCGATAACAAGAAAACATGAAAGCCTGCGCCTTAACTAAGGGCAGGAGCATATTTCTGATTTGTTTACCGCGTTTCAATGCGTTTTCTCTAGTTCTCGATGTTAGCAGTAATTAATGTTTACTCCAAATAGCTAAACACTAAAAATATTATATAATATAGAGCAGATATTATATCTTGGGGTGCATCCTAGGGGTGGGCGGATGGTGTAGTGGTTGGGGATGCAACCGTGTAGTCAAAAGATTGCCGGTTCAAGTCCCCAGCCCGCAAGTACTACTGAGGTTCCCCGAGCAAGGTACTGTCCCTAAGCACTGCTCCCTGGACGCTCATGTAGCTGCCCCCTGCTGTGTCACAATGTCAAATGGGTTAAATGCAGAGGACACATTTTGTTGTTTTGTGCTGTGGTGTGTCAACAATGACAATTAATCACCTTCTCATCCTTCACAGCAAAGTACTGGAGATGCAGTTCAAAGGCTGTGCTGTACACTCATAGTACTGTTGACAAGCAAGTATCAATCGCCTCTCGAGAGCAAAGCTGGGAATAGTGATTCCCCTTCTTCTGGATGGTTCTACTAGAATGATAATAGACAGAGACAATAATAACGCTTCATCTTTCAGTGCTGGCAAGAGGCTTTTTCATTTCCGTGCCAACTTTTTGATCAGTCTAAAAAACTATATCGATAATAAATTAAAAATGTACTCAAAGTTAATGTAGTGTGTATACATTCAGAAACAGTTTAAATTCAGTTTAAGCCAGGCTTTAATTAATGAATGAGGGTTTAGGGAAATATCAGTATTATTTAGAGTTTGAGTACACGTGGTCTGTTGTACAACAATATAAATTCCACATCTGTCTAAACAAAAAACTATGCAACCAAATACATAACTGAATGCCTATGTTTGAGAAAATGTTGCAAAACTACTAACCAATTTGAGTTTTGCTGCTGAAAATATATTTATTATTGACAAGAGGCACAACTTTTGGGTTTCAAAGATAGGATTGTGTTGTGCCACTTTAGCAAATCGTTTTAGTGGATTTGGACTTCTTCTATTCTTTTGTGGGATCTAGGCAATACGAAAATACATAAACAGAAGTGTTTACCCCCTTACTCGTTTGTCTAGGTCAGATCACATCATTTTTGCTACACAGCCATAAATACATGCCACGGCTTGTGCCTTCTGATTGAAACGCAACAATGCGCTTGTACTGGCTTCACCAAGTGGGGAATTTGTTTTGGGTTCCCATTGGATTGTATTGTTAGCCTGCTTGTGAGATTAATTTGGTTATAAAGAGTAAACAGATTGGGCTGCTAGCAGAAGAAGACTGAAATGCTATTAAGGACAAAATGTTATTAAGGAGATCCTTCCATGAATAGTTGGGTTTGTTATTTAATTACTTTTTAGTTTTAATTTAGTACTTAAAAAACAAGTCTGAGTAGTAATTTAAAGACTCATTTCAGTTTAGTGCACATATCTGAGTATTACATGAAGCAAACTAGCAATCAATGATTAAATCGATAATTTTGAATTAGAATTCAGCTGGTTCATTTTAACTTTCATTTGGTCAAAGAAAAAAGTGTTTTTTTAATTATTATAACAGCAAAGTGGATTTCTGTGGTGGGAAATCTCTGTTTTGGGCCTTACAATATAAACTCAACTCTGTTTTCAATACCCCCGAATATGATAATGGAGCTCATTAGGCAAGCATTTACTGGTAATGGATGGTCGGGTGAGAAACATAATATACTATGGTAGCAGTGTTGAATTCAGATTGAATAAACACCATTAAGTTATGTCTTCACACAGCTTCCACTTTTAAAGTTTTTTCAGCGTGAAATAAAAATACTGAAATATGGTATACTAGTCATTCTTTGCAGATGTTAAAAATGCAGTTTTACATGACCTATCAACATATACCTTGTAAATGTGAAAAATGTGAGTAAATGTGAATATATTGTATGTGATATAAATGTAATGCCTACTGCTTGATGGGAACCTTTTTAGAACAAGTATCAGTGAAAATGTTTTTCTTTATTAAATCTTTAAAAATGTTTCATTCTTTAGCTTTGCTCATTGACGGATGCACTCCATTAGATGAATAGATGACTCACTGTGTTTCGAATCTTATAAAGGTATCAGACCTTTAGTTCAGGTTAGCCTTCCCAGTTACAAAGCATCTTCTAATGAAAACTGCTTTCCTGCATTTACCGATGTATAGCTTTTCTGATTTCAATTCAGTGTGCATCAAAGTAGGAAGTCTAATGTCTTGTTTTGTTTACAGGTTTAAATTAACAGTGCATTACACTGCACCATTATACATGCCTATATACAGGTTACACAGACATAAAATATTTTGTTATATAATATAATAAATAGGACAAAGGAACAGAGAAAGCACAGAAACCCTGCCTGTTTATTAATTTGACAGTCTGCATATGCACAAAAGAAAAACCTATATTTTAAAGCTGTTGATAATTCTTATGTGTTTGTTTATTTATTTACACCTATACACATTATGC
Organism: Petrocephalus sullivani; assembly: GCA_026780845.1. Classification (NCBI taxonomy): domain Eukaryota; kingdom Metazoa; phylum Chordata; class Actinopteri; order Osteoglossiformes; family Mormyridae; genus Petrocephalus; species Petrocephalus sullivani. The sequence goes on along the minus strand of JAODKM010000099.1, from coordinate 5,069,006 downwards.
AGAATGCAGTATGAAATTGCAGTGCCAAACGAAAGTACAGTGTATTCCTCATGAGCGGAGGGGGGATGTCTCTTTAAATCTGAGCCCTCATTGTATATTAGTGTTTCCTTAACTTCCTCTGAGTCATCTGCTCTGTAGGAAAACACTTCACAGCTGTACCTGGTTTTGTTTAAAGCAAACATTGAGAGTGTCTTAATGCGGGGGGAGAGAACAAAGGCAGGAATCTGCCACAATGTTCGGCTTTACTTTTAAATTCCTGTGCACATACTTAATTTGCTCTGCCTTTTAATGGAGGAGTGTAGCTAAAACGAGGTTATATAACCTTTGCTTATTAAACCTTGTCATGAGGACCGAGTGCCTTATGTAACTTCACTAAATGGTAAGCATCTGTAAATCTTCTTTGTATTTATAGTATGAAAGAAACCTTTTCATCCATACTAATAAAGCTTTCAAAGTAAAAAAAAAAAACTCCCATCATAAATCTGTCACCCATAGAGGTGACATGACAGTATATGTAGGACTTTCTATATAGCATCATAAGTATTAAAACGTAAGAATAAAAGATGGCTTGTAGAAAAGATGTAAAGTGCCTTGAAATTCGTAATCACTCGAATCCTGATTGGATAACCACATTACTCTGCAATCCTTAGTCTCCTTGGTATCGTGACCTAACCTTATCCGTAGCCCCTAACCCTAACCGAACAGTGAAACACACTGAAAATGTACAGTTAGCTTCCACATTATATTCTTTAAGTTTATGAATTTGGTAACACTTTATATTAACTGCACCTTCATGATGCATTAATTAATAATTCACAAAACATTCTTAAGCAGCATGTAAGTATACCTTTACATTCTAACATACCTTACCAGCCTTTATACACATCATATGATTATATTGTTCGTTATTGTTATACAATGTTTGCTATTAATGTAAATTAAAGCTGTTAAGGTATACTTGCAGGCTGCTTATGAATGTTCCATTAATGCATTGTAAATGCATTATGAAGGTACCTTCAATGTTCTATGAATGCATAATGAATGCATGTCAAAGGATATTAAGTAAATCTTCCCTGGTACTGATAGCTTTTTGGTGGCTAAACTGGACCTTCAGTGGTAATATCACTATGGGTTCACTCTGCCCTATGTGCCTAACCAAAATAATGACCATCCTGCCATCCATTTGAAAGACTATTTAGTCACTAGTTTATTGGCGCAGAGGTAGGCTACCTTTGAGTATAGAGTAGTCTTCTGCGGAGACCATGCTTCAGGCTTATGAGCCGTGGTTAAGCATGATTTCCAGTGGTATCTTATCCATTAAGGGGCCTCCAGACTGCACTGGGTGGCTTGGGCCACGTGGTACTTTCTGGTATACTGGTGTCATGGCGATCACTGAGCTGCTCTCCAAACTCATAGGTTTCTGGCTCAAACACTGTGGCCAAGTGTGGGTTTTTCCCCTCAACACAGAAGCCATTTCCTTGTTATTCATTCCACAGCAACATTTTAATATAGCGATGGAGTTGAATTGGACTTGCTATACATTATGGTATCAGAAACCGTTGTTTCTCAGATATTTTCAAGGCAGAATAAGATTAAACGCCTTGTTTTTATATATCTCAAATTGAGTTAGTCTTCAATCCAATCTGAAATATTTCACTTAATTAGATTTCATTCCGAAGGGACTCTATCAAATTTATCCGAATATAATTCCAGATATCACTGTCTTTTTTTGTGAAACCATTTTTTCCCCCCAAAACTGTTGCAATCATGTCAGCTCAAAAGAAAATATAATGAATAGGATGGCCACAAACGTCACTCATAACAAAGTCAGGGTCTTTGATCCTCAAATGTTCTTAAGCAGCGCTTTGGGTTATACCAACAGAAATGTGTAATTTGAAAAATGAATTTTATTTTATTACGCTTCTCATTTTGCTATAGTCAACACTAAAAAAAAAAGAAAAAACTCTGGACTGAAACATAATAGCATAACCAAGGACATAAAATGAATTGGGGAATATCAGAGCAGATGTGTAATGGGAAAAAAATATACATCTGCGAATCAATTTTTGCTCTTTTCTTATTGCCAGAGTAATTTGATTTGGTTTGTAAAGCAAAACATGAAGGGTAATTATTGGTTTTCTTGTACTATTAATCGCTGGTTTTTCCAAAGCAATCACTGGTTTTCTCCCTGACCCGAAGCCTGAACATTAAGCCCTGCTAAACACAAAGCACACGCAGAGAAATGGACAGCGTGGCACTCTGCTCATTTACCCACACTGCGGCGTGAAGTTCTGAGCAGCAGACAATGGAGCCGCCAAATCGGGTTACGCATGCTGTTAATGAACATAAAAACGCCTTTGATGTTTGAATTATGAGCTTTGAAAAGCACAACTTTAATATGTATCCCTATAAAACTGCAATATATGAGCTTTAATGAGGATTTATATGGTTTTAACCGAAACCTGAAACATAAGGGATTTGGCAAGATATTTATTTTTAACTTTTGGCGTAATTTGCTGTTTATTTGTACTGTTTAATTGGTTATTGTTGGCATTTTACCATTTGTTAAGAATTTCATCTGCTGTATTCGGTTATTATTGCAATAAACAAAATAGGCATAATTAGGTTGGACCCAAAACATGAATCGTTATCTGACTGTGCAGTGTTTAGTAGAAAGGGGATAATTGAGTATTTATGCCTTGTGTGAATTTTCTGCTGTACAGGGGGAAAAAGCTGACATCAATAGCTGCAGACAGCTCTTTGCTGAACCTACGGTAAGTCTAGCACAGAGACAGTTAATAAAATAACAGGGAGTGTTTCTCTCTAGGCTGCCTTCAGCTGTCTTTCCTGTTTTGTTTCAGTCATTGAAAAGGTTCTCCCTGAGAGTTCCTTGTTTTGCTAGGCCATTGGAAAAGTCCCTTGCTGCTTAGTTTAAGGGCATGATTTATTGTTTTTGTTTTGAACATGCTTATTCGCCCTTGCCCCCCACTCCGTGTGTTCATAATTAACAGTATTATTTTCACAACAAAAACACGTTTACTTACTCAAAGCTTAGGATTATAATTAAATATAGATATCCAGTGCAGGGCTGTAGGAGAGGACCTGGGCCTTACGCCAGGTAGTACAGCAATGCCCTGGACAGGATGCAGTATAGTGCTTATATACTTAGATTTTTATTTAATGCAGAGAATCCTTTTATACTAGATCACACACAAAAAAGCAAATATTACACATTTATGGACACAGAGATCAATCGCAATAAGTTAAAACCACTCAGCTAAGAATATTTATATTAATTTTTTCTAAAAGCTATTTAAAAAATTCACCATACATTACATGGATGTTTTGTATAGATAGATCAGTGTTTGTACAGACACACCATGCATTTTCAACGATAAAATAAAATTTTCAAAGAAGTTGCATAGTAATTGCATGCTACCACGGTTTACGGACATTGATGCTTTGAAAGATTGTGGCTGTGGGGAGATTAAGTTTAGAGAGGTTTCCATTATTGCCAGGAGCCTGGCTCTGCCTAATGGTGTCAGATGAAACTGAAGATGTCTATGGCTTTCTGGGATATGGCACAGATATTAATTCACTAACTGCTTAGAGACCTCTATGGTTTCCTACTGGAAAGATCAAATGAAATGAAAAGAGGAGCAGTGGGCAGGTGCAGTGGAGCACAATGACGAAATCACAACGCTATCAAATTTTATGCCATGTGTCATTTTTAATGCGTAAGGAAACAATAACTTTATATCATTTTAATGAGCGAGAATCGCAGACTTTGAAACAAATACTCAACATTCTAAACAAAAGTCACCCACACATATGTTTTCGTGATACGACTGCTTATGGCGACAGCCTTGACGTATCAGCTTGACTGCAAGCACATTATTAACATGGAATAAGCCCAGGATAAACCCAGAATACGATATCACAGCTCTGTAGGTAAACATGGGCCCCTGTTTCAATTGTTTTTTTTTTTTTGTCACTGTGTCCTCTTCCTTTCTGACTGATGAAGGTCAAAGCCACAGTGCGTCAAGGTCTGTTATTCTGTAATCCGATTTTTTATCGTAGCTGATGAAGCTGCGAAAGGATATAAATGCAGTCACGTTATATTGTCATTTTCGCAGCTGCATCGCTCGCCTTTTTTGTATATATATATACTGGGATGCAGTTTTTTTTTTCTCTCCTAATTTTCCATCCCACGGTAAATGAGATGTGGTTGATCTTTATCTGCAGAGAAAGACACCATTATCCCTGGCAGCTGTCCAGTAGCTGCGGGTAAACACAGGAATACAAAGGACATGGACATAGAGGAAAGTGCCTGCAGCAACATTCAAAACATGCATTTAATACAAATCATGTCCTCACGGCTGACTTCTGTCTGAAAGTACACTTCCTTTACATGAGAAGAGAATCAAGGCTTATGCGCAACTGTACAGAGGTCCACAGGACTTAGTTTACCATTGTACTGGCCAGAGGAGGGAGATCTTTGAGGAGGGTGTTCCTTTAAAAAAGGGTTTTTGATTCTTCCTTCAACTTTCCAACCAAGGTTATAATCAGTTTCATGTTTAACTCACAACCTTAGTGTCCAAAGGTCGGAATAAACATCACATCATCAAACATTAAAGCGACAGGCCTACATATTCACCTTCTAGGGCTTAGTATTTGGTAGAAGCCCCTCTGGCAGAAGTCCCAGCTTCACGTCTTTTGGGAACGTCCGTACCGAATTGGCTCGGTGACTTGGAGCAAGTTCTGCTCCCCATTCTTGGCTGATTTGCTAAAGTGACTGGGTGGGGACTGGTCATGGCAGTTGCAGGAGTGTTTAAGTCTTCCCGCAGATTCAAGTCAGTAGTGTCAAAGTTGTGTGCAGGGTTGTGTCATCCCCCCCAGATCCCCCCGTCGCCACGCACTCCATGAACAGCTGCTGACTTTGGAGAAGCGGGTTTCTTTTCACGCGCGCTCGCGTTACAATTTGCAAAAGTGCTCAAAATAACATTCAAAGCATGTAGTATTTATGTACCTGGTTCCTGTTCTCTCTGTTTTAATAATACTTTGCTTGTTCTGTACCAAAAGCCTCTTAGAATGTAGCTACTGCCATTCGAAACTTAAGCTAGAGAACGCCTCAGGCAGGGACAGCAGGGAGAGCTATGTGGCATGGGAACCTTACAGAAAGCATAGTTTTATTGTTAAACTTTTCCCTTCTTTAAAGAAGGCTGGACTAGGGTACGGGTTCGATAATCACAGAAAAGCTCAGCTAGGGAAGGGTGGATGGACTACCAAAATAAGCTTTTTATGTCAGAGTTTCTGAACAGAGGGGCTCATTTCACTGTTCCTGGTTACTAGGAGGACATGCTAGTTAATTCAACACAACAGGAGCTTGGGACAAGTGGAACCAATTAATCCAGATATTCAGAGTCACCTGCCTCTCCATCTCTCAATGCATAGCACCCCTCCACTTCTCAATATGAGAAACATTCATACTGAAAATGGAGGCCAACCAATTTTGTGGCTTGTTAAGATAAATTGTACTCCAAAGAGAATGGAAGCTTCTGATAGAAAATGTTTTGCATGCCTATGAAGCCAAGACTTTTACTTCTACCCTCCATCTTGCATTTTATCGTAAATGATGAGGAGTAGGCTTGTACATATCACTTTTTTCCCCATTCCTTTAAAGTTTCATGATTTTAGGATTTCACTGAAGCAAAATCTGAAAACTACTCAAGGGTTTAAATAGTCTGCATGAAGCTTTGAACCACTAGTTAGTGAGTTTGCGGCATTTCCCGAAGTCTAGTTAGTATCTGAAGCATTAGGTTTCTGGTTGCTAGCCGTGCAGAAACCGCTCAGATGGAATGACGGCGCTGCAGATCGATGGTTCTGATGTAGGAACCTAATGCTTCCATTTTCTGCTGCGCTGACTGTCGGTGTTGATTTCCGTTTACACATCTGCAACATCACTAACTAGGAATTTAGTTTCAGTTTCGCATTAACAACTGATTCTAAAGCCCTTGAAAGGCATCACAGCCATGACTGCAATAACACTAGTAATATGCATTTATTACTTATTAGTATGAGACGTTCTCATTTATTACAGTGGATGTGCTATGAATATTACACTTAAATGATGCAAATCTCCTTCACTTGTCTCTTCCTTCCACCCTCTTTTCCTTTGCAAAATCATTATCCCACAGATATCAACTACACCTCAATAATTTGCATTTCAGTATTTAGCTGTAGGCATTTAAATGTAAGCATGCTTTCAAAATGTATCCTAAAAACATAATAAATGCAATCTTAAATGCTTAAATTTTACAATGGTCATTTTTACAGTCTTAATTTTTACCCAATATTTTGTACATCTGCTCCTACTTTCATAGCCCTAGTCCTTCAGCATAATGAGCTGTTAAAAAGGAGATTACAGCCTGAATTCTATTAAATGAATATATTTATTCCAGACCTTTTTATGCCCAGTCTGTGGCCTTTTCTCATCTAACGTGCCATGTTTGGTAAAGGCCGCGGCTGCTTGACTTCCCTTAACTTAATGCCCTGCATTTATCGCGCAAGGGCAAATCTGCCGGCGATCTCAAACGCAAAACGTGGCCTGGGTAACGCCTACGGGATTCGCTTTAGGGACTCCGTCTCCAAGCCAACGTGCATCTGTATTGAAAGAGGGGGTCTGTGGCGCTCCTTTTCGCCAGGGCCCTCTCCAGCCTGACTGAAATCCCGGCCCGTGTGAGTGGGTTGACAGGACAGGAGACAGCCCTTAATGAGCACGCCTGTCTTCTGCCGGCACCCCTCTGCACTCGGAATTCTCCACATATTTCAGCCCATATAAGGAATGTGATGTGCGCCACACTGTGCCTCTGTACAGCGGAGTGAGATGATGTACATGCTCCTCACGCCCTTAGCTTAAAGGGTATTTACTTCAGTCCGTTGGACAGGCATCGGGCTCGAGCGGCAAAATGAGATAATGTATCACATTTCTTCGCTTTCCCTTCCCTTAATTTGGGTTTCCCATTTAATATTTTTCAGCGCAAAACAGCGCAGGCGCGATCCCGTCTAATGACCGGGCTGCGATCTGCAAACAGATCTTGCTTTTTCGAATTGCATGCTATTTTTCAGCCACTTTCATATAACGACAATAAAAAATAATGAGTAAAATACTGGGAACATGCAGGAAGACTAAGAATATGGCCATCATGGACATTCTGCTTGATTTATATAGTGATTCATATATGATGCATCCAGGAATATGCCCCATATACTATGCCCCAAGAATACTAACAAATGGAGTAAATAGATGACAAGCAGTATGTTTTTAATAGCAAATTTAAGTCCTTTAAAAAACAGGCTTTGTAAATGAAATATGTTGCTTTCTGAAAGCATTTTCTTTGTGTTCATATATATTCATCACATTGAGAAACGGCGGCTTTGTAGATTTATTGATACATTATGCAATAAACTGTGCAGCCTGGTTTTTTTTTTCAAACTTAAAACACCACCAGGTCTGTTCAGTGGGGCAAAAGAGGAACAGACATAAACTGAGTCATCCTCTGTTAAGGCCCATTTTCACAGAGACCGTAATGAGTAAGATAGTGACAGTGATGAGTAGAGGCAATGAGGGTTAGGACGGACGATGGTGAAAGTCTTTCGACATGCAGAAATTGGCGGATCTAATTCACCACAGTGACTGCAAACGCTGATTTTGCAATGCAATCTGTGCATTGAAAAACACAGGTCCTTCACAGAAAGGCTGAAGTCAAGTAAGATGAGCACTTTCTGTTAGACAGATGCACATAAAGCTGCCAGATTTGTATTAATTATTTGCACATATATATACATATATATCAAAGTTTAAAAAAATAAAAATACTTTCACAAATGTAATTTATTTTACAGAGGGAAATGTGTAGAACAGCCCAGGAGGGGAACTGCAATACCATAAACGAAATCATAATGGCTTTCTGGCCAGAACACAAGGTTTAGTGTCTTTAATGGAAAGTATAGAAAGGCACCTGCGGGAGCTGTGGAATGTAAACTTAAGATGTACAGAAGTTCTGGCACCACATCAAAACCCTGCCCACCACTAACAGAACAACCCCGCAGCATTAAGTACAGCTCTGTATTTGATTTCCCACCCTAAAAACTCACAGACAGCATTTCTGCACTCTGCAGACATGTCGCCCACTTTTAGTGGATTAAAAAACGAATGCGCCGGGTGCTTAGTCAGCTGCATGCATACAGAGACGCTCACAGACGCACGAAACTCTAGATATGGGTGTGGATTTAATTCTATCCAGCATCTATCAATTGCATAGAGTCACCTAGGATATCTTAATCTGTCACAGGTGTGAGAACCCCAACAAATCCAGTGTAAAATGTGATATAATATAAAACAGTCATGCACATGTTACATTAAAACTGAGGACAAGCACTCCCATGATGTGAAGTCTCTTTCACCCAAGTCCTGTATATAATACAAAACCAAGTGCGTTAATCAAGGCGCAAGAGATATTTAAGGTCTAGGTGAGGGGACGTCGTCTGCTCTGAAAAGTCTGCAAATATGCGCCATCGCAACGTTCAGTCAGTCCTGAACAAATACACGAATAAAGTCACAGACTGCCAGACTCTGAGGCCTGATACGTAAATAATGCTCCAGTTTAGCTTCAGACTGATTACACACTGTCCCAGCGAGAGGCAACAGCATTAATCAATTAGGGAAGCTCCTCTTAAGATTCGAGAGAGACGAAGTCGGCCGACTGCAAACCATCGGCGGACTTTTAAAAGCAGTGAAAGCTTCCTTCCGTCTCGCTGTTCATCCCGTCTCTCTTCCCTCATTCATCCCTGTCCACCACACAGCTCTGCATTCTGGTATTGTGGGAGTTTGTCAGGCTCCTCTTAAAGGGATAAAAAAAAAACATGTAAAACCACGATTCTTACTCAGCCGATCATACATGCCTTGTCTCCTTGCCGTAAATTATTTACACCGCTTTCTCCCTGTGATGTGTATACTGCAGTGCATCGCTTCACATTCAAACTCGATTGTTTTGATATTTTTTTTACATAGCAGTACATTCAGTTTTTGAGTTTCTGTTCTCTCTGAAAATGATATTTTAATTCAAGATGAGTGAAGTACATAAATGAAATTCACATTATCAGCTCAGAAAGACATGAGGATTTATTACGGTGTGTAATTGTATATTTGTATTGCCCTGGCTATGCCTACAACTTGCAGGGTAATATTCACACCCCCAACATCCTTGTTTATAAATCTGAATCATGTGACGAGATGGTATACATAAGGGTGCTCTTAAAAATGTGCCATGTATTGGATGGAACTCTAAAGATCAACCAACTACAACCCCCTCCCCCAAAGCAATGGGCCCGTTTATGCAAATACCCAACAACGCAAACTGGTTAGATGTAAAATGCCATAAAACGCTAGGTTTCACCTTGCTGCTAGCGGCTCATATATTCCTTTCCAGTCCTAGTGGAGAGACAGCCTGTACAGGAATATGACGCTGGAGGTGTTCCAGTTTCTACTGTCTAACACAAAGACGAGCATATTCTGCTATACTGTATGTGGCTTTAAATGGGTTATGTTGGAAAAGCACGCAGTAGCAGGACAGAAGGAGCACTATTTAAAAATTATTGCTTTAAATTGTTGCTTGTGTTTTACCTACCTTGTGAGTAATATTTAGTTTGAGGGTGTGCTAGCCAAACAAACAATTAGTCTTGGGGGAACAAAGACATTTTCTTCATTAGCCTTAAAAATAAGGGTTGATTTAACCTCCCCGGTGGTGCAGTGGTATACGTGTGGCTTTACAGTGGGGATTTGGATTTAATCCCCCCACATTAGCTGTCTGCAGCATGTAGGCCCAGGGACTGGAAGTTGACTCCCGGTTCCCTTGGGTCGGGCGAACAGCAGGGCTGGTCTGCCTCTAACCGCTCAGCAGTGACACTTACCGGGCTGCGAGGGAAACTGCACAAATCGCAGGATCCTCTTTAATGATGGTGGTGTCTGGCAGAACATTTTAATAACTGCACGTTCCAAATTGGAAGAAGATGAGAAAAAAAAAAACGCAGTGCTTAAAAATAATTCTTGTGAATATAGAAAGTATAGTTATATTTCACAATATATTAAAGAATGAACACTAATATGCTTGCACAACTATCTTATTCTTGCCTCACACGTTTCCAGGTGTTATAAGTTGCTTAGTGCATCTCAAAAATTGCCCATCGTGTTTGGACTGGCATGCCATTCAGTCCCGCCCACAACCCTATACTAGATAACCAGCTGGAAGATGTATGAATGGACAGACGGATGTTCCTTCTTATTACTGTAACAATATCACTATATATTTTTACCTGTTTAGACGTTTAAATGTAAATCTCAAAAAAATTATCTAAAAAATGTATGCCTTTCCAGCCCTGGTCCTACATACATCATGTCCTGGGATGGACTCCAGGCTTACCGCGATCCTCGACGGGAAAAACCCTTTCATGGAAAATGGATGCCTGGATATAAATAACGGACATTTTAAACTTGTTAGGAAATTATCCAGTTATGTATTTTTACATCTTGAGGGGAAAATGGATATTGCTCTTAAATTACTATTGAAGTAATTTTGTATACAAATTTTCCATCCATCCATTCATTCTCCAGCCCACTTATCCGGTCTGGGTCACGGGGGGCCCGGAGTCTATTCTGGAAGCCACAGGCACAAGGCCAGCCCATTGCTGTTTAGAAATTTTAATCAAGAATAATATTTAGAAAAAAAAGAAATTAAATGTGTCAGCAGTAGAGTCCCGCTACCCATATTACATGGCTGTGCAGGGCCTGGAGGGGACAGTACGATACTGAAGGCGGTGGGGTACCCTGGGTACCAGGAGAATATGGCACAATTAATACTTTATCCTGAGATATATGATGGTGGTCAATTACTTTATTTCAAAGGGCCTGGGATATGAATAAACTGACTAAGAAACTGCAGAGATCTGTTTTTTAGATCCAGCCTTCTGCATGAAATTCTAAGAAATATGACTGAAAGCAATAATTCTTGTTTTTTATTTAATAATAGTCCCTGGAAAACTCATTATAATTTCCCTCTAGGATCACATTAATGTATTTGTTGTGCTTTTAAAAAGCAGGGATATTTTTGTGTCAAATTTATTACTCAATTTAGTAAGAATCGCACTGTGATTATATGAGATTCTGTAAATTTATTGGTCGAAGATTGTTCTGAAAAATGTCACAAGACGTGATAAAGATTTGCTACAGATAACCCATTATATTTTAGATATGACCGGGCATTGTATTATCATAACAGTTAATGGCGACAGTGTCATTTAGTTCAATTTATGTTATGCTGTAATCATTAAGATGTTAAGATAATCTATAAATTCATCCATCTAACAAAAAAATGTATGTCCAAAAAATCTTTGAAATTTAAGGACTAAAATTTAAGGGCCGTTCCAAACATCACCATCTAGGGACCACTATGTTCAGGGGTGTAACAGGACTCTGATAGGGGCCACGTTCTAGATCCATGTCCTTCGAACATCCTTAATTAAACTACTGTGGAGCCATGATATGCTGATATTACCACAAAAAGCACTCTTTAGAGTAACAAATTTTCACTATATCACAGCTGCTTCCTTTTCCAAAACACTGCTTGACTTGCTCGCAAATTCTGGCCCAGCGGATGCAGATATATATTTATGTAAGATTTTAAGTAACCCTTAGTACTATGATTTTATTATATACAGTAGGCCCTGCATCGACATGAAACTGCTGTAGGAGAAAACGTATACACACACATACACATATATAACTACATGTGAACATACATAAATACATGTACGCTCACCGGCCACTTTATTAGGCACACCTGTCCAACTGCTCGTTGACGCAAATTACTGATCAGCCAATCACATGGTGG
>JAODKM010000099.1:5036811-5056959 GCA_026780845.1 Petrocephalus sullivani | reverse complement strand
GCAACAGTAACTCAAATAACCACTCGTTACAACCAAGGTATGCAGAAGAGCATCTCTGAACGCACAACACGTCGAACTTTGAGGCAGATGGGCTACAGCAGCAGAAGACCACACCGGGTGCCACTCCTGTCAGCACCAAAATTGGACAATAGAAGATTGGAAAAATGTTGCCTGGTCTGATGAGCCTCGATTTCTTCTGTGACATTCGGATGGTAGGGTCAGAATTTGGCGTCAACAACATGAAAGCATGGATCCATCCTACCTTGTATCAACGGTTCAGGCTGCTGGTGGTGGTGTAATGGTGTGGGGGAAATTTTCTTGGTACACGTTGGGCCCCTTAGTACTAATTGATCATCGTGGCAATGCCACAGCCTACCTGAGTATTGTTGCTGACCATGTCCATCCCTTTATGACCACCATGTACCCATCCTCTGACGGCTACTTCCAGCAGGATAATGCACCATGTCATAAAGCTCGAATCATCTCAGACTGGTTTCTTGAACATGACAATGAGTTCACTGTACTAAAATAGCCCCCACAGTCCCCAGATCTCAACCCAATAGAGGACCTTTGGGATGTGGTGGAACAGGAGATTCGCATCATGGATGTGCAGCCCACAAATCTGCGCCAACTGTGTGATGTTATCATGTCAATATGGACCAATATCTCTGAGGAATGCTTTCAGCACCTTGTTGAATCTATGCCACGAAGGATTAAGGCAGTTCTGAAGGCAAAAGGGGGTCCAACCTGGTACTAGCAAGGTTTACCTAATAAAGTGGCTGGTAAGTGTATTTTATGTTTCCCTAATCAGAGTTGGCTCATGAAGATGCAGGACCCATTGTAATGAAGGTTTTCCCCATAGAAATGGATGCAGATTTTCCCATAAAAATAGAAATTATATATATTGAAAGCAAAAAAAACTCCGCTGGGGTAAGTAGCTGAATGACAGTATTCTTAAATGGAATTACTTGGGTATTGTATTCATAAGAAATTCTTTTTCCTTGAAAAGTATAGCATTGCCACAGAGCATTAGCTGTAGCCGCTCATTTTTCACACAAAGCATTTTACAACTTCCTCCCACAAGCCTAAACTAATATTGGGAGCAACAGGCTAAAGCATTCCTACCGTTTCAGCCGGCTGCAGCTAGCCGGCGGCCATAATCAATGCAGTGTACATGAATGGGTCAGCACTGGCCACGTAGCTCAGATCCTCAACTCGCGTCTCTGATCATCCTTCCCATTCTTCCCTCAAGCACCCCGTGTCAATGGCTGTGTATTCCAACACAATAATCGTGCATCTTGTTGCTCAAGGCGATCGTCTCCCACGGTACCTCTGGGACGTATCCCTTGCAGTTGTTAGATAAGAAAAACCCTCAGCCTTCACACTAAATGTCGGTTCCTGCGATCTCGCCTCTAGGTAAATGACTGAGATTCATTCTAAATGTTGCTTATAAACCCCAAAATGTATTCCTCATTTGGAAATTACTGTATTCCTCATTTGGAAATTACTATAGGGCTCATGCAAGTGTTTAAAACTAGAAATTCCAAAATTGATTTTCGGATTACCATTTATGTTTACAATCTGTATCTCGTTAATAAAACCTAGATTTAAGCAAGATGTCACCTGGCAAATATTTTTAATGACATGAAACACACCATTGGCCTTTTCATAAAACACTAGTGCAGTGTTTCCCAATTCGGTCCCCGCGGACCCGCAGACAGTCCCCATTTTTGCTCCCTCTGTTAGGGAGCTGAGAGGTAGCAAAAACATGGACCGTCAGGCACAATCAACATAACAAATAAAAGCAGAGGCAACTAATGGCAGACAACTAGACCATCCACAAACCATGGTAAGTCCTTGAGTGATTCACGTGTACCAGTGACGGGGAGGAAAAAAATGTCCCAAAAATGTCTGGACCTCAACTGAAAATATACAAACTATAATATATCAACGTACATTATTCCACCATGCTTGAATCCTGGGACAGTCAGTCCTATAGGCAACATAAGTGGCCTCCTAGGGAGTCAACTTCACTTTGCCTCGGACGGGGGTCACTGGCAGTGATGCTCGCCTTGGGCGCTGCATCAGCTAGGACTGGTACTGATCCAACTTCAATGACTGTGATGGACTTAGTGCAACCTATGCGTGTGTCTTACAGTTCCATTGACACCCATCTACGCTGGATTGATGGAGCATCATAGTGGATCTGGAGGACAAGAATGGATTCAAGTTCCTAATTTGTTATCTCCATTCTTGAGCATCTTGGATGGAGCATTGAAGTAGCTTTACTTTACAGTCTGTGTTGCAGTAGCCTATGCTATGCAAATCTGGTACAGTACAGGAAAAAAAAGACAAGCCACACATATACGAAGGTCACTGGGATTTCTTCCATAATCATATGGCCAGTAAACAAGGCAGGGGACACCCTTGACAGGCCATGAGTACACTACAGACAGGGGGCAGTGTGTGGCTCTGTGGGTTTGGACTCTGTGCCCGTGATTGGAAGGTCACTGGCTCAAATCCCATGACCAGCTCAGTGTAGTGATGCCAGTTTTGGGCCCTTGAGCAAGGCCCTTAACCCCAATTGCTCCAGGAACACTAAATACATGGCAGTGCCAGTGCTCTGACCCCAAACTTGCTTTAATATATGCCGTATGTCTACAATTCTCATGCAGAGCATGATGGGATATGGGAAAAATAGCCAATTTCCCCACAGGGATGAATAAAGTATTGCTATTATTAATTTTAATTTGATAGCATTGTGGTGTGATGGAACATGCAAACCTTAAATTCAAATAAGGGATTGTGCTTAATTGAGAGATCAGAATGGTCTGTACTATTCAATATAGCACCAGAACATTTACATTAACCATATCTAGCAGATGCTTTTATCCAAAGTGACATACATTTTTGAGAAGGCAGGATTAACTAGTCCCTGGAGCACTTGTGGGACTTGAGCCAGTGACCTTCTTATGCCAGATACGGTATCCTAACGTTCTGAGTCATGCAACTCCTAAATCAGATCCATTTGAGCCCATAGTTCTTGTAAATAGAGGTGGTGGTAATATTACGGCTCGTGGGAGTTTTACTTACACAATAATAACCAATCAGATTATAGAGAAGGCAGGTCCAAGCCACTGGAGGATGTCTGAAATCTGACACAAGACCTAATTGGTTATCTCTCTGAACCAATCATTTTTTGTTCTGCACTTAGAACATGTTTGTGTCAGTAAAACTCCCGTGAGCAAAATCATAAGAAGATTGTATTTAAAAGAATAATGATACTTTATTGATCCCTGCAAGGAAATAGTTTTGTTGCCTGCCCCATTTTGGTCCCCATGAGACAAACAGAGAAGACCAAGCTTAGGGGTCACAGTGCAGGGTCAGCCAGCACGCAGCACCCTGCGGCTTTTGCTCACAGGCTCAATGGTGGCATCTGTCTGTTAGCCTCGGGATTTGAACCCATGACCTTCCGATCATAGGCACAATTCCAGGCTATCTGAGCTGCAGCATTTTTCCCACATGTGTAAGGTTCGCAGGCCCAAAATTCAAACTGGTCACTTTTTAGTACTCTGTATTTCATTTTGCATGCGATTAACCGCATCGGCGTTAGTACATACACTCATACAGTTGCAAACTTAATAAGAATATTCCAGATGGGCTGAGATGTGATTATATGTCCCCCAGGGCTGACGGGCGATGAAAGTTTCTTCAAGCCAGAACTGTTTCTGCTGAACATCCTCTCTGCATCCGCTGTGCCAGATTTTGCCATTGTTCTTCAGAAGCAGAATCTTCAGATAATAACCATGGCATTCCAAACCACTCCTACATACTGACACATGCTTGTCTGAACACAGAAAGAGGCTTGTGGACTATGTGTTCAGTTTATAAATGTGCCTTTGGTGCAGGCTGCAGTAAATTCAGGTGTCAATAATTCAGTATCTCCAGCAGAGACATACAGTATCCAACAGCTTTAAAACAACCTGCCTCTGTCATTAGAAAATCCCACAATTATTGAAATAAAATGCTGGATCAGCACTGTCTGGAAAATCCCTCTGGAATGTGCAAATTCATTATATTGTTGACACATAATCCATGACAGATCGTAACAGATTTAGGCGTCCTTGTGATCAGCTTAATGTACCCTGTTCCTTCCTGGCTAGCACTTCTCTAACGTAACATACGAATGCACTCACGTCACTCACGCCTAACGTCATATCAACCACCCACATCAGGTCTAAACTCTGCAATCATGTTTGAAAATAAATGCACTTAAATTATGCAAATTACTTATTACCCTTTAAATTAAAGCCAACGTTTTTCCTAATGAGTGGATTAAATGATAAACTGGAAAGACTCTCCTCTCTATAAACTAATTTTACTAATGACATTTTATACAAAAAATTGACTCTTTAAAAATGTATCTTAGTGCAAATGCTATGTTCTTAACTGAAATTAAAGCATTTCATAGTTTCATTCTGGCATAACAGATGCTCCAAATAATAACAAGAAAACGATCCATCCATCCATAACCACTGCAATTGGTTAGCACGTTCGGCTAACCCCACCCAGGGATGAATTCTTTACTAACTGGATTTTGTTGTACTTGTACAATGAATCTAAACTAAACGATTCAATTACTATTCTGGAAAACGAGTGCTTACAGTCCTCAAACTTTTGAAGTTACATTAAACATTGTCACAAAAGTAGAAGTCCAGAAGAAATGTCCATAGTGGGTGAAGTATTACGCAGTCATTATCACATGAAGAACCCACCTTCTTGTATTGAAATGTCCTCTCAAACGACACACGATTTCAATACTTCCGAAGGTGCAGATGGTGGGCTGTGACACGCTTTGTCCGTCCAGCCAGACTCGGTCTCAAGAAGTCTCGGAAAGCTAGACGGTACACTCAGAGACTGCATTTGGACCACAAACATGACAGACCACAGCGTGAGACTCAGGCCTTAGCTGTCAGCCTAGACCAGCGAGGGAGAGAGAGGCCTCTCTCCACTGACACCGAGCCACCTGTCCAGAGAGCTCAGACGTGGGCACAGCACTGATGAAGATATTCAGGGCTGATGTGTAGACAAAAATGTCCGATAAACAACGTATTTCTTGGGAAAAATATAAAGAAAATTCAAACAATCTTCTGTGCATTTTAATTGTTGCAAAATATTATATCAGAGTTCCAACGTATATAACATTATTTTGTAATTATAGTAGATGGCATTTTTTTATAAGAAACGTATGTGGTAAAATCAGCTGAAAGACCCTGGGAGTGTTATTAAAACTGGTCATTTTGTTTTATATTTGTCATTTGTAGGGTAGTAACTAATATACCCTTCAATGCCTACCAGAGAAAAATCTAATCTAATCTATCTATCTGGTGGAATAGCATTTCTTTAAATCTTAAAATGAAACAGCAGGAACATTCTTCATTGACAGTATTGATTTGTTTTTAGAAAGTTCTTAATATTTTGTAATTTTCTTCATATTTTCTCTGGGTGTGCCTAATGGATGGGCTCTCTCCAGATCCAGGGATAATTTTGTGGCTGAATTATTTAGCTGTTAGTCAATGAACTGAACTGTCTCTACACTAACAAAAGCCGCATTCAGTGAATGTACACCATTTTGCACAGTAGAGGAAGCCATGAACTTTCTCCAGCATTTGAAGAAAAGGAACAGTGATAAACAGAATTAAATAAGTATTGCAGAAAGAAGGTTGCTTTGTGATCTGAACTTGGAAAACTGCTTCTGTGCTGTAGCTTTTAAAAAGCAGACCTTAAGTCGACAACCAAACTTAGCAGCAGAGTGGTGTTAATGTGTCGCAAAGCAATTGGCCAGAAATGAAACACTCAGCATTAAGAAAAAAATGTCAGAATAATATGATATGTCAGTAAAAGGCTTCTTGTGTATGTGCCAATACCCCTATACTGACAATGGAGTTTTGTGTGAAGACATTTTATAGCATTTGTGTTTTATTACACTCTCATGTTAAAAGGGCCGCTATTTTTATTTTCCATTTTTGTCTTTAATATTCCTATTTTTCCAGCTGTCGCTTTTTTTTTATTCTAGCAATAAAAAGAAAAGTGTTTTTGTTCTCCTAATTGCCAAAAAGGTTCAGTAATTAAAGGATAATAAAGCTTTAGCAGTAATTAGTTTCTGTTGTTTGGTGGTAGTCCATCAATTGTTCTCTAATAACGCTGATCATTAGTATTCAGCGGGCAGTTTTTTTTCCAGCACTGAGGGATTCTGGGATTGAAGCACTACAGAGCCACTACACATTCCATTCCCATGAAGCCGTGGCATCTAGCCACCTATTAACCCTGCGCTGTCTCGCTGTGCCACCAGAGCTCCGGCTAACAGTCCCAGCCCATCTCCGCAGGCCCACAGAGAGACTCATCTCTGACTTTTATTTAACAAGTTCACGCTCCGGGATGATTCCTCCACGCTGGGTAATAACCGCCTTGATAGAAGCCTGGTCCTAGGGGCAACAAGCTGCACACTGTGATGACAATTCACTCCTGTAGATACTGGGGGTTCCTGTACTCCCAGAGAGGGCGAAGCCACTAACCACTGAACAGAGACGCCTCTTTTTTCATTCTCATACTCCTTTTCAGGGAGTGTATTCCAAGGCCACAGCTGTGACACTCTCATTTCTGTCCCCCTCTCTCTCATATTGTTCTATTCATTGGCAGATTGGCTAATGTTTTGGCATGCCTAGCCGTTAGCGTACAAGTCGCCATACGAATCCGTACATTCCACAGGAACTAAATGAAAATATAAAGATATACTCGCCAAGTCTCAATAGCAATAGGAATAGAACTGGTGTCGTTTGAAACACATATATAATGGTACCAAAGTACAAATTAATACAGCTAATTTACACTTTACATGCTATTCAATGGAATTAAACCTTAGAAAATTTTTAATAAAAAAAAAAAAACTTTCTTTTGCAGAAAACCATTTTTGCAAATGAACAATTTTAAAGAGGTTGGCCTGACATGTTTTCATGTTCACCACAACATTGATGGACGGATGGATTTACGGATAAATGAGTGGAACACACATTTCTTCTCAAAACTGTACATGTTAAGGTTCACGCTTCTGCGGGGCAGATATGTCCTTCACGCAAGGCAGTAATTATAATGCACTTAGTGCACAGTGATTTGCCTCCCTCTCTCTCACACACACACACACGCACACACACATCGCAGGCTTTAATCCGAAGCAGTCCCCCGAAGCAGAGACGCCCAGCAGATGAAGTCCCACCGAGTCCCCGTCCTGCCGCTCTGCCTGCAGTGCTCTGCACACCAACCTGCGGTGAACTAATATGCTTTCCGTGAAACCGGCAGCGATCCACCTGCTGTCCCCCGGCCTTCGTGTCACATCGAGTTTCCCTCAAACCCCCCATTACTGTTGCGAAGCGTGTCGATAACGAGACAACAAGCTTTATAAACGCCGCTTCTGCTTTTAGGACCGCGGTGCCGTGCTTTTGCGGGTACCATCCGGCTCAGGTGAGGGGTGTTGTAAGGGCTATAAAAAAGGCAGAATACGAGATGATGTGTGCACCTGGACAGCTGCATATTGCCACTATTCTAGAGGCAGTCTACCCCTTTAACTGGCTATACCGTCATTTTAAGTGATCTCCCCCTACAGGTGCGTCCTTACACACCACACTCCTCGTCAATTACCGCTAATGTACATTTTGTCTCGCTGAATGGGAGGTGATTCAGATCTTGAGTGGATGCAGAGGGAGGAAAAGCCTCGTATTTTCCGCCTTTTTTCCCCGGTGCCTGGCAGATTCTAACAAATCAAATAAAAGAAGACATTTTCGGTTTCTCATTTGGGTAGTTTATACCCCCCCAAAAAAGTGTAATTTACACAATATAATCTAATGTACGGGACTACTTTGTGTCGATAGTTTTCCCGATATTCATGTATTCATATGAACCATCTTTACCATGCGGCCCGGAACATTCGTCTGCCTCTCAGGTGAATGTGCAGCTGTACAGATTAAGCACTCGCAGTCCGCTGATATAATATATAATATATAAATAATGCCTTCTCCGATCAGAAAACTGCCCGCGCAGTGTTCCCTTACACTATTTTCTCATATTGCGAAGCAATAATGCATTACTTATTCGACTTGGGACTAAAAATTATAAAGGGATATCTTCTGCAGCAGCAGATTAAAACGAGAGACTCCGTTATTTGTATATATATATATATATATATATTTGGTTAACATTAATTTTGATTGCTGTTCATTTTTGGACTAACTGGGTGGTATGTAGGTTCCGACAGTGGGTTAAGGGATCTGTGTTTGTGTCCAGATGGTCTTGGGTTCAAATCATAATCATATCGGCATTGGGCCTATTCGGGAATTCAATGGCGGCTGACCCGAAGCTTTCCTCACTTGTTCGGCACTGTGGACACAAGTGGCTGCTATATAAAGAGATGTTTTGTGACATATGATTTTGACATATATGTTTCTTATAATAGAATGCCATCCTCTATAATTATAGTATAATGCTACATATGTTTGGTCACTGATATAACACTTTTCAGCAGTCAAAAGACACTGACGATTCATTATTCATTATTTCTTGAATAATTTTTTGTCTATGTGTCAAATTAGTTACTATAATGAAATGAAAACATGTTTAAATGACATAAAAATGTCTAGATATAGATTGGCTTAAATATGAAATAATACTCCATTTTTATCAGTATTATTTAAATATAAAATTCTAAGTGCAAGTTATAAAATAGGGAAGTAACCTAACACTGAGGGAATTTTTGGTTGTGAAAGGGAATTTCCATTTCTAAGGATTTTATTACATTCTGTTCCAGTCAATAGCAACGCAAAGAATTTGCAAGCAGAGATGCTAACTTCACACTATCAGTTTGCCCACAGTGTAGGTTCATCTCCCAGCCATCGTCTACAAATGCTTTGTCGGATTATGGCTGCGGTGCCGATTCCATGGGGTACAGAGCCTGAAGCAGGGACCCCCCCATATGGCATACCAGTCCATCAGAGGGTTTAACTTCACACTGTGGACAATTCAGAGACACCAGTCCACCTGACCACGTGTTTCTGGACCTCACGATGGGGAAACCATTACGGAGACTGCAAGATCCATTAGCCATGATATAAGCAGGATAAAGCACTTTGGGTTGTGTAGTTACACCAAAATAATCGACACCACCTTGGTCGGGCAGTCCCTCTTTGTGTCGGCTGCCTTACACCAAGTTTCTGCTGGTTATTTTCGTATAACCGCACACCTCGTCATGGTTAATTCCCTACATATTAAAACTATCCAGTCTGATTCGTTGAAAGTGTTTTGAATGCAGTGCTTTAAGACATGTTAAGGTATTCATACATTCTGCTTTTTCATGGTCTGTGAATGCATTATAAGTGTATTATGAAGGTGCATTTAATGTGAAACGTTACATTTGAACCAAAGGTCACAAAGGTCAAACTACATTCTGCATTCAGTGCAAATACATTTATCTTCTATAGCCATTTTTTTAAGGAAACGGACGGTGAACCACAGGGCCATTCAGGTGTGTGCTAAGCATGCATTTTTACTCTACCCACCCTCGAATAACAGACTGCCAGACAGAGCAAGCGAAACTCACGCACTGCTTTTCACTTTGGAGAGTGAGCTAGTGCTAACAAAACAAGCTCCTATTCAGAAAGTTTGCCTAGATATATATTAACACTTTAAGCTGAGCTGTTCCCTGCCAGCTAATGATTGGCTGCTGCAAGGCTTATGCTAACATGGACATCGGCCGTGTTGTCACAGTCTAACCACAACAAGCTGTCAGGACTGTACTTTTCTGGCATCCACTTAATTTCCTGTACGGCCAATACGTTACACATTTGTGGATTTTCTTTCCTTGCAAATTTAAGATTTAAGTTGGCACATCGCGATGGGTATTTTTAGTGTTGGAAATTAGAGTCCTCATACAGTTTATTTCTGATGCAAAAATTAAAAAAAAAAAAAAAACAGTTGCTTTACATCCAAGGAAAACTACTGGATATTTCCAGGGTTATATATGTGCTGATATACTGTATAAGCCAATCTAAAATTGTGCAAGCAGTAAACAGGAATGATAGCGCTGGTCAGAAATGTTTGCTGCACATCCAGTACTCCTACTTTTTTTAACCGTGGTCAATAAAAGGAAATGAAAAAAAAAAACCCACAAAGAGAATGTTTTGACTTTTGCAACTTCTTTGTCGCCATTTATTATTGGAAATAGATGATGATGGTAATCATGGTGATTATTATGAGTATACCATTTGATATTGATGCTGCATACTTTGCTCAAGACTAAAAGGCCCCTTTCTGGGACCTGAGCCATTAAAATTATAAGACACAGCTGGGACATTCTGGCATTGAAACCTGTAGTTCCACGGAATGATTGCTCATGAAGCTTTAATGAAGATATATAATATATATATCTTTGGCGTAATAGACGGGGATGGCTGTATAACTGCTCAGTGCAACCAAGGTGGGGACATACTTTGGTTTAAACTCAGAATTTCTGGCAGGATCTGAGAGGAATCATTTCTGAAGCCAGGAGACCACCCTTCATACTGTGGAATACCAGCAATGCAACGAGCATGTTGAACCTGCAGGTTCTCGCTTGTAAGTTATGCCCCACCCCTTGCAGTTTTGTGGTGGGATGTTGTTTGGGAGCGTCTCTGACTCGAATTCCAGAAACCCATGCTTTGGGATTGGCTAAAGAGGCCCAGGACAGTCCATGGGCCTCACCCATGAAGAAGGCCACCCTGTGTAAGATTCTGAGAAAATTAGACTTGTTCTTTGAGCTTGATGGATTGTGGGAGAGGACTTTGGAGTCTATTTTTTTTCTTTCTCTCATAAAACCGCAAGTTTTTTTCCTACTTCCTTTCTCACCAAGGTTACACAAATCAAAACAGTGAAAAGACTGTAATATGCCACCTTCGCTGAGAATCCTGGAAACATGTTTACGCCACAGAGAGATGTTTTAAAGGTATCTTTTCTTTTAATATCACAACACTATTTTGGTTTAAAAAAAAGACCATTAGATCTGCTATCTAGTGCATGCAAGAATCACTAACACACACAAATGTATTTTAAGGTTGGATGTCTATGAGAAAAATAGAGGTGGTGACTATGCATGCATTCTTAATTTTTTAAATCCTTTTTTTCTGACTGACAAAAAGCGGACTTTCCATAAACACGGTGTATATATATATATATATATATATAAGAAACAAGAAACCATATGAACAAAACAAGAGGGATTCAACCAAGTACCCTGGCCAATCAGAAGTGCTTATTGTTTAAAAAGAGAAGTACTCATACCTGCCATATCTATCCTCACCCAGAGCTACAAGCCTAAGGCTGCACAAGTTAAACCGAGAAGGAAATCAAGGGGAGTGGAGACCTCAAGCCACCCCCTGAACATTATAAAGCACATTGCTTAAAATAATAGTAGAACAGTTACCGTTAACTGCTTTGTTTTATAGTGAACCGAGCACATTTGTCCACTTCCCAAAGTTGGTTTTACATTTGTTGTTACTATGTTTGTGACATTTTTTGGGGAGGTCTACTGATCAGAAATCCACTTCCTCATTAAATAATAGTCCAAATGTAAACTAAAATCCCAGTTACAATTCAAAAGTGAACCTCGTGCTTATTTTAATTGCGCTTTCTGCGGAATGTTTCGCCTCATTTACTATTTTTTTCAACAGTATTTTCCCTTTTATAATGCAACATTATAAAAACATACAAAAGTAAAAAAAAAAGAAAAAAAAAGAAATGAAACACATTCAGAAGCTGGAGCAGCTAGGACGCCTAACAACCCTACATGCAAACCATATGACACATATAAATAATGATGTCTAAAGTCAAAATACTAACGATATGAGATGTGTGTATATATATATATATATATATATAACGATATCCAAAGATCAAACAGCCATACTTCATCCATAGCTGTACATGCACCCTGAACCTGTTTTTTCATTATTTATTTTTACACGGGTCCTGCTATATGAATGAAAGCCCAAAGACAGTGAGAGGCAGCCAGAGAGGGCCGCTTGCCGCCCCCATCGCCGTAATAAAGCGGCCGGAGCCGCGGCTGCACACGCCGCCACAGTATATAGTCTCCGCTTAATCTGCATCGCACAATGACAGGAACGGTGCAGTTGCCAAGACAGCTACCTCGCTCCCCTCCCCCAGCGGCGCTCTCTGTTCCCTCTATTATCAGCAGAGGTCGCATGGCTTTCTGCATGGAGGGGAACAGTGTAACTCCGCTCTGAATGCATGGATAAAACGCCCTACATGACAAAGCTGCGAGAGAGACTACACACAGCGGCCGCGGGAAAGGAATGAGAAATATCACTGGACACGCTTAATTTCCATTAAGGGGAAGCAAAAAGTTAAGCATTCGGTGCAACTCTAACTTGTAATTTTAAGTGACACCGGCGTCGCTCCTTTTTTTTTTAACTCACCCATTTTTTTTTTCTTTTTAGTTTGTTTGCTTTTCTTTATTTTACATCACATGCGCAAAAGAAAAACCCTGAGCATCACTTGAGGCAGTTGATGCTGAACTTAGACCACAAACGGATGTGAGGAAAGGGTGCACTGACAGACTCAACCCCCTTCTCTCTCCCCGTTTCTTTCTCTCTTTTTTTTTTGTTCGCTTAAACAATAGACAGAGCGAGTCACAGACATCGAACCTGCGTTCATGCCGTCAGTCCTGCAGACTCTGAGATGGACGTGAGATTTTATCCTGCACCCCCTTCAAGCGTGGGTTCATGTTCTTTACCAACTGATCCAAGTTGCCTGAGCTCGTTGGACTATTACCACTGCAACAAGGTAATTAGGAGCTGCCGCGTCTGATTTCTTAATTATAAAACGTCAATGTATTTCCCCCCTACTTGTTTTTTTTCCCCTTTTGCCTGCTGCAGCGCCGTCGCGGTCCGGTCCCTATGTCATGTTTCTCGGCTAAGCGTGCATGTACGGATGGTGCGGTTATCCGAAGTGCGAGCGGAGCCGACGGCGGCGCCCTGCCGCCGTTACCCGGCGAGCGAGGCGGCGCTTCCTCACTTCGTGCCGGTAGTCGGCAGGTCTCCAGGAAGCGTCGCAGTCGGCGAGTTTCGCCCCAAATCAGACTGACTGAAATTCCGAAACTTTGTTGCATCGGAGATACCCCCCCCCCCCCATCTGACAGGGAGAGAGTGTTTGTCTCGTCTCGTCTCTTAAGTTTTTTTCCAGTTCTAGGTTACGCTAGGATTTCTTGGAAGTCTATTAAAAAAAGAATAGGAAAGATCTCTATAGGGTCGCACCATAAGTTTTGCATTGCATCACTAGATGCATATTCATTGTGGTTCGAGCACAAGGTAAATATTTGATGAGTAACTTTAAAATTAATCACTCCATTAACTACACATCTCTATCGCTGCTAATGAAAGATGCATGCGGTGGATGTCTCTGTATACCTGCAAAAGGAGTATAATTATTTGAATGACTTTCCCTGGCAAAATCAGTCCTTAGAAGCGGGGACTGTTTTGACGCATCGCTATTTATTCGAAACGAGGTGCAGCGTATAGTGATTTCCCTGAAGCAGGCACGCTTGAGTATCGGCGCTGAGCGACTTATTTACAGTAAATCGTCCAAAGAAATTCTTAATCTGAATGATCATCGCGATAAAAAAAAATAAATAGTTCAGTGTGATTCACGCCAGCCTACTATTACAGTATGCCGAGTATAGCTGTAAGTTTAACGAGCGATGATTTAATGAAAGCCGATGTGCAATGCTCCATCTAGAAAATAAAAATATCAAAATGCGGTAGAATGAAAGGCAACCGTTTTGTATACCGGTATGGGAAATACACATAGCTGCTTATAAAATT
The DNA here is from genome assembly GCA_026780845.1 of Petrocephalus sullivani. Classification (NCBI taxonomy): domain Eukaryota; kingdom Metazoa; phylum Chordata; class Actinopteri; order Osteoglossiformes; family Mormyridae; genus Petrocephalus; species Petrocephalus sullivani. The sequence goes on along the minus strand of JAODKM010000099.1, from coordinate 5,043,040 downwards.
GTGGGTGCGCAGATCGAGAGGGTTGCTATGTATGTATGTTTGCTGTTTATTAAATGCACTTGATTATTTGCACCATTCATAAAAGCACAGGTCTGGTCGCGGTGATGTTTTTTAGGTTTGACTGTTTATTAGAGAAACTTGAGCAGAACACGTGCGGTCGGACTTTTCGTTCCCTTGCTCCTCTTACAGTTCAGACTAGATCGACAGATAGAAAAGTGCGTTTCTAATATAGATATTAAATTAGAACAACAGGAAGTACAAGTGCGCACCTACTAGTTTGCGAGTGCTTTGCTAGATTGTTAGTGCACCGTACCGTAATGCGATATTTTAAATGAGATTAATCCGTATGGAATATTGGTGTCTGCACGACCTATGTCATTTTCAAATATCGCACCGTTGTTGTTCAGCGTAGGTCTAAAATAGTTGGATAATGCAAATAAGACATGCTCGTGCAGACGGTTACTGCTTCTGTCAGACTTAGTTCCTTGCTATACACCCAGATACATTCTGTTTTTACTGACTGTTAAGCGCCGGACTTCGCATCGTGGCTGATTTTTGGACTGATTTCGAATCACTACTGTACATCGCGTAGTAGTTTTAATGCCATACGCGTCGGGGCTATAATGCCATCTCCCAATGCAAGAATTAATAGTCAATGAACAGTGCTGTCAAGGTCTTAAAACCCTGACGGATTGTGTTTTCGTGTGTGTGCAATTCCCGGGGGGCACTGGAACTGTTTTCATATCCTACAATGTAAATTTTATCTGTGGTGATCCCAATACTGAATTCAATATGTTTTGATACAACATAACTTATGCAGTTTTATTTTAGTGGTAACTGTATACAGAAACTGTACATGCAAACTATAAAGAAATTACATTTTAACGTAGGCTCTATTGTGTGAGAAATATTTCTTTGTAGAAATATTATTAATCATAACTTAAACACTATTGTATATTTTATATTGCTAACTGTGACATAGTAATTTTGTGTGAATCTTAGCCTCATTTGGGAATTTGGTGGATTTTGGAGCGTGTGCCAGTATACTGGTGTCAAATGAATGAAGCTGAAACTGAATTTTTGTCCTAAAGAGATTGCAGGGACCAGAGCAGGACTGTGCAAAGCTCTTGTCCATGTTTTCTCCTTGGGCCGGGGCCCCTAAATATCAGTAGCATCACTAGGTGAGCCATCATCTTGGAGAGTCAGAGAGACAGTGCTTTGGGTGAGTGTCTAGGCCCTGATCTCTGGGGCTGACAGGATGCAGATGTAAACAAAGCTGTAGGTGTGGCTGAATGCAGATAAGCTGAAATTATAATGCCTTCTGAAAGCCTGAAAGCCCCTGTAGATACAGTATATGTAGAGGATTCCTAAGATGCAGTTTCTGATTATACTCTCTGAGTGTGTCCTATATATATACACACACACACACACTGAATAATTCAGCCTCAGTGTAATTAATAATACATTTTTAAACCTGGACATTAGAAAAAATATTGCACTCAATTTTTTGCAGTATTGAACATCAGCTGAAAAGTGGGTTTAAAAACTTGACTTAAACATACATTTCAAATGAAATATTTTTAGCATCTGTCTTCGAAGTTTAAATTGCTGGACAAATCCTATGGCATTTATTGGATGACAAAGGCTGGGGCATGTTCTAATTCTGGACAGTACAAGAGAGAAATATTTCAGTAATATGAAGTTTTTATCGTAACCGTAGAACATACACGATGAAAATCCTGATATTTATAGCACTGTGTACTTTTACTTGTTTTGTTAACTGTAGTTTTGCAAACACTCTTGGGTAGCTTGCCAGTAGCAACCTCTACGGAAACTGAAGCAAACAGTAGAAACTGTATTCACACCCTTCAGTGTCACATGAGTACTTTGGTTTCTAGCTATAATGTGCTGTTAGCTAACGAGTAATTTTCCCAGGGTTGACTCAGGCTACAGCTGCATTTATATGCATAGATATCAAATCTGTCCATGTGACTGATGCAAGCAAAAAAAAAGTGTTCAAACACTTTCTTTTTATACAGCAGATTTATCTTGAGTAAGGTGCACACACACAGTAATATGTACAATAATAAGTGCTGTAGGCAATAATGGGCTACTAAGTACTGCAGGTAGGAAGAAATTGGCAGTGTTGATGCAGAGCAGATTATCAGGACCCCAGGAGATGTCAGGATGGATACAGTTGCTGTTTGGAGCTCTGTCAGGTCTCATATTCACACTCGCGTTACTTTCCTTGGCATATTTTGCGTAGCTGCGTGCTTCTTGCGATAATGTCAAAGAATTAGGGTAGTCGAGCGTGTTTTGTTATTTTTAGGAATCAGATAAAGTGTGTCAGCCCGTAATAAAATTAGCTTTAGCACTTCTGAGAGGATGCCTGGTCATATACTGAGTCTCCTACTGACTCTCGGCAGATTTTCTAGAAGCTTATTCCCACAAATATTTGGGCTTTTTTAGAAGGAATTAGCTACTACAGATACGCCATTCATGGCCAGTGAGTGGCTATGTACTCAGTGTTATGAAGCGTGAACCAAACTGTAAACTGACTGTGAATACACAATTAGTCAAAGCTCACCAACCATTTATAGCAAATTAATCAGACTGTGAAATTGCAGTACATGCTAGCCCCTTCCTTTACTCGCTGTATGGGAATTTGCAGAAAATGAGGGTGATTTTCGAGAAGCGACGAGGCCGCATCCCAAGCCGGGTTGTTACGTAAGCACCGAATGTTACGCGCTTTCAGGACCTGCGGACTTAAGGTGACCACTCTTCTGTCTGCCAGGATGCTAAGACGAAGATGAGCAGCGGATCAACCTGCATAGTCCCATAATGCCAAAACAAGAATTTGCTCAGACGTCTTAGTTGAGCACTCAAAGCTCACAGTGTGATTTTAAATACACTCCTGTTGCTGACCTGACAGGTGGGGGCCATGTTTACTTAGCGGGGGGGGCGCATTCACTATAAGCCGCACATCAGCAATGGTGGCCCCTCACTCGCACGTGCACGCTTGCCTGAAACGCTTTTGTGATGCATTGCATCTCAGTGCTGATCCATGTGTTTTGCTGTCCTGTTTCCATAAAATGTGGATGACTTTTAATTCATTAATTACAGCCTAAGCAGATTACTCTTAATGAATTAAATACAAGCTCTCCGTGTCATTTGCATTTTTGAAAACCGGGCTCTGCGTGTCTTGGAAACAACGACAGTGTAACTGCACCTTAAAAGGTGCTATGATGACACAATTGAAGGATTAAGTAATTTTTGGAAGTCTCCTTCCCTTCCGCGCCCCCCCGCCTCTACCCAGGCCGTTTGTATGGGGTTCTGGACAGCTGAAAACGTTGCATTGATTTCAGATGTACTCCTTACTTACACTTTCAGGGGGATGGGCATTGGATATTCAGTAATAGTGTCTGGTGTGAGTCCCGGAGGGAGCAGTAAAGGGTGCTGATACAGACCCAGATTCTGCACATGACTGAACGAGCTGGACCTACAGGCTGGCAGGACCCACTGCGGGCTTTAAACTCCGGTGTCCGGCGTTTTGGGGGATAATTGGATTGCGTCAGTTACATGCACGTTTATAGATGCGTGAATTCCATTCGCAGTGACAAGGACAAAGTGATTAATGAGGTTTCCGCTGGGGAGAGCCTCTGTTTTTTAGGCCTGAAAACACAGTCACGTTACCTATTGAAGAGGAATCTTAACTAAAATCCCAGGAAATGATTTTAGAGCACACGCATAATGCTGAACATACTTGAAGGTCAAACTAGTTATCGCTGATGAATTGTGCACTCTCCTAGAACGTGGAGTGAAAATGTAGGATATCTGATTTGGGTGCAAAGCTCTTGCAAGCTAACGTAGTGAAGCATTGTTAGGCTGGCTCGCCTGAGTCAGTTGAAAAAGCGTGATATGATTTAATGAGCTGAAAATAACCCCAGGCTTCAAAGTTACAGTAAATCGTGTATCGCTCAGCTAAACTGAAAGTATGGTGTGATTCTCTGGCTCGGTGTCTCTGACAGGTCAACTAGTCATACTAATACAGACAAACCAGTACAGTAAATAATGTAAAAAAAAGAAAATGCCCCAAAGCAAAAATCATTTGATCACACACTGTATTCCTGATTTTAAATTTCTTAATTGCTTAATTCTTAATTGAATTATCGTCCTTTAGCTTAGACGCATTTACATCAGCATTATACCCAATGAGATGTGTTATGTTTTTTTTTCAGGGGTTTATTGCAAATACAAAGCACTCTGCATTTAGCAGAAAGATGATTTTATCTCAACAATAAGCTGATAAGTTGTTTTCAGGCTGACTGAAAAATAATGTCCCCAAGAATGTACCCATCATCGGGTGCCGTGTAAGTGCTGCATGCAAAATTGCACTTCACCTAGTTTTCAGTGGCCAGTCAGACACCTTCATGCATAGTCCATGAATATATGTATATCCATTGTAGCCTGTTACCTACATGTGTATCTGGCTGCTTTTACAGCCCTCTTAAAGTCCCTAATTTAAAGCTGGGTCAGCAGGAACTCGTGTGGCCTAAACATAAAATTGGTCAAAAGGTTGCAGTCGCTGTGCTGCCTGCAGAAATATACAGTTGTTTTTTATATGTTCAAGCTAGCTAATGTTACGTAAACAAGACAACCTACTACCAAAACGTAAACCACATCCGTGCCCTGAAGAAATAGAAAAGAATTTCTGCATGGCAGAGGAATGTGTAAGTATTTAAATGACATAATTAACAATTTCTTAATTTATGGATGGTTAAAGCATGCGCAGTATTAATAAACATTGCTGTATAATCTTAATCAGTGGATGCTGACGTATCATTAGCTGTTAAAACGTTTAATAGACCTGCATGTATCTCGTGTTCTGTCTTTACTCTGAAGGTGCTGCATTATTCCGAACTCAGCCGCACTCGGTTTTCAAAGGTACCGAGAAGCCGGCACGCACTGCAGCTTATCAATGCAACGTAATGATTTGGCAATTCTGCAGAAGTGGGTGTCTGTTTTCTGCCACAGGAAAGGCGTGGAACCAGTCTCTCTCAACCCCACAAATGCTGTAACAAAAAGTTTCTCACGCAGCGCCGTATCTTGTTTTTTTGTTTTGTTTTGCACAAGCATCCCATCACATTTTGCGGAATTAAAGAAAAACTCCCTGCGTGATACCTACTGTGTTATCACCTTGTGTTATTTTGGATTGCTTTCCCTAAACCGGTCACGCGAAACAAGAATCAGTGTTCGAGAAGGAAAGATCTTCTGTCCCTGGGCTCAAATGCTGTTCTGGTTTCTGTCATGGTCATTTATGCATTTTGGCTGATTGGCCAATTATTGCAGCGTTGCAGGCTATATTGCAATGATTGCATTTCTGAAGGGCAGGGGAGAGGGTGTGATTTATCGGGCCTCTGTTTAGTGTATTTAACTGCCGTCCCAAAGTTATGCATGTGTTTTTATGTAAATGTGTTTCTTCTTTTCAGAGCAGATGTATGGAGCAGATGTATTTTTATGGAAGTTATTGCCAGTATGTTCCATATTGCTTTTATTTTCGAGGTATAATTATGTCAGACGAACAGTTATGGAGTTGTTTGAAGCACATTCAAATCTAAACATTAATGTGATGCATTAATCTGGCTTTATTGTGCTTTGACTGACACTGGGTAGCACACCTGGGTAGCACACCTGAGCCTTCATCCCTCCTGTCTCTCGTGGGCTGTGGCCCTGATTTGGTCAGTATCTGCACACATCACGTATGGTACTGAACTAGCTTAACATCTGCTGCTAGGCCTCCCACCATAGCTCCACGTACGAGTCTCTCCCCTGGCCTGGTGCAGCTCCCGGCCTGTATCACACCGCCTGTAAGGAAGCTGTGAGTGCAAATGCACTCTTGCTGCCATAACCACACCAAGATTTATAACTGCGCGTCAGGCTCCCTAACCTCAGAGTTCAGGTTTCAGTGCGGAAAGCGGGCATGGTATTATGAAAATATTTCCCCTTTTTCAAAACTAGCAATAAAAGCCAGTGGTTCCTTAAAAGAACAGGGAGCTCTGTGGGGATGTAGACCTTTTCTGAATGCGTTTTCTAAACAAAAAATGTGGTCACATGACACCCAACACGTTTCGTAAGAAAAAAAATTCAAGGCACTCCTGTTCCTGGGGGGGGGGGGGGGGGGCGGGGGGTAAAAAAATTGGAAGGAAAAAAAAAAAAAATGAAAAAAAAA
>JAODKM010000099.1:5005366-5016302 GCA_026780845.1 Petrocephalus sullivani | reverse complement strand
CCACCACATCCCAAAGATGCTCTATTGGGTTGAGATCTGGTGACTGTGGGGGCCATTTTAGTACAGTGAACTCATTGGCATGTTCAAGAAACCAATTTGAAATGATTGGCACCAACAACCATGCCACGCTCAAAATTGCTTAAATCACCTTTCGTTCCCATCCTGACATTCAGTTTGGAGTTCAGGAGATTGTCTTGACCAGGACCACACCCCTAAATGCATTGAAGCAACTGACATGTGATTGGTTGATTAGATAATTGCATTAATGAGAAATTGAACAGGTGTTCCTAATAATCTTTTAGGTGAGTGTACAACCACACTGATGACCAAGAATGGTCTGGCATGGTGGCACAGATGGTAGCACTGTTGACACCCACCTTGTGGGTCTGGGTTTGAGTGTCTGCCAGTGTGCCCTGTGTGTAGAGTTTGCATGCTCTTCCCATGTTATCATGGGGTTTCCTCCGCTTTCCTCCCACAGTTCAAAAGCATGCTGAGGTTCATTGGAGTTACCAAATTGCCCATATGTGTGGTTGGTGTATGAATGTGCGCTGTGATGGCTTGGGGCCCCATCCTGGGTACTTCCCTGCCTTATACCCGTAGTCTCTGGGATAGGCTCTGAACCCTCCACAACCCTGAGTAGGACAAGCAGTAACCGAAAATGGATGTACAACTAAAAAAAATCTAAAGTGGGAAAATTTAAGGTAATTAAAAAACCCAAAACTATAATAACCCCAGTGCTGGTTCCTCAAGGAACCTGAGCCAGATGTTAAATACTGCACCACTCATTGGCAATACAGAGCTTTCCGACTGAATTCTGCATGTAGCTACTATTTAATGCGGTGGCCAGTGTAACAGATTTCATAATAAAATACAAATATGTGATGAGGTATAATGTGGACTGCTCTTTAAATATGCCATGTAATGTCATTTTTGGTGCATTGCTTTTGTGCAATCAGACATGGTGAATACGATAACAGCACTTAGAAGAAAATGAACTTTTAACTGGACAGGTGCACAGTATGCCCATGTCATTATTGGCGATTGTCTTGCAACTATCATGCATAATTTTATGCAGTAAACAGTCAAAGAAAAATAAAGAGCTTGACAAAAAGAGAACACAAATTGATTTGATGAAGGTAATGAGATATTACAGACTTGTAAAATAGCACTGAATTTGAATCTTTAGAACGATGGGTCTGGCCCACCTAGGAAACCGGTGAAATTCAAATACTCGGTGACATTTGGCCATGATTCTTTCAAAACCCTGCGGTAACCAAGGCTTCTGTTTTTGAGATCGACCCGCTGAAAACACGGGCCGCCCGCAGCACTTCTCAAGGACTCGGCTAATGCAGATTTCGGCGTTACCTTTGAGTCGGCAGCTGAGGCACCAGATAAGGGGGCTTACTGCACGAATAATAGTGTCTGACCTGAAACGAAACCAGCTCAACTCCCACCCCTTAAGAACAGATCTCCCAGGCTCTAAAAGTAAGTGTAGCCATTACTTTGATGATATAAAACAAAACCCATTTTCTGCTTTTCCTCTTCTTTTGCTAATAGTGATTGAATTTTCAATTATGAATGAATGTCAGCCCACGACTTTGAATGTCACATTCAAAAGTGTGACAATATGGAAAAATTCTGTACTAAGTCAAATAAGGCTAATCCTATACTTCCAACTTTATATTGCGTCTATTACCCAAGATTCACTCCTTCTTTTGACAGGCCCTGTGTTTCCATAAGCAATCGTCATCCATCCTTCCGTGCATTTTCCAAACCTCTAATCTACGCAAGGGTCACAAATACCATTATCTGTGTTCTCCAGAGGGATTATTCTGTGGATTTACTGCTTCAATATATTACACCGAAATACGTTTCCACGGGAGATGCTTGGAAATAAGGATATATTAAGGTTAAAGTACTGGGGACAGGCTGCTTCACAAAAGCAAGATGTCCGCGCATTGGATTTGGTATTGTTTAATTCCAGTAAGGTTTTTTGATAAATAATCTGATTCCCTGTATTGGCTGCTGTGAATTATTCTGCAGCAAAATGAAGCCGATGTGTTTTCGTATATTCCTGAAATAAGGGGGCATATCTTTGGATGGCAGGGTTGCGTGCGTTGCAGCACATGACCAGGCCTGCTTGCAGTGATTTGTGGCACCTGGGTCTCTGCAGATGTGGATATATCAGGTGTATTCTGTGATGTTTCAATCTCGGCAAAGCAGACAACACTCTGACGCCAGTCCCCAGATCCTTACGTGTTCGTTTGGTTCCCCAGTTCAGCATGAAATGTCAGTCCTGTGATTGTTTACTATATTTGACTTCAACAACGTTCCTCCTGGATCTCATGTGTCAAGTTGGTCCAACTGCCATCGCTCCCGGAACAATAAACCTGTTGGTTGTTGCCAACGTCCTCGTGTCAAGTGGTTCTGTTCCCCAGCCCGACCCGAGACACTGTCACACCGTGATAGATAAGGAGAGGACCTTCTCTTATTCTGTTGGTGACCTACTGCCTTTGCAAAAGCCAGTTTTTTTCATGCAGCTTTCAAGCTGAAAGGAACAAAATATTACTGCACTGCGCCCGGTATGACATTCGACATTTTTTAATTTGAAATTTTGAGTTGCCTTTTGTGCCAAATGCCAGGGAGATGTCCATTTTCGGTGAAAGTTCATCTTGGAGCTAAGCAAAGACCAAATGTCTGAAGCAGACAAATGACCAGAGAGAAAGAAAATTATTTGTAAGGATTGTTTGGCAGAATAGCAATGCAACTCAATGCCAAGTGTGAGTTCAAGGCCTAACAGGAGCTGAAACAAACGAAAATGTTTTGTTTCGTTCCATTATTTATTAACTGGACAGTCTGTCCATACAATAACATACAAGTTGGCATGAAAAAATAAAATAATTCTCATTGCACTGTACAGTTTATATAATTCATATTTGACTGTTTTCAGTGATATTTTTGATCATGATAGTTTATACAAGAAACTAAACCGATGTTTGTTTTTCCGAACTTCTCAGTCACAAGGCTCAGCTCAGCTCAGATTTTCAGAGCACCTTATTGTCTGTATGTGGAATTGATTTTGGTTCGGTGCAGGAAAAGTTCTTGGCGGAGAATAGGGGTCCATTGGAGCCTTGACATGAACTCGGCACCCGGCCGGACGGCATAGTTTTCCATCTCCATGGTCGGGGGCTTTTGGAGTGTCATGATCTCCTGTGTGAATAGGGCTCAGTTAATCTGCTGGGGCATAAAGGGGTGTGAACTTTGCCCCCCCCCCCCATGGAGTGCTAGGCCTGGGCACTTAGAGCAAGGACCCCAGAAATGGTGGCCACACAAAGCTTCACACTCTGTGTCTCACTTACTTAGCGCTTCTGTAGGTCAACTTTAAGAACCAAACATCGCTAACCTTGCGACTGCGGATTCACATCAAAATGGCTGCTTCTCCGAAGATACACGTGAAGGGCTGTTGGTATGCAAACTACCGTGTCACACCGTGAAAGAGCCGTGAAAGGACTCAGCACGACACAGAACCCCTCTGTTTAGTCTATTCATCTCCAGGATTCTTGCAAATCAGCTGCAAATGCTAACAAATTTTAACTAGGATGCATATGATTTTTGTGTATTTAATTTTATACAAAAGCGCATCAATCATCATACGTTTCGACTCCAGAGGAGCAAATCATTTATACCCGATTAGCTGGAAAGGAGAGAGAATGGAGGAATCGAGCTGATCGAAAAGCTGTGAACTAACCTAGTACATAAATTTTAAATCTTAAATGGCAGGAAACGTGTTAGTGACGAGGAAGAAGCTGTCAGTGGTGTTCTAGAGCAGCGAGTAAAAATAGGGCATGGGTAACAGAACAGGAAATCAGTGGACTGTGGCTTCTAGTAGGAATTTCTTCTGGGGGCCAGAGATAAGAGATTTAACCCATTCCTTTCTGAATTTTCAGCACTATACTTTTGAATGACCCCCCCACCCCCCATCCCCCGAGCTAAAAGTTGCGTTAGTCTGTATGGTTGGGGGCGTGTGATAAATGCCCCCCAGAAGCAGAGAGTCGGCCCTCCAGTGACCTGCAGGTGACTCTGAGTGCTGTAGTTAGCCTGGTCTCCTCAGCCACAGCCTCTGTATTGGGGTTAATTCGAGGACATGCGAAGGGGTCTGCTGGCCACATTACCACCTCCAGACAATCAAATAATCTGGTCAAGGTGGGAGAGCACGTCCATGAGGGGACACAGGTGCTACTGTACGTGTCTCGATTTGGCAGTAGCGCAATAAACACTCCTCATCACCGAGCTCGGCCTTCGCAGCATGGTGGTCGTCCAGAGAGACGTGTGAGTGGCCAGGAGCTCTGAATGATAGATCACGGGGGTTCGGAGAAAGGCTATAAAATATAAAACGCATACGTACATCAATACGCAGGTGCTGTGCTGAAGGTACGCTTCTCAAAGCTACGGGCGCTGCCAGCTGCTGGAACTTCACACGTGTACTCATATATTGATTTACTTATTCCTATTAAACCAGGCTGGTTTTGTCAATTTGGCCTCAGTTGCCACTCAGTATTATCGAGCACAGCTGCCAAGACCTGATGGCTACGGCAGAGTTTCTGTAGGTTACAGCTTTTAGTATTTGTCTCAGTATTAGCACTATTGTTTAATTGTATTAAAGATTTTTTAAGCATTTAATGCTTTTCTGTGATGGCATGGTGTTACTGAGCACTAGCCTGCTTTGCTGTTTAGCATCTCAGCCCTCCCTGTACAAGTCACTGAACATCGCCCCTCCTCCTACACCCAGCAAGCTAATTTCATTCACCCCGGCCTTCTGCGATGCTATCGCCCTAACCCGCTCCGGGAAACTATGCTTTATTGCATCAAACTAGATGAATGAATGGATGATCTTCTTTTCCTTTTTTTTGCCTTGTTACCGCTCCTGGTTAATCTGCCCCTGTGGCATGTCATTACCCGTCTAATGAGCGCTGTCCATAGGCATCGGTTAGCAAACGGATGGTCTCGTCTGTAACGGACCCTGACACGCTCATTAGCAGGCTGCCAGGGAGTGTGGAGCCTCCGCGACCCACCCCCTCACACCCCCCACGAGCCTGTTACATGGTTCCACTGACCCCTAGCCTGATCCCGAATGAGTAAGCTCTCCAGGATGGCAGGAAGAGGAGTAGGCAGTGGTGGAGATCCAATAGATTACTGCCCAAGCCGTTAAACGTGTAATTGCAGTTAGTAGAAGTAGAAATCCCCCAGGGAGTCAAATAATTCGTGGGAATACACAGTCATACAATTTGTACAGTGGACCCCCTCCCGCAAAGTAAGTTAAAACAAGACTCGTGGCTGGTAAAGTCAATGCTCGATCCCGATAGCTTCTACTAAGCCATTTGTTAACAAGTAACCAGTTGAATAGTCATGCGTATTGATTATTTTCAAATAGGTTTGGTGAGTCACTCTAAAACGTTAAAGGGGCAGAGGAACATGGCAGCGGTGCTGCAGATTTCTTTGGCTTCAGACTTCGGACTTCAATGTCAGTCAGAATAGAGTTTTACTGATGTTTTGTGCCAACAAAAATCCCTTCTTTTGAGGAGAAAAAAATGCTGCTCCGCCAGACAGCTTTGGCGCACATTTTGGGAATAGAAAGAAATGAATAAAAAAAAACCTAAAAAGAATGTTGCCTCAGAATTGTTGCAGAATGTTTATTTTCATCCTTTCAGTACAAACTTTTATATAAGAAAGGGTTTCTTGAAAACAGAAATTCAATTGTGTTTTTGTTAGCTTCTGCTGGGTCCAAGATAACTTCTTAAGAACAGATTTTTGTTGAAACCAAATACAGTCTCTAATTCGAAGGCCGTGGTGTTGAAATGTATGTGTTGTTTCTGGTAATTTACCGGTTTGTGAAGCAATGCTGCATTTTCCGGTTTATAAAGGTATTTATATTGTTGAATCGCTTTAGGATATTTTCGTCTCACGGCTGTTTTGGGTGTCGGTCATTCAGATGAGGTTAACCCCGGACGTGAAAGGTAACCGTTCGGCCTAAAGGGGTTTTCCCGACGTCAGACGCTCGTGACACGGGGTCGGCAGTGCTGCGCAGGTGGAGCCGGAACCGTGTGATTGGCCACAGGAAGTTCTCCCTGCGTGTTAGTAAAGATAATGTTAACAGGCTGTTGGGGTTCCCCCACCAACCAGCACAAAGGCACACACTGCACTAGCCGTCACCTCAGCGGAGAAAGTCGCAGAGGCACAGCTACGGGGGAGGAGGGGGGGCAGTAGTGAGTCTTGCCATCTTAATTAAAATGCTTGCGATTTCCAGTAGCGTACTGAAGGTGTTGTTCATTTTGGATGACGGAACAGGACCTGCTGTGTTTCACCAAGACTGATGGAGTGGTGCCCAGAACTTATGGTGGTATTTGATCAGGATTCTTTAACCTAGACTGACATATAATTTGTGTGTCTGTCTGTTAGCACCATAGGCACTGTGTATGTAATAGTAAAATCACATACAAATCCACAGTGACCTGCTGAATGCCTCTCACTGGATCCTGCTATCAAAACAAGGATATTGTGGCTGTATGGACCGCGACTGCACAATATGCTTACTTATTGGGCAGGTAGGCATCTCAGATATGCTTTGGGTAACTTGCAATAGCTGTTTGCTGGTGGCCAGAAGTTAGTCCAGAAGAGACGGGAGTGAGAATAAGTTGTACTCAGACCTGTCATTATGGTGGTGCAAGTGGTGTGGCTGCAGCAGACCCCGCTCCCTAGGGGCGCAGCTCAAAAGGGACACGTGTTTAGATAATGATAAGCTATGTAACTTGTAAGTTGCATTTTTTCATTGATTGTATGCAGCTACATTTTATCTGAAAATGTTCTATTATATTATATTAATATTTGGGCTGCAACGCTACATTTTTGGTTTGGTATGCACAATGAACACAACGAACCCATTTATTGGCAGGAGCGGATCCTAAATTGACAAGCAGATCTTCAGCACGGACAACCTTGTGCTAATTGTGACTGTGACTTGGTCATGGCTAATGCTGGTTAAAGTCAGTTATAAAAGGGCGGTTTGGGAACATTTTGGGTTGCCAATAAAGTATACCAGCACCGGAGAGAGAACTAGGATATGATACTGGAAACACACCCAACGTGCTAACTCCTTTTGAACGACATTATCCAAACACGTGCATGACCAGAGCAAAGCAGAAACCACCTCTACAAGTTAAGATACTTTTACCAGGAAATTCAGACCAGTAACTACAGCCTATAGGGGTGTCTATTGGCCATACTTGGCAGTGTGATTTGAGTCATTATGAATGTTCTGATATTATATTTTTGTTTTTTTAATTTTGCATAATTGTTTTTTCAATGGGCAAATAAGTGTTTGTTCTTTTATTCAGACACATTGACAGATGCGTTCTCCTTGGATTGCAACTGTTACTCATTATTTTCGTGTTTGCAGTTTTAATAATAATTCCAAAACAAATTCTGTTTTCCCTGCTGTAACAAAATTGCATCGAACAGTGAACCCAAAACCGAGGTTTGTATGAATTTTGTGTTTTATCACACCTACACTAACTATACACTGTAAATATACTAAATCATGTCTTGAATACATAGCCACGGCTATCGTAACCTGCGTGGGTTATACTTCCGTTCTGGTGAGTAATAGGTGACTTATTCTTCTTCATTATTGGTGCTTCTGGCCAAGCATTATCAGGTAAAATGACTCCATTACTTGGTGTATGTTGGCCTCAGCCAGGGCCTTGAATAAGGTGGTTTGCCCTGGGCCCCACCCCTCTTGAGAGACGAGCCTGGTTGTAGTAAACAATTATTCCTCTCAGTATATAGAGACAGAAAGCACCGATTACTCTGCTTCTTACTCAGATACTGAAATCAGATACAAACTGTCCTTGACACTGTGCGGCAGGAGAAGTGTAATATTTTAAGGTTGTAAGGTTTCTACCTTTTCCAACTTTCATACATAGAAATGAGTTGTGATTCAATTTCTCAGATTTTTCTACTGAGAAATCATCTTAATCTGAAAGAAGACTTGTATCTAAAAAAAAGAATTGATCTCTGCAGGGTCTTGCAAAAGGCTAGCTTTATTTCCACACCAAGAATCTCGGGACATTTTGGAATAACATTACTGTAAGATCTCAGCTGCCCTTCCCAGACCAATGTTGATCATATCATGAAATGATCTCTCACGTAACACAGGGAGTCTCTCGCTTATTCTCTTGCTATTCTGATCATTTCTTTAGTCATATTTTTCAGATGCACCTAAATAGATAACAGTGAATTAAATATTGCGAAATGAAAATACGTTTTAAAATCTTTCGTGACTTTCTATGCAAGGCAAAGTGCACCAAGAAAATAACCAGTAATGTCAACCTACCTAATACAAAACTAAACAGCTCAGTTTTTTTTAGTTTAACAAGTTTAACAAATTATGACAGCTTTGGAGCCCTTTTGCATATTGACTGGGAAGGGAGCCCAAAGATTTTTAATTCATTTTTGTCCAAAGCATAATCTATAATCATGTAACATATAAAATATAAAAATATCTTTTATCATGGGATATCAGAGACAAGTTTATAGACAGTGGATTTAGAAGCTACAGACACAGGAGGGTGACACATATGCGGAGCTTATTAAAACCAAAGGAAAGCGCAATGAGACATCCAAACCATACATCCTACTGACTTCCAAATTGTATCAGACTTCTTGATCCATCCATCCATCCATCCATAACTGGATATATAGTACAGGACCACAGTGAAACTATTAAATTGAACCCAATAAAGTCGGAAAACATTTTTGGGCAGGGCCAGTCAATCCTATACATGACATAGGTGGCCACCTAGGACACCAACTTCTGAATAGACCCCCTGAACCGACCCCCCTAGCCAGCTCGCAGCGTCCAATGGTGAGGTGGGGCAGGGTGCAGGTGGTGAGGCTTGCCTAGATCGCCACATGCTTCTGCACCAGCTCTGCTCCCAAAGTTTCATCCATGCATCCCGTAGCAGGAGAGTCGGGTGGCAGAGGAATCCCGGGATGTGGTTTCCTTCATTTTATTGGTTAGTCAAGCCCTCTCAACAGGATACCATTAGCATCAAGTCGGCAGCATGTCACTGGAAGGCTGCACCCCTCTGAGGGCTCTTTGTGATTCCTGAGGCCCCGATGGCTTCAAGTCCTTATTTTCAGCCAGACTGCTAGCAAACGATGGAATGCTGTGACGAATCGATGTTACCCTCGGGATCGGCACTGGATCTTGGGTGAGCGTGCTCGTAATCACCGGCCCGTCTCCCTGCTCCTGCTGGAACCCAGGAGATTCAGTCCCCATGCATTCCTGTCCCTGTCCAACCCATGTGGCTAAGGGCATATGTGATGAGCCCCCCCCCCTTCCCATTGTACCCAGGGCCACCCTCCCAGGAAGCTGACTGAGGGGGTCTGCTGATGAGGTTTCCACCTATCATTGTCTGGCAAATGAGGAGTCACATGACCTCAGACTGAACGTCTCTCCAGGGCCCTGTATGGAATCACCACCCTCCCTTCTGCACTCTCAGCCCGTGTTTCTAAGGGTGTAATGAAAAACCGACTGTAATCAGGTCTCCGGTCCAAGAGTCCATGATGTGACTGCATCAATTCAAAATTGCCAGTCTGGCTCAAATTTAGAGGGAAATTGGACAAACACCCGATAAAGGCAAAATCACAAATTGATACGCCCATCACTATTACTACATATTATGGTAATATTTTTTTCAAGTTAACATTTTAGAATCAACTTCCATTGCTTAAAGTCCCAAATAATCCCCAATACAGCGGCTTCTTCCATTATTTTTTTGCTTCAAAAGTAGGACACTTCAATGCACATTAAATTAATGTAAGTCATGTTCAGTTAAAGCAGAATCTAATCCAATCGCATTATATTTGAAAGGAATCCTACGGAATCATTTTTGAATCAAAGCATGCAGATATTTACTGCAGAAATAGAGATATTGCAGAAATAGAGATATTTACTTATATAGATGGGTATTGTGCCTTCTGAGAGGGAGACGCCCACCCGGACTACAGGGATGCCAAGTTTGGCTTGTTGCTCACCAACGCAAAACATCTGCTGCAGCCCCCACAGGAGATGCAGCTGGTAGATCAGTACGGCATGACATGGCATCCCAGCAGTAGCTGGTACCACCTGGCAACCTGAAAAGACACCACTGTTCTTCTGATCTTAATGGGCATGACGGTGTGGCATCACGTTACAGTAATACTTGATGCTCACTCTGGGTTTTTCCCTGCATCCTTTGCAAGATGAGTGTCGCATTAATTATTAGTTATCTGCGGAGGAACCCGGAGCGTCTCCTGGCTGAGCAGTTTAACACATACTGTTAGACATGTCTGGGAAATCTGTGCAAGTGTGTGGAGAGATTTGGATGGTTTAACACTTGGACACCTCTCTGATGCCTGCTGCGATAAACAGTAAGAGATTTCTGCCAGAATAAAATGTGTTTGTGTTCAGCATAGGGTGCAGAAGACGTGTTCGGAATGAAGAAAGCAGCCCCTTAAATAGGCTTGCCTCCGTAATCACTCCAGGAATAATAGGAATCCGTCAGAGCAGAAGTCTCTTCAGAGAGAGTTCTAGGCTTTTGGAACAAAACCAGCTATCTCAAGCCGAGATGCTGTGCAGCCACAGGGAATGTGTAGTGAAGGCTTGGCTCTTTTTTTCCAGGAGATAAGAAATGTTGCATGTTCATTTGCAACCGGAGAAACAGGATCGAGGTAACTCATGCCGTTTCGTAAGATTGAGGTGCATTCCGCTCGGTATTTGGAGAATTCAAAATGAGGCTGGAAATGGAATGCCGGACATACACTGAGATCATCAGAAATGCATTGACATTAACTAAGACATACACACCTGTGCCCCCCCCCCCCCCCCCCCCCCCCC
>JAODKM010000099.1:4982554-4995596 GCA_026780845.1 Petrocephalus sullivani | reverse complement strand
CAACGTCCCTTTTGGTTTTTTTTTTTTTAGAAAAAGGTTGTTTTTTTTTTTTTTTTCTTTTTTTTTTTTTTTTTTTTTTTTAAAGGTTTAATAGGGGGGGGGGGGGTGTGCCCCCCTTTTTTTTTTGGGGGGGGGGGGGGGGATGACATGTTTGGGCCTTTTCAGGATTCAGGCCTGATTGTTCCAGGTTGAAGTTAGAGCCTTGCACAGTTAATTATATAGGAACTGAAAGCTGGTTTTGGGGTGGGCTGAAACAGCCATAAATATTGCATGAACCCCATTCTGCAGAGAATGACTGAAGAGCACCCATTAATTCCGCTCTGTCAGAATATTATTTTTAGAGAGTTAGTGTACCAGTGGAGGTTTTTAAAGTTGCAAGGAATTCATTTTCTCGTGAAATATTCTCTTACATAAACTGACAAAAATCTCAGACGCTCATAAAAGGGGCTTTTCCCTCTCACTCTTTGCCCCTACACAGTTGTTACCCTTCATTCCAGACATGTTAATGGTCCAGGCCTTCTAGCCCAAGCTCTGGTTTCTAGGATACTACCAGCATCTGCTAAAACTATGCTCATTTACTCACGCAAGAAATGATAAGGGGATGCTCAAAAGAGAAAGATTTACAACTTTAATCTGGAGTTGTTATGTAAACAAATTGAAATGCGTTCGGCCTGAAGCCAACTGTGATTTTGTATTTTAATACATAGACGCATGAGAATTTACACATTTTCAAAAGTACATACACAACCTGTTCTGTGGTTTAAACACCTACATTAAGTACATTATTAGCAATTGGCTGTAGTGGTAGGTTAAAATAAAATACCAGCCTGTATAGGTAGCATTTTACACTGAAATAGCCAGAAATTGGTGTTCTGTGCATAGGAGTAGGTTGTCCTGAATACTGATCTTTATGTTAGTTACAAAGACTATGAGTTTTCCTGGTGCCGCTGTACAAAAGTGTGGCAACATTACGTGAGGCGAGGAAGGGGTCCAGATGTGTCCAGATTGTTGCTCAGAATTTTCATAATGCACAT
The DNA here is from genome assembly GCA_026780845.1 of Petrocephalus sullivani. NCBI lineage: Eukaryota > Metazoa > Chordata > Actinopteri > Osteoglossiformes > Mormyridae > Petrocephalus > Petrocephalus sullivani. The sequence goes on along the minus strand of JAODKM010000099.1, from coordinate 4,994,562 downwards.
GTGAAGATGTGGAATTTATCAGCCGTGTGTGTGTGTGCGCGCGGGTGTGCACACATGCGCGTGTGTGCGCAGAGGTTGAGGATCAAAGAACCTCACAAGTATAGCAGATCCTCAAGAATCATGACTAATGAGGTCATTTTTTAGGTTCTCACTACTTCAGACTTCATTTTATAAAAATCTGTGAGTGCAATCAAAAAATCTGAAATACCAGAAATCTTGTATTTTGTTCTGTTACTTATGGTTAAGGTTAGGGCTGGGTAGGAGTTAAGGAGGTTAGGGTTGGGATTAGAGCTTTTCCCATAGAAATGGGTCCTCACTAAGACAGGAATGTGTGTGTCTGTGTGTGTGTGTGTTTGATAATGATCTTACTTTTGTACATTTGTTCACCTCGGCTTACATTGTAAGAAAGTAGAGATGCAGAGAGTGCAATGGGGTGATGATGACAGTTTGGTTATAATCAATTAAGCGCTGCATCAAAGGACGTTACACACTAACAGGCTAAGAAGCCAGCAGATGCTGGCATCTAAAGCCGAAGGAGTCTGTCCAGCTGCTCAGAGGGTACAGCTCTGAGGAAACACTGACCGCAATATTGCGGATTTCCGCATGAATGATTCCTAAAAATACGATCTGATCATAGTAACAAGTAGCGACTGTCTAATTTACATGACCATGATTTTATTGAGGAAATCATTTTAACAATCAATGTCACAGATTTGTCTCATACTGTATGCATGCAGTCATCATGGGATGGATGCAGTGTCACTGTAGATATGTGTAGATAAGATGGCTACATCTTCTTTTTACCTGCATTTTTAACCACATCGTGGTAGAAACAAAAATATACATCCTGTATGTCATATATACTGTACATGCATGCTGTGGTAACATTAAATCCAGGAGCGTAAACTGTAGATAAACCCAATGAGCTGGTTTTTGTGGACTAGTCTCTCTGCCAGAAACTACTGCCTGCCCAAACTGATAATGTACAGAACTTACAAACAAAAAAAGCACATTGTTTTCCAACCTTTCTGTCTTTGTTTCTTTGTAATAGCGTCCCTGTTTCGGGGTACATTTTTCCGTGTTTTGTGGTTGTTACCTTTATCTGTGTAAACAGTGTTTTTTGTGCATATGTACAATTTATTTCTTTACAATTTGTACAACTATTCATTTACAAAAATAGAACAGATATACAAAACATTTAACAAGCCATTTGGAAAGTAAAGCTTACACAATTAAGTCTCAGCTCCATAGGGTCACGCAGGTGGAGTAGGAAAGCATACATCCACCTTGTCTGCGTAATTAATACCGAAGCCAAAACTATCAATGTCGTGCAGACGACAGTGTTACAACAGCAGTGAAGTATACAATGTACTTGTCGGTGATTTCCCTCTTCGTTTACGGAGCCAGTGTTTCTCCTCGTTGCGTTAGTAATTCTGAGTTAACAAAACCATTAACAAAGTAAAATCTACGAAGAGAAACGGGACAATAGGCTTACAGTCCCTTTAAATTTAGTCGATTTTTTTTTCCCTGCAATCTACAAATAAAAATCCAGCTTGAAAGTGGCTCAGAAAAACATGCCATCTATCTATTAGAGTGCTGTAAATATTACATGAGATCCAGACGCACTCCGTAGTTAGTATTACTTCCACTGTGTGGGTATATTATTTTTGAACTATGGCTTGTTTATCACAAGGCATGACCTAGATCCAGCCGGCTCCTTCCATCACGACAATCTGCGAAATCTCAAACTGCCGTCCCCGCTGAACAATTACAATGCGAAGCAGTCCAAATGGAGATGTTTGTAGAAAACAACATGTGTGTAATTAAGGCTTAATGAGCCCTTGTCTGTGTGGAATGTGCAATTAGATTTGTAATAGAAAATGCTGTCTGAATGCCAGGGATGCTCAAAAGGCGGTGTGGGTGAAAGATAATTTTGTGGTGAATGCGGAATAATGTCTGGACTGATGACAAGCAGGCTGCGATAAATTGTCATTTAAATTGGAGTCTGGCGGGACGGAGCGGTCGCCGCGCAGATCGGGGCGGTGCGCAGTGCGCAGGTCCGCGCACGGGTAGTGGAGCGCCGAACCGCGGCCGCGCAGCGCCCGGGCCGTAACAGCGCGCGCCCATCAGATAATACCATTTTAATTGCGGGTCTCCGGTTTCAGCGTCTTAATTCCCGGCGCGTCAGCGACGGAACAGTGAGAGAAGGTCTGTCAGGAAACACGGTGATGCGCACATTACAGCAACAGTGTTTTTTGTTGTTGCTTTCCACAGTAAACAGTTGTGTATCAATCACAATGTGTTTTTCAATCTCTTCCCGCTTTAACTCACGGTCAGATGTATTTCCTAGACGGGAATAAAAAAAAACAAAAATGGTGAGGAAAAATGAAATTAATCCATACCCCTTCAAAGAAGGATTGTGTCCATCCATCTATCCATCTGTCCATCCATCATCCATCTATCCATCCATCCATCCATCCAACTAACCACATATCCAGTACCAGTTTGCAACATGATCTTGTAGTATGCATAAGGAATAGAAGTGACAAGAGTAATTGTGAAAAAAAAAATGTATAGACGTATTAAAATCGATTGGTTCTGGGATGTGAGATGGCAGCTGGCTCTCCAACTATGCTACTGGAATAAGTGGGGTGTTAGTCACCTGAGGCTGATGGCTGTGTCGGTAGCCGGGATCGTACAAACACGTGGGTCCATCAGCACGAAGCATGTTTATTTCCATGGGTTTTTTTTCCACCGTTAGCTTATTATTAGTTCGTATTTCCGCACTGGCCTTTTTTGGGGCTGACGGAGGTGATGGGAAGAGAATTTTGTTATCTTGGCAACTCTTCCTTTCCCACTGGAGTTCCAACAGCCATTTAGCCCAGTGTGGTAGAAGAGGTATGAGCTGAGGGCTTGTCGGATGTCACTCCGCCTGTAGTCTTCCATTGCAAAGGAAACTCCAGAATGTCCTTGACAGAGAGAAAGAGGTAGCAAAATAAAATATTTTAACAGTCATTTGTGATGGCAGAGCAGCCTCCTGAAACCAAGGTATTTTTTTAGTTATTCTAAAGGCCGCCCTTGTGCCCAACCACTGTTCTCCGCTCAATTTAATGCACGGACAAGGTTCACTCCTTTATGACAGCGTATTAGGGTTGTTACTTTAATAAATGAAGCACTTCATGCTTTCAGATAGTAGAGGTCGCAGGCAGCAGACTGGGAAGGGAGGCCTTGTCACTCCATCTCCATAACTAAAAGAATCGCTCGGCTCAGGTGACGCCGCTAGTCCTTAAGATGGGTGATGCCTTTCGGGGGGCGACTTAGCAGAATCTGCGCACAATTACATTCGGTCGGCTGACCCAGCATTGCCTATTATATTTTGAAGCCCCACCCCGTCGTGCTAAAATAATTATTAATAAAAATGTCATTTTAGACATTACAATGCCATATTTTAAAGCAATAAAAAAATGGGAAGCAGGATTTCAGGTAATTCCGTAAAATCGTAGTTGATGTTTTGCGGTTAAGTCTGTATTAGCGTTGGGTGTGGCGATATCGTGCCGCGGTTGTCAGCGATATAACCGTAAGATGCACACCTGTGGCCGTCCGCAGCGATCACCTGCGGCCACCGCTGGACGCTCCCTGCTCACTGCCTTACAATTTTGCCCTAGGATGAGAATATTTCCTCTTTAAGCACTTTAAGTGGCTGGACAGTCAATGAATAATTATTAGGGTTTGTGCCGCTTTAATAATCAGTGGCGTCTGTGTTTTTAAGGAACAAACTTTGTATCGAGTCCAGCATTACGTGTAATCAGAGGAACTTTAAGGAACTGCACTTCAAAATACTTTATTTCGGTGGTGGCATCTGGTTCATTTTCTAACATTTTTTCCTGGAATTTTAAAAGAAACTTAGTCCTTTTATTGCGTCATATTTTAATTGCAAACTGGGAATGAATACAAAAGGACACCGAATACTGGTGTGCATAATAAGGGGGAAATATTTCCTTCTAGAACTGCCCATGTATAATGGGTCCTGTGTCCAAAAGGCGCCGTTTAATGATTGGGGACTTGAAGATGGTCGGAATAGTTGCATTCGTTTGCATCTAGGTTGAATGATAAAAAGTATGTCCTTTTATGGGCTTATGCTTTATAGTGTCTTCAGTGCCTACTAGCACGGTCTATTTTAGGCCTTTGCCCCCATGCACTCAGACTGAAGCACTAGGTGTTAGACGGGTTGCCTTTGTTTAATTGATATTTCTGTTCGTTGTCTGCGTTGGGTTTGAAACACTTCTGCTGCTTCTGTCGCCCACCAGGAAGGAGAGAGTATAAGCAAAGAGGGACAGAGGTTGTCGGAGGATGTTGTTCGGCTGAGCTCGCTGGGCGCAACTGGTTTTTATTCAACCAGCTATCTAAAGGTCGGAAGCTGTAATCATAAGAACGGCCTGGTAATAAATGTAAGATCAGAGGAGACAATTTTATGTGTCTTTTTTGAGATATCTGTCCAGTAAAAACCTTTCAATATTATTTTAGCATCCGTATTACCTCTGAATTATATTCAGGCAATGGTGGTTATAAAATGTAGGTTCCCATTTAATGGAGTATTGAATTAAAATTCACAAGCCACTGAGGAACCAGAAGACCCAGATACAGGGCAAGGCATTGTGGAGAAATAGCATCTGTATTGACTAGACGACACCTAATAATTAAGATAACAGTATTGAATTAAATGATTAGCCTTTAGTTCCCATAGCAGACACATGGGAACCAATTGACTGAATGATAGAACTGGAGAGCTGTAGAATTTCTCTGGCTTGGGGATTAGAATCTGGCATCTGTACTTATGTGCCTAGGATGACTGTGGCGATACGGGCCTGTCACAGGAAACAGACACTGACAATTAGACCTTGCAAAATTCCCACTGCAGTAGTTAGCTAATATGTGTTTACATAAATGATTATCCTATTTTTAGTGTTACACATTATTGTAATCAATTTATTTCTTCCTTGAGAACAACATAGCAACATTGCATTTGGATTTTTATAAATTATTCTCTTGTTTTTTTTTTTGTCATTCATATGTAGTGTTTCTGAAAGCAAGGATATCTGCGTATTAATGCAAGGGCATTGTCTGGCTTCACGCTACAACCGCAACTATTTAAATAATGGATATTTTCTGCCTTGCCGCATGTGCCAAATGATTCCGTAGACACTAATGGCTGCTTATGAAAAATACATTAAAAAGATTAAACAATAAAGTCTCAGCATGGAAGTCGGGGGGGAAAAAGAAAGATTAGAAAAAGATGAGAAGGACGGGGAGGAAACCAGGGCGGTACAATTTGACAACGGAGGTAATAACCTCCTCCCCTGTAACGCCAATGACAACTGACAAGCTAAAGAGAGGGGGAAGGTGTGTTATGAAGCAGCGGGGCGAGCCGATTGATTAGCTAGCATTCAGACTACACATGACTGTCAAGGCAGACATTGACTTTCAAAGCACAAAAAGAATGAAAGATCTTGGCGTTGGGGGGGTGTGTGTGGCTGTGGTGGCTGTAGGGGCTGTTGTCGCGAGTCAGGGGCCTCATTTGGTCGCGGCTAGGAAACGCCGCAGGTTTGATGGCAGCGTGAGTCCTTTTGGCACAGCCTATCCGGCAGTTTAGGTAACACGGCACCCTCTCTGACGCCCGCCCACCCCACGCTTTGCCGCGCAGGCTGGCAGGCCGTGGCGGTGCAGGACCTCCTGCCGCGGCAGAGCTGTTGGGTGCTTTGCTCCCCCTGGGGCCTCCCAGCGACTCGTAGAGCTCTGATGTCTGCCCCGGCTGCGATTAGCTGTGGTTTAGCCCTTTCTATCGGCCTATCACTTGAGAGCCAACAGCACTCACAGCTATCCCGAGGAAGGGGGTGGAGGCACTGTTGGTTACCCAGCTTGACCAGGCTAATTACATCTCCTGTAATGAACTGTAATTACCCAATCGAAGGGCAGACGAAGTTGAGAGGATGTGACAAAATCATTAGACTCGCTAGAAGACACCTTTCTTTTTTCACCTCTCATTCACTGAATTTTTTTAATTTTTTATTTCTGTTTGCAGTTTGATGGTGACAACATGTACATGAATGAAAATAACCAGGAGTTTCTTTCTCCAAATCAGGTGAGTGGGTCAGTTTTCTGATGTTTTCACAACCCAGCTGTTGCTTGTATTATTCGGCGATTAAAAATAAATAGATTTGCCAATGAATATATGAATGGGTAATCTGGCAAGTGGAGCCCTGCGGTGTCACTGATACAGGCCACTATCTCTCTCTCTCTCTGCAAAAGCACTACAGAGGAAGTTTTTTCTTTGGGGCGGGGGGATCCATTTTTCGGCAGGTGGTTGTGCCTTGGGCCAAAAAGATGTGGGGTATTCCTGCACATTTTATACCTCTGTCACTTCGATCACTGATGGGTTCTCCAGTCTCATTACAGAAGTATAGGAGTGTTAGTAAGACTTGGACCCCCCCCACCACCCCCCCAGCATATAAACCGTGGCGTCTCAGATCTGAGGTGGTTGGAACTTTCAACACCACCCCCAACAAAACTTTCCAGGCAGAGTTGGGGGTCCCCCACCATAAAAGTTTGCAAAACGGGGAGAGGGGTCAACCGCAATAATCTTTTGCCAAGTTGAGAAAAGTTGTCGTGGATGGGCAAGACACAGAATAAGCTACAAATCACATTTCATACTGCTATGTGGGCTGATCCCGTAAAATATGGGCGGGCAGACGGGGGCTGCAAACCCTACTGAGGTCTGAGCCCTGGGTTTCTTGTCTATTTTGGGCGTTTTTCAGGCCCGAAGACCTAGCTTATCCATAGCATGCTTCCAGCTGCGCTGCTCAACATGACTGGGCCTTTGTGGGAAGCGCATTACTTGGAGTCTTGACCCTTGACAGGGTGACAGTCATTATCTTGTGTTGTCCGGGGGCCTGCCTGCCTGCCTGGCAGAGATGCCTGGGCCCACACTCAGGCAGCTGTCAGCCATTGACCTCATCGCCAGGCTCTTGTATGTAGGGTTACTTTATTAGTGGTGGTTGGTGTGTATATTTCATGGATATTGTTCTTCTCCAATAGGCTTTATATTCATACCGAGGGAATATATTACAGTCATTGTGTACAGTAAGTACACTTCTTCTTAAAATAGTCAAATAAATATATACGCATATATGAAAAAGCATTCCACTGGGGAATCTTTAATTTATTAAAGAATGACGTAAACCACAATTTCTATTACGCTAAATGTGAAAAATAATAATGAAGCTAACGATATGAGGAGTAGCTTAAAGGGGTATGATTTGCATCATATATAATAAGTAAATTAATGATTTCCAGACTTTTGGCTGCAGTGTGGTCCTGTACCCTCGGGAGTAGAAAAAATAGCCCTTTAACAGTGAAAATGCTCTATTAAAATAATGTATTTTTATGAATACTTTCCAGCATGTTGATTTCATTAGCGTTTCGCCTCATATTTTTAAGGAATGCAAGATAATCATTGCATCATTTTCAGATCGGCATTGTTGCTTTGATAGTAACTGGACATGGTGATTGCGCATCTCAGTCGCAATTTGTTTAGCCAGATTTGTTCCCCCGTGTTCAAGGAATTTCCCATTTATATAAAAAAATCAACTAAAACAAATGGTCGGCTAATATGCAAACCAGGGCCTCCCATCCAAACTTATTTACACTGAGAGCTAATTCTACAAAGGCAATAATCTGAGGAGCCGCATGACATGTCTGAAACAAGATTTTTTTCTATGGGGCCAGAGCACCGTAAAAGTTGAATGTGCAGTGGGGTGGAGATGGCAAAATACATTTAAAAACATATATTATTATGCATGCCAATGGGAAACACGTGTTCCCTGTTTCTCTGCCCATTTCTAAGTGTACCCTCTTGTACCCTCATTCTGTAGGTCAGTGTTTCCCAACCCAGTCCTCGGGGAACATCGAACAGTGCACGTTTTTGCTCCCTCCCAGTTCCCAGCCAATCAGAAACACAGAATACCCGGTACAGGTGCTGGGAGCTGAGAGGGAGCAAAAACGTGGACTGTCCGGTATTCCCCCAGGACTGGGTTGGAAAAGACTGCTGCAGGTTACCAGTTGGACTGAGAGACAATAAGTAATGAGGTTTACCAGCTTATCCTGGCTGCCCAGCTATAATGCAACTCCTGTCATGAGCCCACTATTCATGGAGAATGCCCCCCCCCCCCGGTATGGTTCTCTTTGCTGTGTGAAGCAGTAGAGCAGCTCACACAGCTACATTTCCTAAGCGATGGTGTGACATACGAACTCCGGCCGCGCGGGTGACCGGGAACGCTAAAGCTGCTGACTCCGTGGCAGCGGCAGCGAGCCTGTCCCGTCCGCCGCCCTCCCCTCGTCTCCGTACCTGCGGAGCCAAGTGCACCGTCATCCTGACCTGATTGCAGAAACACTGCTGCTGGGCTGAGCTTGCTCCCGCGGGAATAACTCTAGATGTTTACCTTCAGCCACCCCACCTTCCCGTACATTTCCATGAAGTTCGGGCCCCCACTGCCATGTTGTTTTTCTATAACCGCGTCACAGACTCGATGGCAACACTCTTCCAGCGCCCCCGGATCGGTCACCCTAATAAAGTCGCTCGATTCCTTTTAATCGCTCTCAATCTGGGCCTCACTTCCTGGTTACCGTTTGATTTTTTTCCCCCGCCAGCGTGTTTCTTGGTATTTTGTATCACCTTTCTGGCTTCTGCTGGGTGCCAGGGAAGGAAAAAAAAAAACAAGAAAAAAAAATCGATGCAGACCTCGCGTGTCTGAAAGGCTTCCCGTGAACTTCGTCTGCTTGATAAGATGGCTTCTCATTTTCTACAGGCCTTGATGGGGTGGAGGGTGCTGTGCTCTTGGTCGAATTCGTGGCAGATTTTCACTGGCGTGGGCAATTCCAGACCAAACAATCGCCCTCATTTTAAGGATCCAAACATGAAAAGAGCGTGGACAGCCTGCCCACTAGATGTTATCATTGCTCGAGAGCATTTTCCCAATTAACCTTGCTATCTTTGGTGTCTTTACCCCCCTCCCTTTTCCAAAAGGAAAACAATTGTTAGATCATTTCTGTCATCACAAAAATGTTTCTGCTTCTACTGTGCTGAACTTGAGTCTATCCGCAAACCTTTGGCACCTGAAAAAAGGAATGGTAGAGCTTTTGTTGTTTGAATGCAGTTCTTTACAGAGCAAACGGACAAAATACTGTTTTTTGTTATTCTGACGTTTTCATATGCAGTGTACATAATGAGTACGACTGTGTATTATTATTATTATTCATCCATGTTCTGTACCCGCTTGTCCTATGAAGGGTCGCGAGTGTCCGGAGCCTATCCCGTGAGCTATTATTATTATTATTAATAATAATAATAATAATAATATTGCTGCAGCAGTAATGCACCAGCTTTCAATGCGCACGGGCTGCCTGCTGCGCCGAAGCCGGTCGGCGTACCGTCAGCGTACCGTCGGCGTTAACCGGCACCGGATTTCGGAGCTTGCAGCCCGGGCTCCATTTTCCACCGGGCACGTGTCAGCACCTTTAAGCTCGCCTTAACGAGACCTTTCTTTAAAAAAATATATATATAAAAAGCGCTTATAAGCGAAAACACATTTCGGGAGCCAGATGGCTGTGCAGCTTTTACGCCGTACTCCTTTTACGTTTTATTTTTAATCCGTCCGGCGGATTGTTTATATACATGCCAATGGGGGAAAATGCCAGGTAAGGCTTAATTGCTGCACCTAATTGCCAATCAGTTTATGTAAATACCAGTAAGTCTTGCACACAAACATTCCGGCGGACCTTGAAAGGTATAAGTTTGGAGTCGGGATGCCTTTGGTGCTCGGTGGAGGGAAAAAGAAATAATAAAAAAAAACAGATAAAGGTGAATTCTGTACTTCCGTGCAACATGGTTTTAATAAAAGCCCTGTTCCACTGATGGGGAATGACAGACGGAGTGACTTTGCCTATCAGGCTGCAAATAGAGCAGGCACCCAGCTCCCCAGACGCCCGCCTGTTATCAGAGAGACTCTCCCGTAACGTCGACCGCCCATTTCAACATCCTCCGCCTACAATTAGGTGCAGATTTCTGATTTCTACAACGTCACGTTCGATTTCGGTTCAGATCTACCCGCCCGCTAATGGATGGGGCTTTATTGCCCAGCTGCAGAGCGTTCGTTTTTATGTATGGAAACAAAAAAAGAGGAAGAGGGATCAGATTTCAAAGAGTCATTTGTCCCCTACCCCCCGCGACTGACGTGCCCCAAAATTAAGCCCAACGTGCGGAGTGTAAGTTAAGTCTAGTGTGACTGACAGGAGACGCTTTGATTGGAGCTCAAATCATCGGATCATTTGGCTGATTAAAGACTCTGAGCGGCCTGTGTAAATTCCCATCGTTTGGGGGTTTCCAGATCCGTCTGCGTTCCTGCTGGTTCCCATTACCGGGGAGTTCGTGGACGTGACGCCAGGCATCCTCCCGTTGTTTAGATTACACCTCTACTTGAACACTGCAGTTTTTGTGCCTCACCCCCCACCTTTCTCTCCTTCTCTCGCCCCCTCTCTCTCTCCATCTCTCTCTTTCTCTCTCTCTTTCCATTTCGGTGTTTAAAGCCTCTGTGATTGCTTCGCTGACACGGCGCCCAATGAAAATTCACAGCTGCACACTAGCTGGAAGATGAGCGCCTTGTCCGCTCACCGTGACGCCTTTTTTCCTGCAGTGTGTTAGGGCTGATGTGTGACTGCGGGTTTGGAGGTCTGTGTCTGCGTCCGGAAGGTCACTGGTAAGAAGCCCCGTGGCCAGCAGAGTAATCATATCGGTGCGGGGTCCTTGAGCAAGGCCCTTACCCCCAAAAACTGACTGACCCAGCACTTTGACCCCAAGCTTCACTCTCTCCTGTCTCATCGGAGAGCCTGATGGGATACGCAAGGACTGAATTTTGTTGTGCTTGATGCCTGCACAGTGAAAATAAGCGCATGCTGTTCTCTTACATGTGGAGAGACCTTATCAGGTATCTCATCGGAGTGGGGACTTTCACCTGGCTTTGCTGAGAGAATGCGTCAGGATGCAGAGAAGGGTGACCCGCACGTGTTAATAGCGGGGCTGCAGACTCACGATGAGATGCGTAGGGGGTGTTAAACTATATCCACTTGATGGAGGGGTGTGTACAGAGGCGGGGCCAAGGGGCACTCGCTCCAACTGAAAGCAGAGTGGCTCCTCTACCCTGTCACTCACCAATTCAAAACACGTCATTGGCTAATGATAAGGGTGGCCCTACTGTTGGAATTATGGGCCATCTTATGCCTCCTTACCTTTAAAAATCCTAGAATCTCCACAGGGCTGGAGCTGTATAGATGTCTGTATATAACCGCCTGACTGGTTACTGGGAAATTGGACCGTCATGGCAGCTGTGCGACACTGGGGAGTACAGGGACGTTGGGGGTGCACACTGCCACTGCGCTGCATGTACCCGGTTGTCCTGTTTACTCTTGTGGAGGACGTGTGGTGATCTAAGAGTGACGCAGGGATTCCGGCCACGGCAGGATAATGCGTCTTATTGCCGGGACTGGTGCTCTAGTTCTCACGGCACCAAAGACGTGCCAGCGGCTCTTGGCGGGGGTCGGGGGGGTGTGTGGTACCATTCAGCCGCGATGGCCCCAGAGCGTGTCGCGAAGCAGTCTCATCCCGCCCCTCTCTGTGTATCTCTGCCTCCTTGCTATTATGTCACCGGCGTAGTGCTCCGGGAGGAATCCGGACGGTTCCGCGCGGTAATTTACGAGAAGCCGTCACCGCCAAGCAGCAGCCGGCGGCAGTAAACGTCACGCAGTCGGAGCGCAGGACACGCGGAAGGTGAACACAGCACCCTCTCCTGCTATCCCTACTGGAGCTTTATTTAGGCCACTGCATGTCAGCCAATGAGGCCAATTATTTTTTTCTTCTGAAAGAGAAAACAACCCCCCACTGACACCCTCCCCCCCCCTCC
>JAODKM010000099.1:4944132-4981601 GCA_026780845.1 Petrocephalus sullivani | reverse complement strand
CTGTGCACAGACGCACGCTCCGCTCCGTACCCGCCCCTCTACAGCCCCCCCATCACAACCCCCCCGTCGCATGGAGGGGGGGAGGGAGGGGGGGAGGGAGGGGGGGGGGGGCGGGAAGGGGGGAGGGGGGACAGAGATAAGGCGGGGGGAGGGGTGGTCTCCTACTAGGCTGTTGTTGCTCTTGTTAGGGTTATATTTCTTCTTCTATAAAATCCCTTGTTATGAGTACAAGCCTCTCCAGAGCCTCAGCAACAGAAGGAGGGAAAAAGCCAGAATGAGGTGCAGACCTGCACCTTCATTTCCCAGGTTTCACGCCGTCCAGCCGCGCTTAATGCGGCTCTCTGTCCACTGTACAGTACCGTGTGGCACTGGTGACATCTTTGCCCCCCTGTCCCTAACCCGCTGACACAGTAACGTCTTTGTCCTTCGGCTCTGTGGCCCGTCTGCCCGGCCCAGCACTGGACTGAGGCACCCCTACCAAACCAGCAGCTGAACAGAGATCCATTTTTTTCCCTATTCAATGAGTTTAAACAAAACAATTATAATAATTCCCCTGTGAGTAGGCAGCACATTTCGGCGTATAATGAATATCATTACACTCCATTAATCTTCTCTCTGCGAACAGTAGGGAAGGGATAACGATGCCTTTAACGGAACCTCAGGAATGTCAGATGGAGGGTGCTGGTTTGCTAGCTGCATTTAGGTCAAGCTGGTGAAATATATGCATTTCAGGGCTGGGTGTAAGAAGAGCTGTTAGGACCAAGGGTGCGACAGGGGCATGGATATGCTGGCAGATTCGGGGCCCAGCATTTGACAGTGGCTCTTCAATACATAAAATTATACGTAGAATTGGGTGGGGGGGGCCACGTAACGCAGTCACGGTCACTGCGTCACGCTGTGCGATATCTGTCGCCCTTGTGTGAGAGCGCGGCCCGTTTAAATCCTCCTCGCTGTTCTCTTAGCCGAGATCAGGCCGAAGAAGCCCGATCTGAGCATTTGTCCGGGGTGCCTCTCAGCCCCCTTTCGAGTGCGATCGGCTGCCTGGCCGCTTAATCCAGAGCGATAGACTTACATCTCCGCTTGAGACAAATGGAAGTATAGTGCATTAGTCCTGTGCAAACCCCCCCCCCCCCCCACCTGCCCTACGAAATTTGCAAATGCTATGGAACAGAGTGCCGCATGAATAATGCAGTCGGCCTTCTGGAAAGATGAAGTTTGAGCACCAGGGTGTAGAATGGCGGTAACAGGAGATTCACCGGCGCGGCAGAGAGGGCTTTGTGAAGTGTTGATGTCTCCAACATGATACGGTTCCTCGGGAGAGCAGCTACGACTCACACCGCTGCCCGCCGTGTGAGTTCGAGAGTCCGCACTGTCGGCCTACACTCATGATGTTTAAATAAAACCTCTGTGCTTTTCCTATCAAAGCCTTCCGAAATGCGGGATTAGCAGCTGATACACTTTTAAATTCACTCATGTAGCTTCCAGCATCATCAAAACTTTTTTACAATTATGTAAGCTTCCTCATTGTTCGTGCGACCCTAAAAATAAGCGAAAGTATTTGTGTTGTGTTGCTCTTAGTTTAATTTCAAGATGTTAAAACTGAAGGGGGGAGTACAGACAACAGTCGCACTCAAGTCTGAGGTGTAAAGCTGTAACACCCCCGTAGTGGGTATCGCCTGAGATAAGCTTCTTCGCGAACTGCACCCCTAGCCAAGTCGGGTGTCCAGCACGTAGGGCTGCAGTCCGAGGTGATGAAGACGAGGCACGTGAGAACTTGAGGAAAACGTCAGCCTGGCCGGATAAAAAGTCGACAGAAGCAAAAGCCTCTCTTCCTCGAGCTGCGGCACCCAAAATACCCGGGGCCCTCGCGCGGATACCGACCCAACTTGTCACCGTCCTTGAAGCTTTCATGTGCCTCGTAGGCGGAGCCAGCAGCAGAACCGAGAATCACGTGTTAGTGTATTTTATTTATGTAAAAAAGAACGAGCCATTATTATCTCCTCATGCTGTTTCTCAAGGGTGTGGCTTTACAATTAGTCTTTTTTTAAGTAGGGTATGAAATCCACACAGCGGAAGGACTGAGTCTCATACGCCATCAAATTCAGTATCGTTTTTTTTTTCTTTGTTTCTTGTTCTTTTTCCCATGGTATAATTTTGCGTGCGCAGGGCCGCTCTTTAAGCCATCGACAGTGACTGTGCTTCTGATGTCTCACATGGCCTCTTAAGAAAACTTAAAAGCCAAATAATCAGTACAAGCTCTGCTATATATACTACAGAAGCCGGGATTTAAGGGCCTAAGCACTTTGATATTTATCTCAGTTTTCTAATGCTTTTTTTGTGTCTATCAGAGTCCTCGTATTTCCTTGTATTGAATCCAAGGTCATAGCTGATTGAAGTATAATAGGAGTGTAGGCATCTGGTCTAATATTTAGTGATGTTCAATCTATTTTAATGCAGCCTTGCTGTATATTCACTGATGAGTCCAGCCGATGCACTTTTCTGGTTCAATTACAGTAAATCACGGTGCATTCTGCTATCGCAGCTTTAATGAGAACATAGGAGGATGAACAATGGGATCAGGATCATTTGTTTTCCAGTTTGCAACTCATAAAGTTATGGCTTAAGGAGAATGACATCATGAAAGTAAAAATAAAATGGATTATGGGATTGTTATTATGCCATATGTGCTTACACAGAACATCCTGTGTTCACTCTTCAGGATGGGGAGGGGGGTCGGAGTGAGGGAGCCGTTTATATTTTATATTTTATGGCGTATCTGCTTAGCCTCGCCATCTTATGCACGTTATATTTCTGAAAGTTGTCTGTCAGCATAATATGATTACAGCAAAATGCTAAAACATTAACACTCTTGGCGCCTGGCAGTAAAAATATAGCAGGGATTTTCTGTCCGTATAATCTTGCTGTGTAGAGCCCTGAGAGTCGCTTTCCCCGAAATTAATAAAAATAAACAACCAGGCTAGTGACATTTGGCTTGCCATATGTCCACTAGCTGGCGCTTTTCCTCGATATCAGATCATTTTACGGCACCCCCCCCCTGTTCCCGGCCGAAAGATCCGATCGCGTTTAATCAGGGTCTCTGCCCGGATCCATATTCCGAGACAAAGGCAATGAGTCGTGCGGCCAGTTACTCTGAGCAGGAGGCCGTGGAGCTGAAAAGGGCCTATTTGAGATCTATTTGAATCTGACATTTAAGGGAAATGCCAGCAAACAGGTGAAAAGGGGAGCCAGCCTTTCTTTACATCCAGACCCCCCCCCCCCCATATAACCACTATGGCCATAGCAGGGCTGAAGGCAGAGGCTGTGTGTGTGTGTGGGGGGGGGGGTTGCATAGATCACATGAGAGGACCAAAATGTCCCCAAAGTGCAGTAAAACCTGAAACTTCCTTAGTTTTTTTCAGGTCCCCATTTGGATAACCTCAATTCCATAACAATCTGCGAATGCAATCAAAAAAGTAAAAACGCCTAGAGTCTTGTATTTGGTATGCTTACTGATGGTTAGGGTTAGGGCTCGGTTGGGGTTAAGGGTGGCGTAGCATAAGGGTTTTTCCTATAGAAATGAATGGACGGTCCCCATTTAGATACAGTAGGTACATTGGTATGTGTGTGTTGGGGGCTGGGGGGGGGTCATTTATATATTCTTCCCCGCACTATGACGCATCGCTCACACTGGTGACAATTAAAGTGTAAAACGGATCTTTCGTTATTTTCACTAAGTGGCACTGTGCGTTATCTGACAATGCCAGATGCTAAATATATCGCCAGAATCGTCCCTCACCATCTGAGTTCATAAGACGAGGAACCCGGTCCTGCTGGTGATAATTTGCAATCTCCTAAGGAGTAGTCATTCAGCTAAGACCCCTTGTACTTCTGTCAAGTCGTTTTAAAGGTGTTTTTCATTCCTCCCTTCTACTTTTAATCTTAGGAAGATGCTATTTGAATTTGGAAAATTGGGGTCCTCTTACCACCCAGGACGATACCATCTCACCAGCAGCTGGGCCCGCGGCATGGCCGCACTGTTATTTATTTGCCTTGTTTATCTGAATTTGGTCAAATTTAGAACTTCTATCTCATCCGTGGATCTCCTCTGCCTATCACCATCGGAAGTAGTTTCCTTCTTTTTATTCTTTTTTTTTTTCTCTCCCCTGGATGGAGACATGACATTGATGGGCGTGCGCATCAGCATCAGAAGGGTGGCCCGTTCGTGTTCACGCCCGTGATGTATTTGGGGTATGTCCGCCCATTTCTTTGCGTCGACGGTAAGCAGAAACGCCGTCGCTGAGGTGGGCGTTTCTCAACAGTAGCTCTGACTCCAGTGAAGATAATTTAGCTGCTGACTAAGGCCATCCTTAATCTCCTAAACCTTGTGCTTTCAAGTGTTTGAAAGGGTCCTTTAAGTACACACGTACATTTGGCAACCTGGTGTTCACAAGTGCTCCAACTGTTAAATCTAATCTATTGCCATCGCAAGCTGCAGCAGACCCACTCTATAAGCAACGCCTTCCTCTACTTGATGCAAAATGATGATGCGTACAACTTACTGTAAAGCTAGCTGATTTTTTTTTTTTAAGTAATTTCTCTGAATGACAGTGTTTTTGAGAAGTCGGGTTGTGTGCAGGAATGCTCGTTTGGTTAGCTCTCGCCATTTTGCACGCTGCCGCCGATCCTCATGCCGAAACGGCCACATATCCGCTGCAAGATTGCCAGGTGACATTCCATTTTTACCTCTTCATTTTGTTTATAGACTATTTACCTAGTACGAAATGATCAAGCCTGCGACAGCACAAAACTTATTAACAGCCCTCTCAGATCAGAGAGCAGAATCCAGTGTTTGACATTCAGATGCATTCCTTCTGGTACATTGAATTGGTACTAATGCAGAGCTGTGGTCTTCTTTAAAATGATGGTAAGAGGCATATTTTCTCCTTTGGTAATATGCTGCATGGCTCAAATGTCGCATTTGAGTAGCATGCAATCTTTGCAACCTTGCAGAAACATTGCACATAGAGAATAGGTGTGACAGAAGTACCTAATTTGGGTGCATGTTGAATTCCAAAATATTTTATATAAATTATACTTTTGTAAAACATCTATTGAGTAACTTAAGTGTGTAGTTGATAGGGGCAGTGTGCGCCCCATGGGTCAGGCTGCTGTATCAGTGATCAGGAGGTCAGTGGTTCGAATGGTAGAATAATTCCCCCATTGGGCAGTCAAGCATGGCCCTTAACCGCCAGATGGTCCTGGGATTGTCCCACCTTTCTTTCTCAATTGTGCATCACCTTGGATAAATGAATCTGCTAAATAATTAAAATGTAAAAATGTATGTAATGAAGAGATGTACTTATGTAAGTCTCTCTGGCTACAGGCGTTTGCCAAATGCTGCTGTAGATGCAGTTAATGTGTTATCTCAAAAAGAGACATAAAACAGTGGAATTTTGGGCACACAGAAGAATACCAAAATGCTATTTCACTTTCACTACGAAAAAAAGTGGCATTGCTGGGTTGAGTTTGGGCCAGTCCTGACCCACATGCCAGTGAAGTGCCATGTTTTACCCAAGTCATGGCATTCTGAAAAGACAGAGGGTACTCTTCGCACAATGCCTTCCGTGTTTACAAAGATAATTTAGCTTCCTTCCAACAATTATGAGGAAAATTGAATCTCAGGAAATGTTAGTTTTCTTATCTATTAGACTTAACAATAGCAATATCCTTGAAACAAAAAAATAAGAAACAACTGTCATCAAAGGATAAACCTGAAAGAACCATAACCTTTTTTCCTGGGGATGGAAGAGGCGCCGTCAGGTTCTTTTGGTGTTTACATGCATTGTAGGTACGACGATGCATTAAAGTGCTTTTTTTTGTCTTCTGGTAGCATAATTGAAGGGCAATGTGGCAAAATCAGCACCATGTCAGTTTGGCTTTGCATAGCAGCATTTGCATCTGTCGCTCATCACATGAGCACCATGTCAGAATAGCAAAAGCTGTGGTTTTTTTCTATGTGTGGAATCTTTTCGGTGCATATCCAGAGCTTCAGGTTACTACAGATTTTGCTTGCAACTTATAAAAGTGCTATGTTTTTACTGTGAATAACTAAAAGTCTCAATATTTTGCACTGTGCTATGATGATTGGAGCACAGACAGGAAATCAGATATACAGGTAATATCGTTTTATAAAGGTATTTTTCAAAGCCTGTTGTCTATAAATATTATTTGTAGGAGGGCAGGGCGCAGTGCTATCGAAGGCTTTACATTATTTGTGGAGTTTCTGATGATTTAAAGTCATTATTTTTTAGGTTTAGAAATAAAATGAAGCTCCTTTTCATCTCTGAAACACTCTTTTTGTTTTAGAGTGCTCTCTCAAGGTAAAAAATGTATTAATCCACTGGGCATTTTGATCTCTGGCATAAAATGTCCAGGTTATGGTCAAGTGAAAGAAACATTTCTCCTTGCAGCCAAATAGTTTCTTTCATCTATGATACAGCGGCCCAGAGTGTGTGTGGGGGGGGGGTGTTTTGTCATTTTTTTTGTACCTCAGTGGGGAAAACAATAGCAGCTTTTGTTTGGGTAATTCTGGGGGTAGAGTGCTTACAGAACCATGCACTAGAAAGCTTT
This sequence comes from Petrocephalus sullivani, assembly GCA_026780845.1. NCBI lineage: Eukaryota > Metazoa > Chordata > Actinopteri > Osteoglossiformes > Mormyridae > Petrocephalus > Petrocephalus sullivani. The sequence goes on along the minus strand of JAODKM010000099.1, from coordinate 4,974,971 downwards.
CTGACAGTAATAAAAATGCAAAAACGTGACAGTATATTCATCAGTGACTGCACTGATTTTCTGAAAAGCCTGTAAAAACAGCACTTTCAGTAACATATATAAATTGTCATGTTATCTCGGATAGTAGTATTTTCTCAGCTGCTGAAACAGCCCCCCCACCCCCCCAGATTTTTCAACTTTCGTATCTACTAAAAGTATTTGTTTAGAGATAAATGGCCTTCCTGGTAAGCAGAATGACAGCCTACACGAAGGCGACATGGAATTGATTTCTGAAATGTAACTGAACAGACTGCTTGATATATACAGCAAGACATGAATCATAAAAATTCTATTAAAAACCTCTTGAATGGCTGACACCGGAATATTATTTGTGATGATTAATTTGACTCCATCATTATAAGGGGAATGAAATCAGATTGCCTCTGATGAAATTGCTTTTCATTCCCGGGTGAATACCCCCAGTTTTGGGAGAAAAGAATCCCAACACACCTCTGTTTTCAGGATCCAGCTGCAGTGGCAGACACACATGTGAGTGGTCCCTTTCAGAGAATGTCCTAATAAGGGCTTTGCAGGGTGATAAACAAAGCAGAGTGCTATTGTTTGCCTTAGTACTGTTTAAGCTGGACCTTCCCTCAAACTCATGTATGAAGTCATTGTAAATGCCCAGGGGGTGTATTTTTGCTCCCTTGGGTGCGTAAATGAGGTAGAGCCAAGCAGTGGATCCTGAAGTAGATCCTTACCGTTGTCACGAGTCTCTTGGCAACACCCTCCTGCCCCCAGTGAGAAGAGATCCAGGCCTAAATGATGCATGCATCACCAAATGCCTGGAGGCTAGCTGTTAAATAAATTTATTTAGATTTCGCAATAGTGAAACGATAAAGTGTATGGGGGTTTTCGGCAGCTCTGCAAATGTGAGCAGTGATTTGAGAAGTAAGTAAGAGGGAAGCGTCTCTGTTTCGAGGTGGTGCGGTGATCTGGGGGACACAGACCTTAGATTCTTCCTCACTTGAAGGACAGGATGACGCGACCATTGAACGGCCATTGCCTTCCCCCTTGCAGACCTTCTCCGGTCAAGGCGGAGGCAGCAGCAGCGGCGGGGGCGACGAAGACTACGAGATCCCTCCCATCACACCCCCGAATCACCCCGACCCGTCCCTGCTCCACCTGATGGACCCTGAGTCGAGTTACCTGTGCCACTCCTTGCCTCCCAATGGCCTGATCAACCCTTACTCCTACCCAGAGCTACCTGCCATCATGATGTCCAACATGCTGGGACAAGATGGACATCTGCTCTCTGGCCAAATGCATTCTGTAAGTCTGCGATCTTTTATTCCGTCTCTGTTTCAAGTACCTAAGCCGGTTCAGGTGATCCGTCCCTGGCTACTGGAATGATGCGCTAATGTGCCGTCTTGTGGAAGTGTCCCACTGGGCCTTAAAAGCCCCCAGTGCATTCTGGGAAGGCAATGTGATATGAGCTGCTGAAAGTGTATGTGATGAGGGCAGCTATTGTTTCTTAAAGTGTGTTTGCAGCATCGCTGTAGCTGCTGAGCTCACCAGCTGCATCGCCTAATTAAAAAAAAAAACAACTTTCACTCTTCAAATCTAAAATTATATCTGCAACCACATACACAAGTAATTTGTTTTGCCCTTTTTAGGTAGAATGAATGTAACGTAATAATACTACATTTCTTTATAAGCATCATTTAAGAGTCTCATGGGTACAATAATACGAGTAAAACGTACAACATTAGAATCAAATAAAGTAAATACCATACACATGACTACACACTAGCACTAGTGCATTTTATAGCAATTGTACAGTGTTTGTTTTTTGGCAAATGATAAGTAACATATTACTGAAATTATTCGGAAATATTTGGAAAGGTCAAGCCATCCATATCATCATTAGCTAAATCTCAGTTATATGACTTGCACCTGCATGGGAACTGAAATGCTTTACCTGTTTTCACTCTACTATTGCTTGCCTGTTGTTTAATTGTTTCTATACTGTTACCCGTGCTCAGGGCTGGGTGTTGCCTGACGAGTAAGAATTCTAGTGCGCTTGTTTAGTCCCCAGCACCTTAGGAAGTGCACATCATGTTCAGGGCACATGAGTAAATGTTTGGCGAAGTTGCGTTTTCAGAGCCGGTCGGCATGCGGCTGGGACCACAGGCAGATACTCAGTGCACAGGGTGGGATGGAGAACGCTTAGCTTCGTCATGTTCAGCGGATCCATCAGTGAGCTGCCTGAACACTCGGAAATCATCGTTTACTTCCAACACATTACCAGTCTATCGAAAATGTGGGGATCGAGGGATATGGGTGCTAAATAATTCCCAGGGAAACACCATTTTAAGAAGGTCACGGTGCATATTTCGGTAACACTTTCAGTGAAGCCCATTTTCATAAAGCCTAATTACTGTCCTTATAATTCATTATAACACATTCATAAAGCATTATAAACATGGCTATAAATATTATAAAAAGGCATAACACATTATAGCCGTTACAGCCATACGTCTCATTTATAATATACTTTAAATACCTTCATAACTGCCAATATAAGCATTAAGGATGATTTGTGCTGCATTATGGTGTTTATAGTGCATTATAGATTATAGTGCATTTCATCGAGCATGTATGCATTTATAATACTTTATGAATGCATTATAATGCATTACGAAGGTATGTGGAATGCAGTATAATGACTGCTGGAAAGCGTCAACCATATTTCTAGCTAGCGCCGGCAGGCTGCCTTTCCTCATCGTGTAGCAGCAGCCTGCTATATGCAGCTCTTCTCTGAGAAGAAGAACCAAAGGTTATTAGGCTCTGTCAGGATTTTCAGCCTCAGAGTTGGTTCCATTGCCCATAACCTACAGTAGACCATGCAAATTATTCCTGTTGCTGTCAAGTTCATTCCTCAGCAGCTGCCATTAAAATTTTTACTTTATTGTGAGCTGCAATACAGTAGCTCGTTCTTTGAATGCATTTATGCTATGACAGTGAACAGATATTAATCAAATAAAATTTAATAAAGTTATTGAAGTAGCTTAATACGAGGAATAAGTTTTACTCAGTCCTATATTTCCAAATAAAGCTGTTTAAATAGTTACTTCTCTTGCAATTACTTAAGTATAATAGACGGTCTCCATAAAGTTCACGAGCTCCGGCAACATTTACATGGAAGATTTGACTGATTAGCATTAGCATACCGTGGTGTGAAGGTAGCAGTCAAGGACACTTTGTATTTCTCAAGTGCAGGTAAAAGTAAAATCGTAAGGAAAAGAGGTGGTTTCGTTCACTGTTGGATTGCTTCCTAAAATTGATGGTGGCTGTTTGTGGCACTCCTGTTTGGGTAACTGGAAAAACTCCTCAGCTCAGGCTACACTTATAACAATGCCTGCTGGTCAGAGAGCATATATTCAGCCTTGAGCACATGCATGCTCCATACAGAGAAAAAGAAATGTTTTAATGGGGCTGGAAATCCATTAAACATCATCCACCCTGCATAAGACAGTCTTCTCCTGACAGCCTGGGAAATGCTGCAGTAAGGGCCTGGTTTCATCAATTCAGATTCATCACAGGAGCTGTAAATGGATTACAGCATGAGGAATGCTGTGGCAGGTATAAAAATAAAATAAAAATATCTTTGGGAGGGGGTGGTTCTTATCACTTTCACTCCTCTCAGTGAAAAGGATTACGGATTTCATTTTACATATATCTAGATAAGACGGATGATGTGTTTGATGTGATTGCCGGCTGGTGGAATATATGGCCAGATGACAGCTTTCTAAGTGCACCGTGTATCTGCAAAGTATCCGCCATGCGTGGCTCTAAGTTCATGGTTCATGTCTGTGCCCAGTCACTGGGAGAACACAGGCCGATGAATTGGTCAGAGCCAGAAAAATCTGGCTTCTGTCTAAGTGGTCCAAAAGCCATTGAAACTTGCATGTTTTCGGAAAGGCTGTGTTCCTGTCAAACCAGGTTGACGGCCATAAGGAGAATGAAAAATGAAGAGTGTGATGTTTAGCGCTAAGTCCTGGAAATATTGATGCGCAAAAAAGGCTGCTGCTTGGATCGGGGACAAATGCGGCTGATCATCAAGCATTTCCTAGAAAGGACCAGGGGATGGCGCTGTTGTGAAATGTGTTCTAACAAAAAAAGGGGCAAATCTCAATTATACCACTTAGAGGCCTTAAGGGCAGAAGCCTCTCTAAGGAGTATAATCAGTCAGGATTTTGTTGATCATTTTTCTTCTTTTTCCATTTGTATTGAAATATATCCGTAGAAAAAAAGAGAGAGAGGTTTCCTTACTGCTATCAGGGAAAGTCATTTAACGATTTCTTCTTTGCCGATGAAAAAAGAAGTTCTTTTGTGTGCTCCCACTCCAGAGATGCTGGCTTCTGTGAGTCAGTTTTCCAGACCGTAAGGGTCCTATTGTGCCCAGGGTCTTTTGGGGGTAGTCTGATGCCATGCAGCTAGCACTTTGACACATTGCCTTAAATGGGACTAATGTCTACTCCCTCTGCTAAAATCATCATGACATATCCTCTCCCTGCTAAAACTATTACAGCATGTCCTGGAGACTGCAAACTCATTACCTCTTTAATATCATGTACGAGAGACTGACGTACTCAATAGGCGCCTGTTTGTCTTAGGTTTATAACGGTCCATATTTTTAAGGCCTCGTTACCATCTCCCATCTGCTGAGACAAATTTCCAAGTAGTTTATCACATTAAAATATTCGAAAGAGCACAGAGATAGATTCAATAAATACTTCCACTTATTGCCTAATAGACAAGGCAGAGGGTTCTAATCTCCAGAAGAGGAAACCCACCCGAGTGATGTGATTAATAACAGCTCTCTGCTGGAACCTGTTTTTATAATGATTGCCAAAAACCACATTCCTAAGCTTAGTAAGTGATTATTTCATGTGATATGAAAATGTGTAATAGGGGGAATGCAGATACCCCGGGCTTCTACACAGTAATCCTTTAATCATTGAATTGACCAGAATAAATAATAGATTCCTGTATAAATCATTTAACGTTACGTACATTCATTTAATTTGAATGGCACTTTGTCTTATAAATATTCATGCATGTGTATGTTCATGCAAGACTGAAATGCATAACAGCAATATTGAGTGGGAAACGTATAGCAATCAAGTATTGTAATGGGGTTATAACAACAAAATTGAGGTGGAAAAGTACAGTAGTAAGCACAATACAGTAATAAAGTAGGGATTACTCTCCTTGTACAGTGCAGTATTTCTGCTTGTGTGTGTGCAAGCACCGCATCACCGGCATGAAATGCACACACATGCTAATTAGGGTATAGCAGAGACAAACCGGAATCATTGCCTTTCACAACAATTCCCTGTCCACCTGCTTAGTGCTGAAATCAGAAAGGGGTGGCAGTCACACAGCTGACAAATTTTGCTGTATCCGTGACTTGGAATCCAACCTGTTCTATAAAACAATTTCATTTCCAAAAAAAGGGGATGCTAGTAACATTGCCGGGCGTCACAGGAGGTAGCTTATAACTTGGCCATGGAGATATGGGCTCCAACAGGTTCATATATCACACAGAAGCTGACTTCCTTCCAGCGAACAAGCGTGGCATTTTCAGCACCATCATCCTCTGCCATATCCTCAGCTAATCTGCCGTCTATAGGGGAGGAGGCTAGTGAAGGTGGGGATTGTGCAAAAATAATAAACCTATGTTGTACTTTTTCCCCCTTCTTCATCCTGAGTGCTTAACATTTTTATTTTGATATTAGTATCCATCTTTTTTTTTTTTTTTTCGGTACTTCCAGGAGAGCGTTATTGGAAAATCCCCAGAAACAGAGGTATAGTTGTGTGTGTGTGTGTGTGTGTGTAGGTTTTGCTATACTTGTGAGGACCAATGCACCTCACAAGTATAGCAGATCCTCACAAACTGTGACTAGTGAGGTCATTTTTTCAATCCTCACTACTTATATTTAATCACTACTTATATTACTATTTATAAAAATCTATGAATGCAATCAAAAAAGTAGAAATGCCAAAAGTCATGTAATTTGGTTACTTATGGTTCAGGTTCAGGGCTGGGCCCTTTTTTAGGGTATCGTGATTGGGATTTGGGTTTTCCCATTAGTGGATGGTCCTCACTAAGATAGGAATACAAATGTGTGTGTGCGTGTGTGTGGTCATGTCTGTGTGTGGTCATGTTTATATTAGGTTGTGGGGACCCACCAGTTATTTTCTACCTTGTGGGGACATTTTTTTGGTCCCCATAAGAATAACCTCAATTTTATAAAAACCCATGTCTCCAATCAAAAAAGTAAAAATGCCAAAAGTCTCTTATTTTGTTTGGTTACTTATAGTTATGGTTAAGGCTGGGTAGGGGTTAAGGGTGTCCTAGTTGTGATCAGGGATATGCCCACAGGAATGAATTGAGTGTCCCCATAAAGATAGGACTACATGGTACAGTATGTGTGTGTGTGTGTGGAGTGGAGCAGTCACTCAGGTCTGCGCATCTGACTGAAAGGTCAAGTCTGGTCGGGCCCATTTTCACAGACGCAGCCTGTATCCAGTTACCCATGCAGGTTTGGCCAAAGAAGATACTTAAGTCACCACATGCACCTCAGTGTAGGGAGTGTCAGTAAAATTGACTTACTCATATATGCAACACAAGAATAATAATAATAATAATAATAATAATAATAATCTTGGTCAATCTTGGGATCTTTGGTCATTGGATATATTTGTTCACACATTGGTTTGTAATGGAAAATAAAAAAAAACAAGTTAGATTGTGTTTTTTTTTTATTATTGTTATGTTTTATGATCATTAGAAATGCCGCATATGAGGGAGCTATGCTTATATTACAGTTTCACAGAGGGTGAAAGAAAATTCCGCTTCTTCCCGCCGCGTGTAATAGGCCAATATAATCTCAGTGAAAGAGAAGCCTGGTTTTTAAACAGCTTTCTTTTCACCTTTGCAATTATTTATTTTCAAATAGTCCTTGGGGGTAATGTTCCATTTTCTTATTTCACACTCCCTTTTCTCATAAATGAACCGTCATTGCAATAAATCACTGCACAAACAGAGACTTGTGCAAAGGCCTGAAAGGTCTAAAGATTTATGTAACACATTCATGTTTTCCACTTCTTCATTTTAGTACTCCTCTGGTGAAGCCTAGCTAATAAAACTTGCTATTAATATTTCCTGTTGCTTAGCAACCAGAGGCAGCAAGTAATAGCTTACTCTGGAAAAAAAAAAAAGATGTGCGATAAGAAAAAAAATTCAATTCTTTTATTATCTCCTGGGAAAAAAAGACACCACGCTGCAATGGGATATAAAATTCTACAGCTGCATATTGAGAAATATTTTAAAGAGACGGAAGTTATTTTCAATTTCTTTATTTAAAAATAACTTTTTTTATTTCAGCTGAAAAATTAATCTTCCTTTTTTTAAAAAAAAGTCAATTAGCCTTAGATTCACATGACAAAATGAATACAATGTGGAATTCTGGGATGGAAATTACTGTGAGCCTGGCGGAGAATAAATTGTATTCATACCAATGTTGCCTTTGCTCAAAGTAGTGCTAAGTAAACCCACAAAATAAATATTTACAAACCAGTCGCCCCCCACCCCAGCATCTTAAAATATGACCCGACGCCTGTTAGAAAAGAAAAATTAAAATACCTTGAAATATGTTAATGGATGGTGAACCTTGAAGAGTATCCTGGTTTGTGTGGGTGGGTGCTTTTGACAGGGCAAGGGCAAAGGGATAGCGGACAGATACCTTGCAAACTGTTTATCCGTAGTCTTTGTTTATTTTTTTCCGGCTCCCATGCAGCCGCGGCCTATGCATTTTCATTATGACCTGCCCTTATTGCTTGTGCTGCCTTTATTGTCGCTCATGGCAGTTCCATTTCCCAATACAGTATGGCAATTTTCTGCAAGCGGGTAATGAACAGCAAACACTAGACCTATAGGGAGAGTTCTTTATGTCTTATTCTGCAGACTATATTGCTGTTACACTATTTAAAAAGCAACAGCACCTATCTGTCACCGATACGATCATTTGCTGTTCTCTGATCCTCCATCCAATGTTTCTGCTGGAAGCAGAACGAGATGTTTTCGCTTGAAGTTCCTCTGCTTTGTCACACTTGCCAAACTCTTGCCTGGTTTGCTTGCCGTTACCTATACATGCAGTGCATTGATTTGGCTGTGGGGAGAGGTTTAAATGCTACATGGAGGCCCATGTTTGTTTGTCAAGTTATGAAAGGATGCTGCAGGTCTGGTTGTTCTGAGTGGTCCTCGTCCTCTGGATCAAATTTTACCTTCTAATATTGCTCACTGTCCTCGTAAAAGTCGCCACCGGGGTGTACATCCTGGCTAAAGGGTATCCCATGAGGCTCTGAACGTGCCACAGATTTCAGGGTGCAAAATGCACCAATCAGGGCGGATGACCTTGCTGTCGTCAGATCTATCCAGCTGCGAGGGGGAGCCGGCATTGCCGTGGACGGCGCTCTCGTTAGCGAGCAGTAGCCCCCGGTACGCGTCTTCCTGTCAGCTGTGGCAGCTCCGTGGGCCACATGCCGCCTCCTTTTCTCCTTCAGAGTTGTCACGTCAGACGAGCCTCAGACCCTACATGTTTCGTAAAATGCTCCTCGGCCTGCGACGCGGTTCTTTGAAGGAGTGGGTGTCCTGACAGAATTGGCTATGATGTCGATGTCAAGGAGGAAGGCGGCTTGCAGCTCAGATTAAACTTTGAGAATGGTCACCTGAGTAGGGCACATAGCAAAAGTGACGGCCTGGAGCCAGCAGAGGGATCTCAGAGCCTGCACCGGGAAGCACAAGGGTACAAGAGCCGAGGTACCCTGGGCATTATACAAGCGGGGATTTCTTTCAGTATTCTATAAAAACACACCCATCTGCCACTGCAGTGCAGTCCAAACCGCACTGCTATTTAAGGCACAATAAAATCAACAATGATAATATTCCAACCCTGTAAACTCAAGTTGAGTACAAATTAGGGAATTCAGTTTTATGGAGCTCAGCTACTTAAAAAGACTTGCTTCATTCATACTTAATTTCACTTTCAGCCTATTGAGCAGAATAGGCATTTATTATTAAACAGTTTGTTGATAAACTGATGCATTATCAAACTTAACAACTCCATAGTAAATACTAGCTTCCACCACAAGATCCAGCTGTCACAGAAGGCACAACGACACGGGCAGTATTGCACAGGAGAATCTCCTTGGCTAAATGGATTGGTAAGGCTTCTATCAGGGTGTGTTGTGTTAGCCTGTAAAAAGATCCAGATGAATACCAGACGAATATGGGTAGGTCTCTTAAGATGGTTGATTAGAAACTGTCGGAATTTACTTACAGAGAAGAAGAGGTATTCCTGATGGTTGAATACATATCTAATAATAATAATAATAATAATACAAATGAAATCACTAAAATTGATGGGTTACACAAGGTTTATGTTTTGCAACAAGTGAAAATTTAGGAAAAAACTCCCCATATGAAAAATTTGTTAAATCATTTTAAACTACTCTGAAGTAAGTGCTGAAAATGACGCGTCCCCCCACCAGCACACCGACACATCCGTCATCCGTCAGCACACCTGTATTATAATCGCACTGCTACCTCATACAAAAGACTGAGACTCACACTCGTTCCATAGAAACCAGGTATAAGATGCAGATATACCGTCCTTTAAATGCATTTTGCGTTCTCGAAGGTTGTCTGACCAGCAATGTCATTTTTGGACAATGACCGCGTGACATCATTTTTAGGAATTTTAAAATACGCATAAACATAGTTAAAGAATTATGTTGCGAGAGTTAATAGCTTAGTATAAATAGAAAGTAATGAAGTGAAGCATTAAAGGATTGAACATTAAAAACAAATCAGTATTCATTACATTTTTAATGAATATTCATAACCGCTTATTTAAATTACCTTTGGCAACTGTTGTTAAAGCCGATGAATAATTAAAAACAGCATGGTCAAAGAGATTTGAGTGTTACATTAGCCCTTTTCTTGGGATTAGCAGAGAGAGTAAACAATTAAATCTGGATAGCAGATTTTTTTTACTTGAAGGGGAGCGACAGGCCTTTCATGCAGGAATCGCCCGTTTGTGACAGTACACAGTAACCAGCCTTAGAATTTAATTACGAGCAGAGGATGAAGTTCTTGATTATCTCCCAACTTCAGCACCTCATTCAGCCCCCTCCTTCTGCTTTCTTAAATATGAACATTATTTGAATGTCTCCTAACAATGGAAAGGGCTATTTTGATTGCACGGCGTAAGGCTAAACGTGTCTTTTATTGTTCGGGTATTCATAATGTATTTATGGAAAACTCTCCATTCTCTGGTGCCGATGTTCCGTTGTGGGTCGGTGGGCCGCATGCTTTCACACAATATCTGAGATGCATAATGAATACTGCCAAATGGAAGGACTTCCTCTGAAATCAAATGCCATCGGTGTTGATGTCACGACTGACGGTAATTGACTTGCATCTAAGTGCCATTTCCATGACCCCTCCAGGTAACCATATCATTACCAGAATAGACCATAGCGCAAGACCAATGCTAAACATATAGCAAACTGGAGAGGGGGGTGTTGATTTATAGTGCTATGTTAAGACAAAACATTTGTAGCTGTAATTTTGAATTATGTAAATGATGTCAGAACAGAAGAATCTGTAATTTTGTCTCATAATCAGATTTCTACAAGTCATTTGAAGCAAGTCATTTCTGTTTATAACGAAGGATGTTCTCCTGCCTAATTCTGGTGTTGCTTTGACTAGGTCCTATTAAAAAATGCTTTCTGACACAGCAGCGCGGTATTAATGGCTGTCGTGTGGATGGCTCACTAATGGCGCCCGTACAGTTGAGAGAGAGCGGCGTGGACCGCGATGTTGGAGAGTAAGCAGCCATCCCACTTACTTCTCCTTAAAGCCTGTTTGCGGCTCCTTTGAAGGATCAATGTTGCAAGTCCTCAACACGGCAATAATTAAAGCTGTCATGGCTGGGGGCCTGCAGGGATGATGTTCCGTTATTATAGTCATTTGTTTCAATTAAACGCTCTGTGATTTTACAATAGCAACTGTGAACTTGCGTGAGTAAGCTATTACTCTCGACGAGATATCTCCCGCGTGAGGAAGTGCAGGAAGTTTGCCCAGGAAATCGCTACATGTTGCCAGTGGCTTTTAGTCAGCAAGCTTCGCGTGTTCCCACAAGATAAAGCAGCACACTAATATAAAATCATCCCTTTTTTTTTGTTTAGTCATTTTTTATTTATTTTTTTTTTAGCAGGGATAAGAATTTTTATTTTTTATTTCTTGCTGTCGCCGATATGCCGAGAAACACAATTAATCCCCGAGTCGTTTAAACGTGAGAAGCACAGCTGTGATTCCAGAATTGTCAGCAGTGCTAAATTAAATTAAAGACCTCTGTAACGGAATGTGAATAATTGCCCGTCTTAGTGGGAAGCATTCGCAGTGCGTTGGCCGCTGGTGAAAAACCCAAGTACGACAGGCCTCCAGACAGCAGCCAACTTCTTACTAGTGATTGGGGCTCCAATTATCTTGAATCAGCTCAAATGGTTCATTTGGAATCCATAACATTTTTTTTTTCCTTGAGAAACCTACCCGTAACGAGTAGAAGTATACATGCTGTGACTGTTGTATTCATTTTCAATGTACTTTTAAGTTAGGAGTATGTCGCGGGATATGCAGCACATGACATTCTTACCTGCCTGTGGTCATTTTAGCAAACTGTAAGCCTGTGGAACAGGTGGTATCATTTTAGTGTGGATTAGACTCCAAGACATACTGTCAAGCACAGTGCGTACTGTGTAAGCGCAGTGCGTACTGTGTAAGTGCAGTGGGTACTGTGTAAGCGCAGTGTGTTCAGCTTGACAGGAGATGCTGGCTCAAACATAGACATATAGATAAGGATTCATCACTAGGTTTCGGTGAGGAGATCGAGCCGGTTTACACCGGCTGCACCAGGATCGGGTGACCTGGCTAGCAAGGGACAACAAGAGCAGCATGGGGCAGTAATACCAAGCCTCAAACAGCTCATGTAAAGCAAGAAAATGAAGAAGAACCTCACAGCCTCTAGGGTGGTGAATCTTCAGTCATTTCACAGTGGAGGGAGTCGCAGGCAGGGATCGGAAATGACAGCGGTGATGAGATACTGATAGAGTAAGGGGAGGTGTGCCATGATAACAATGTGCAGGCCCACTCGCGGCCTCTTGGGTCTCAAGCAGCTTAACACAGTAAGTTATAAACACAGGCCGTCCCGCACCGCCCTGAGACAGCAGGTCTGTTTTTTTCTTTTTTCTCCTACCAGAAGCCTTCGTATCGTGGCCCTTAGGCATCTAAAACAAATGCTGGGGGGGGGGCATTAGGCCTACGTCCTAGACCCTATGTTTGTTCTGTGCCATATTAACTGGACACCCCCTATTGTAGTGTTACGCTCACTCACATTATATATGGTTCGCAAACAAAATAAAAAATAAACTTCTCCTTTATGGTGTGGCATCCAGATCTCCTCTGAGTGTTTCCTCCACGTTTTGCAGGTGCCTTTGTGTCTCTCCATTCGGCTGTTTGTTCACATCTGTCACAGAACGGTATAGGTCCTACCACGAGCTTTACGGCCAAAATGCTGCCATATCTGCTATCACACAGCAAAGCTTTTAAACTGTCTCCAAATTAACCGAAATAGTGATAGCAGTGGTGGTGTAAGGTTTGACAGCCTGTCTGTTTCGTGTCTTTCTGCTGTCAGTCTGCAGTTTTTTTTTTTGTTCTAAACAGTGCACCTCAAGGCAATCACAAAAGAATTTTCTAGAAATGTGTGGTAAACACCAGTGATTTATTTATTTCATTCATTGGGTGGGAGAGAGCTGAACACAAATGGAATTTCACTCAGGCATGCGTGCAGGGAGATTTATTCTGCTGACAACTGCAACATGGAAGTCACAGGTTTCCATTTTCTAATGGTTTCTTTTGAAGAAATGAGTGATATCCCTTTCGTTAAAGGCTGGTTAACGTAGACACACAGACTGCACACAGCAGTCAGATGGAACAGATGTGTGTATCGCTCACACTCGCCATTTGGCATGCTTTTCCAGGTCTTAATAGCATTGACCTTAGTCACAATTTTATTTTGGTAAACTCGACGACAGTGGAAGCTGAGACTGAAACCGTTTCAAAGTGAAGGTCAGTAGATTTGGAGATGAGTGGTCCTTTGCACCTTGAATTCACAAAATAACCTTTAATTGGGTGACCTGCAGACAGTAAAATAAGCTAGCATAGCAGTGGTCTGTGTGTGTGTGTGTGTGTGTGTGTGATTGCAATTGTGTGTCTTTCTATAGGCTTTTAAATTTTATGTGCTCCATCGGTTAGCTGACTAAATGAAATTTACTATGAAATACTGATGTAGATCAATGAATCTTATATCACGCAAACAGATCATATTAAAAAACATTGTCACATAATCAATTCCCTGTGGTCTTAAAAGCAAAACATCTGTCTTAACCTTTCTTTTTTTAATGAAATCACCAGCTCATTTTATGAGTCATGTAACAAATACTGATTTGTCTCCCCAGATGAATGAATATGTAAAATCAAAAGTGCATGACTAAATGTTAGTTTAAATTGCAGTTAGGTTTTTATTGCTAGAAATGTCAGTGAATTTCATGTATTCAGGTCACCAGTAAAATGCAATTGGTTGTTTGGTTCATATTGCATTTGCTGAATTTTGTGTGTATGTGTATATATATATATTTTATATATACAGTGGTATATTTAATGTTTTCATAAGGTTCCTTTCTGCATTTAATTGCTTTGTTTTTCTCATCTTTTGTCATTGTTTTGCCAGCACAGACACAGACGTGGTTAATCATCAGGGGAATTTCACCAATATATATTTCAAATGTATTTGTGTGAAGCAAAGTTTGTTCCCTTTATCGATTTCAGCCAGTTGATTGGCTCTTTAAACGATTAATGGCTGTGCATCCATGAGCCGGTAGGGGTCAGGGTGTGTCTTGTTGCTTTTAAATGTAATTATACTAAACCTTTAGGGGGCTGGCCAGATGATCTGGAAGGCTTTGCGTTTGTGCCGTTTTCCTGGTAAAGTAAACCTGATGCACCTTCCTTGGCATGAAACATCGGGAGCCCAAACAAAGCAAGTCATCCACGCATCAGCTTCCTCTTGTGTGGATGACATCAAACGATTAGCATACAGTACCTATGGCAACCGGCAACAAATATAATGGTCCTTCATAATGTTTGTACAAGAGTCACATCACTTGTATTGGTTGGGAATAGCAGTCTAGCTCAAACAAGGCAGGAATTAAGGCCGGAATGGTGCGTTAAAATTAATCTTTATGTCCAGTAGGAGTGGTTTCTAAATCAATCCTGAAGCATATGTATTTATTTTATAATTCTGAGTAACATTTTGGACCCAGAAACAACATTTGGTGTTGCATTAAACATGCATATCATCTATGCGTTAACCCTTGATTTCAGCTAATATATTCTATAATATCTGCGTTTGCAGGGCGTCTAAGTTTATAAATTCTTTGCCTCTTCAAACAGAAGGATTGCCTGACTTTCTCCAGAAATGGTCAGGATGTGATTGTTAATACCGTATTCACCAGTAGCTTATAAACATATAACACACGCTATTAATATCAGCCAAAGAGAACGCTGAGTGTGATGTAGGACAGTCTCCTTACTATTTTTGGTTTTGCAGCGTAAGAAAAAGATATTCTCTCTTCCCTGATGTATTCTTCAGGCGTGCCTTACCTTTGCTCTCCACCGATGCCTCATTTGCGAGGAAAAACTGATTCTTTAGGTTACCTGGCACGGGCTGTCTCGCTCGTCCATTTCCGTTGTTTGTGAAGAAACATAGTCAACTCAGATTAAAGGGTAAGGATTGTAGCCTGAGGCTGTTGCTATGGAAATAGCCCGGCTCCAGCAATGATAGCCCATTCATGTTTGATTAATTGGTTTTTCAGTGTTCTTGGTTCTGTGGACCCCCTTAAAGGGCAGCTGGGGGAAAAAAATAGGAAATGAATGGAATGTTTTTAAAGCTCTTCAGCGTGTTTCAAAATTGAAGGATGACATTTAAAATTACTATTTAAAGATAGGAGTTTTATTTTCGAGGGGTGTGCTCCATGGTTACGGATGGGGGGGGGGGTGTTTTTGTTGAAGCGGCATCCAAGATGCGACGGGAAACGCGGTGTCCTGTAAACGTCCTCAGCTTAAGCGCGGCGTTCTGTTTCCTTATGGCTGCTCGGCGTCTTATTCCAGCTACCCACTGGGGCCAATTAGAAGAGCCGTGCTTCTTTAGTGCTGTTTATTAAGATCTGAACTGCGGGGGCCCTTTCCAGCTTCGTCTTGTTAGCGCGCCACTAATCTAATTAGTTTTTACTTATGAATGTTGGACTCGATTAGCAAATGCTGGAATACAACTTCGTGATTTGTGCTGATTCGTTAAATCGTCGGCGTGTCTCCACACGATGCGATAAGTTCTCTGCTTGTTTGTTTGTTTGTTTTTTTTATTTGGAATTCATGTATTGTTAAGGTTCATTTTTCTTTACCTAGGTGTGCATATGCACAGCCTGCCTGTCTATTATTTTTGAGACTTTTAAGAACAGAGATGAACTTCAGCTAATGAAGTTTTGTTTTTCCTATTTAGCATTTAATCTACAGCTATTGGAATGTACATCCCCCAGTAATTATATTGCTTAGTTAATAATTACAGATGATGTTCCAGTGGTGAATGGAGGCTATCCAGAGAGTTCTTACCTATTATTCATATTGCCTGATGATGGTTATGCTGTTGTCATAGAGCCTGCTACTATAGGTGCCTACTGAGCCTGAAGACAACCTTCATGCTCGTGTTGAATCTCACAGGAAAAACACAACACTTCTGAGTAGTTGGCTCCTGTTGTTCCTGTAAACCTGTAAAATGGCGAACTGGAGGGGTTAAGCAGATTGGCTCTCACTCCCTGATTCAAAACGTATTATTGGCTAATGATAAGGTTGCCCCCCCTGTATGAATTATGACCCCTGTATGAATTATGACCCCTCTTATTATGCCCCTGGACCCACCCCTGGTTCTAACTACTTTCTTGCCGCGAACTACATGGCTGCTTCTGCCTAAGTGCCTTCGGAGGGTGGGCTTCCATGGCGCAGTGCAAAGGGGGGCTCCGTGCATGTGCCGGCGGGCTCTGGAATGAACAGAGCTCGTCACTTTTCCAAAATACCCTTTGAATACAATCCGTAATGTGAAAGCTGATTCTGAAGCAGCTCCACCAAGCACTAGGAGAGACCTCTTGATGGGCAGCACACAAACAACCTCAAATAGTGAACCGTGAGGTGGAGTAACAGGAAAACATCTATCAATATATTTCCGTGATGTGCATGAAACTAAACAGCTGGATCATTAAGTGAATCCAGAAACTTTAATAGTGACAGCAGCTTCTGAGTCAACTTTAGCTAGTCGTCAACTTAGAGTTCTTGTGCCATTTTGTAGGCCCAGTGGGCGGTGCTTTGTGGCTCTGAGGAGCAGAACTAAGTGGGGGTCCATCTGCTTTTCATCCTTAGGAGAGGGGGGCAAAATGCCAGATTGGCGTTCGCAGTTCAGTGGAACAGGTCTGGCCTTAAGGGCATCTACCTTAGGTCTCCTGGTGCCGTCGGTGCGGGACAGAGACATCTCTACAGGGCAGCCTTGTAGCATGTCGGGCTCTAGCGAAGCAATTGGGTACGCAAAACTAGTAAAGGTCACCTTCTTTTCTCACCCATATCCAGGAGATGACTCGTCCAGACGGCTCTCATTATGAGCCCGCCCATCAGGCCCCACTGATAAACAGGCCTAGGATACTGTCCCATCATATGGGCGCTCTGTCCCAGCTGAACTCTCAGGTTGGCCTGCGAAGTGCCCTTACCCATGGTTCCCCCTCACCTCCCGGAAGTAAATCAGCCACGCCCTCCCCCTCAAGCTCCGCCCAGGAAGAGGAAGCTGATTCCCATTCCAAGGTACTGGTGTGGATCAGTTTTTCTTTGCTAAGAAAAAACAAAAAGAAATGGGAGCCAGTTAACAGGGAGCAGGATACAACATGTATATTGGCTGCAGGTCCTAATTATAGGAATTGGTGGGGGTGGGTGGGGGGGGGTGAAGGAGGTCAATTTGAGAGTTCTGGAAAAATTCAAATGTGGAAAAGCATCTGCAGAATTTTGTGAGATATATTAGACGCTGGCTGACGCTTACCTTAACTCCTGTAGCTGCTCTGGTGGCAGGGCAGCGGATCTTGACCACCACTGGCAAATGCTCACAGAGAGCGCAGAGGTACAATTCAACATGCATATGCTGCTGGTGGATATTCCGCATGTGCTCAGCCCGACCCTTTGCTCACGCGGCGTATAAACACAAAATTGAAAGTAGCAGAACCTCCTAGCAGATGAGTTCGAAAAAGCGGTGCTCGATTTAATTTAAATTCAAAAATTGAATTCCCTCACGTATGCCCGCCCCCCCCGAAATGCAATGAGTCCACTTGCAACAGTAGCAGTAGTTATGCTGCCATCATTGCAAAGTTGCCTCCTCCTAGTATACATTAAATTAAATTGTTAGTGGCGGGGCCCTGGTTCTATTTCAGCGTCTTCGTGGAACCTATCTGTGCGGCTTTCATACAAACATGTTTTAAGGAACACTCTCCTTATTTACCCAAGCAGGTTGCTAATTTAAAAAAGTTTTTATTTTTTGTCTGAAATTAAAGCATCGATAAGGAATGGACGGGTGAATGTATACGGAGTCTGAGCTGCCGAGCGTCTCTGTGTCTCGGGATAGACTGCAAAAACATCGGCCCACTTCTGGTCCTTGTGTTTTTTTTTTTACGGAACGCATTAAATCTGTCTACATCTGCTGAAAAATCCAAATCTCACGGGATCTGGCTCCGTCTGGCCCGGTCTGCTAGTGCGACGTCACGGTGAACGTGCATTAAAAATGCAGATTACCAGTAAACACATGCAGCCAGGTAATCCATAAAGCTATATCTTAAAGACGTGCAGTTAAACTACACCTCAGGTGCACTAAAGGAGCAGTGCAGGAATAATTGCAGTCATTTTCCTTCTTGTTTTAAGCATACATTGAGTAGTTATTTGGACAGTAAGCCGGACCTGATTCTTTCATACATATCAGCCAGGCCATTCGTGCTACAAAAACAGTAAGCAATTAAATTTGTCCTTGTAGTTATTATTGTTTGTAGTCTTCTGTTAAGGCATTGACTGTGTAGGTGGGTTTATTCACTGGCCAGTGGGGTGTGATGTTTCAAAGAAACATGGAGGGCAAAAATAGCATAAGGGGAGAAGTAGCTAATTGCATAAAGGTCCCTGGTAAGTCTATATGAAATTTAACTGTACCTAGTGCTAGTTTTAAAATAAAGCTGAGATTTTATTGTAATACTATAATTCGGTTGTATTACAGTACGCTACCTTATAATCCACCCGTCTTCTTATCCTGATCAGGGTCACAGGGGAACCTGGAGCCTATGCCAGGCAGCACAAGGCAGAGATATAGCACAGCCAGGATGCCAGCCCAGAACCAGACTCTGTGGGAAATTTAGAGACACCTAACTACATATCTTTGGACTACAGGAGGGAACCTGCAGAACAGAAGGAGAACTTAAATATTAAGCAATAAGTATGATTTGAAGCCCTAACCCTGGGTATGTGAGGTCACACAACTACCCATTAGTTAGTAATGATCTGCTTAATAGTTATGGTTAACTGGTTATGGATTTGTTATGGAGTAATTAGCAAGAGTCGTTCCAGTCCCAAATTTGCATCTCTGCAGCTGTCATTACATAAACATGTCAGGAGTGTAAAAGTCGATAGTCGCTTAGCTGTTCTGAGGACAGGTATTACTGATGGTAAAACTCTGCCCTAGAGATCACTCACAGGGGCCCGTGTTTCTGTCAGCAGACATTACCAGTGCCTGACACAAGAATTTTCTGCTCATCTCATATGTGGATGATAGAGTGCATTTTTGGAGGCTAAATGGTATAAGTACTTTATAATTAGCTTAATGGAAAGTAAATTACTTTGTTTATATTTTGCATTATGTGAACAATACATCCACCTACATAATGTAGAATGACAGAAAGAGGCATGTAATGGTTTTATATCAGTACATCCCATATTTCATTTACATTTCAATTATATGTGTCAGTGGCTTTCTCTGTATTTTAAAACAAGTCAATTAATTAGAAGTACCAGTTCGCAATTTTTCAACCAAAAGCGTTCCAGTGAGAAACCAATAAGATTGAGTAGTCCTGTCTGTTCAGACTTGAAGTCTGTCCATCATATTTACAGCAGAATGTCATCCCAGGGGATAAATACGACCAAACAGAGGCTCCTTCGGTCTTGAATCTTCTCCTAGTGGTGATGCGACCAATCAGTCAGCCGTGCTTTATTTCAGTCTGTCCTTCACATTGAGCTAAGATGGTGCTGGTTACTTTGTGAGACTGTTTTGCCAGATTTGAACTCTTATGCACAATGTACATATTTAGTGGTATGTTGCATAATATGCCTGGTCTGAAGATGACTCCATACTGAATTTCTATCCTTAGTAGATTTTTTTTTGTCGGGCTCTTGTTTAAGTACCTGCAATGCAGTGAGATTTTTTTTTTTTTTTTACACATGACCGATGGGAGGCTTAACACTGACACCTAGTGTCTGGGGACTACTTGTATAACTGAATATGTAAATGATTGTCTCACTGTTGATTTTGATAAGCTAATTACATTTTTTTGTCTCAGATGGTTTAAATAGTTATAACATGTCCTCTGTTTAACGATTTCTAACAAAATGACCAGGTTTTACGGTAGTTTATTTTCATTCTAATGCCCAGGTGTCATGTCCAGGAGTATTTTTCCACATATATGCATGTGATTTGCATTCCGCTGAAAGATCGCCTAGCCAGTTTGGGTCTGGTTTGTACACCTGGATTATGGGAATGTCTTTATTCGCCTCATTGTTGCGTTTAGTGCAAATCCTCACAGGAAAGATCAACAGTAGTCAAAAGCACACGCATCCCTGCTGTAGTGAATTATTAGGCCGCCGTGGATTGTTACATGTCAAAGTGCGTGGTCGTCCTAATGATGCTGGTCCTATAGCTTCATCCCATCGGAAGTTAGTGGAGTCGGGATCCGAACGCGCAGACCTTACTCACCACCTCGCCATTACTCTGTCTCGCTGGACACACCCTGTCCTTCTTCTGCAGCAGAGTCAACTGCAGAAAGTAAAGAAATTCGCAGTTGCACGGCAACAGATTAACGGGCTTGACAGCGTGTGCAGAAACAGCGCATGTTTCTGTTTTAGGCTACAGGCTAAATGCACCCGTGCGTTCGCCCTGGATGCCGCCTTCAAGGGTCTGAACCTCTGCGCTGCTATCTCCTGATATATTTTATGTTACCGTGAATTACTGTCCAGCCAATTAACATATCTTCTTAAAATGCAGTGCTAATGGAATGATATTTTTTATTTCAGTTTTTTTTGTGATGGTGGGAGTGCTTGAAATGGTGCTGTCGGGACATGAGTGCAGCCGGGTACCCGAGTGTTATAGATTTATCTACATCTGCAAAGCAGCCGCGCGTCGCGGCTCCGAGAAAGCAGCGCTCCTCTTTCAGTCGGAGACGTCACGTCGTGATGTGCTTTGCGATGTACAAATATAAATGATTATTCCCAAAGATTATTTTGCCTTTCAGAATGTAATTTCATTACCCCTCTTCCAATTTATTCAGCATTCACATCAAAGGACGAATGAACAGATGTCGTTTCAAACACTCTTTGCCTCATTGCATAAAAGTAGAAGATGATTATTTTTAATGCATACTCTCTCTCTCTCTCACCCCCTCTCTCTCTCAGAAAAGAAAAAAAAACTATAACTACTGAGTGGAATGGAGAAAAGAAAATAGCAATGGGTTCATCCTCACTATGAACTAGCATTTCATTAAAGCGTGCGTATTGTAACCAAAACAAATGTTCAGTTGAATTTCTATACAAATTGTCCATTTATAGCTGAAACATGAACTAGCCTCTGAATTTAATGAAGCATTGTAGTGCTTTCTGGTTTGATTTAGAAAATATCATTGTGATATTTTTTTTATCCATTTTCTATCTCGTTTCCATAATCGAGCATTTGCACTGAAAAGGACATACTCAAGGATATACATACTAATAAATAAAACAAGTATACTGCGTGTGTGTTTGAATGTGTGTGTGGGAGGGGGTTCTGTATATGTTACATTGTGGGGACATTAGGGAAAAATCATTAGATAAAAATCTGTTACTGCAAAAACAAAAATCCCAAAAGTCTTGTATTTAGTTTGGTTGCTTATGGTTAAGTTTACGGCTGGGTAGGGTTAAGGGAGTCATAGCTGGCATTTTTGTTCTTCCCATGGGAATGAATGAACAGTCCCCACAAAACACAATCATGTGTGTTTATGTTTGTGCGTATGTGTGCATGTGTGTTTGTGTGTGTGATTTTGTATGTGCATTTGTGTTCAGGGAGGAATCGCTTCTGATCACAGACTGTTGAAAGGAGTAGTGATGGAGTAAATGAAGCTTTGAAACCCATGGTGGCTGAGCTGTCAATCACTGCATAATTTAATCTAGCGGCAGCCAATGGGGTCTTTGACGACGATTCCACCCACCACAGGCCCACAATACCTCATTCCTTCCCTCACTAACATTACCTATTTTTGAAAAATGACACTGGAGAGACTGGACCTGAATCCACTGCATTTTTAGGCTACTTTTAAACACCCTCAATCTACATTGATCAAAGGTGTATGTTATTCCCCATCTCCTTTGTCTGGAATGACAAAGTGACCTCAGGTAGCGGAGAAGGAATTGGTCATTTGGACAATTTGGACTAGGTCTTTCTTCAAGATTTTCGGTAAAACATTAATTGGTGATTAATTTTGAACATCCGGCGAATGTTAAAAACTGAAATGTTCCATAATTCAAGGAATACGCAGCAGAAAATCTGTAATATTCGTAGAATTGTTGGTGCCCGTTCTCATTGATTGAGTCTCAGTGAGTGAGGGCCTCACCAAAAGATGCACTGGCCTGTCCAACCAGACTGACATCCACCTGGACCACTGGGGGTGTCCTCAGCACCCTCCGTGCCCTGTCAGACTGAGGGTGGCTTTTCTGCCTGGAGTCTTTGCAAAGTGTGCTGCAGATAACAAGGATGAAAGGGAGTGAAGCTTTTAAGGTCCTCCCTGCTCGTCCGGTGGAGTAGATGCATATGCATGCGTGCCTGGCCTGTTTTTCGTCTTCAGCTCGCCGCATTTGTTTTGATGAAAATGACTGAATCTGCGCAGAGGTGCATTGTTCCATTAACCTTTTCGCGATGAAGCCCTGCACTGACAAACCCTGCAGTGGTTTTCACCGTGTCTCCAAAATGTGCTTCTTTATTTCTGCTCATTTTTGTGCTTATTTCGTATTTCCTAGGTCGGTTGCATCTAAAATGTCCTATAAGCCGTATCATGTTTATGCTTTATCCCGCATCGGAAAATTTTGTTTGTATGCCGGGCTGTTTGAACAAGCAAAGTGGAACCGAACGCTGACCTTCTAATTGCGATACAACTTGAAACTGGGGAAGACCCTGTTAGCTTTGAAAATCAACCCAGTTTTCAATAAATGTTTGACTGGGTCCTCTCCACAATCTTTTCATGTTGCCGTGCTCTCACACATCTCCTTGGCAACAGAATGATGCAAGTTCCATTAGCTTTTTTTTAGGGGGGTGGGGGCATGTATTTCACTCAACCTATCTATCTATCTATCTATCTATCTATTTATTTATTTATTTATTTATTTATTTATTTGGACGCAATTAAGAAATGTGTAAATATAAAGCTGCTTCTAATTGTTACATGGGTTCAGAGAACTGTGCTTGCTTTGATTTTCGCATAAAAGGACGTGCTCAGGGAAAACGCAAATTCCATGCAAACATTTTTTGACCCTCCCAAAATGTCATTATTATAGAATTTAATGCTGTCTCCGTGAGGTTAGAAGGTCATGAAACAAACATTTAATATTCATGTGAGCTGTGCTTTGAGATATTGAAAAAGGCAGTTGACCGTTTTCATTGAAATGGAAATGTCACTTTGTGGCGCGTGTCAGTCAGCGTGCATGCTGGGTGATTGTATGTATTTAAATTTTCTGTGAGGAGGGGTGAGACCACGAATGCACTACTGGGATTGTGAGTTTACACAAAGAAGCACTGATGTAACACTGCGTGTTTAAAAAATAGATGCAATGATCCACAATTGGGGTGTGGAGTGACTATGAGCCAGAAGCTCGAACAGATGTGTGTGATTGCAAGTTGCCATTGTGATGTTTGAGAAACTTTGTGAAAAGATGGGCCTGTTTAAAATCGGCATGGTGATTTAGGCTGTCATGCCTTCGTACTGTAGCTCCGGTTCGCATAAGAGCTCCTGGAAATGAAGCGGTGAGGGCGTGAAGTGTGAGCTTGCGATGAACATCTCAGTGCGTTTCAGCGATCTTCAGCGGCTCGTCTTCCCAGCCTGTTGCTTTCTCGTGTGGTAGTTGGCTGTCAGCGCACCCTGACTGTCATCTTTGTGGGTTCCACACTGATTTGTGTTTCTCAAGTTCTGTGCAATGTTGACATCTCGCTCGGCTCCCCGCTTGTTTTTTGCTTTGTCGCTCAGGTGTAATCCTTCGCACTGTCCCCAAAGTCTTGAAGCCCGAAGAAGACTTTCTTTTAAGCGCTTCTAATTTTGACTGTATCCGCTTTCTTGAATGATCTCAGACCTGCAAGTAGCTGCCCGCGTTCGCTGACGTGTCCCCGTTGCGACTTTCAGATCACCGGGGAGAAGCGACCCTCGTCAGAGGCAATGAAGAAACCCAAGCCGCAGAAGAAGAAGAAGAAGAAGGACCCAAATGAGCCTCAGAAGCCCGTCTCGGCCTACGCACTCTTCTTCAGGGACACACAGGCTGCCATTAAGGGCCAGAATCCCAACGCCACCTTCGGAGACGTCTCAAAGATCGTCGCGTCCATGTGGGATGGCCTGGCAGAGGAGCAGAAGCAGGTGAGCCTCGTAATAAGTGCGGAATGATGTGAATCAGTAAAACAAGTAGCTAAATAACACATTTGGCTATAAAGTTACTGTACCAGAGCACTATTGAGGGCAAACCCACAGAAAATTCAATATTTATTGTGAAGTCTGCACTGTTGGAGGTTATAGAACTGAAACATGTCCATATACAATGGCTTCATCCCAAAAAAAATTCTTTTAACAGCAGATTTTGGTGAGAGAGGGTTTAGTCTTTTAATTCCCTAGCACATCATGGATGTTTGCCTATTTCCAGTTTTGTTCAGTCTAGGTTTTGGAATAGTTGATTATTTACTAAAGTTTGGATGAAACATTATTATTATTATTATTATTATCATAGTTATTATTATCATTATTATTATTAATTCACAATGTTTAATTTGAAGCTGTATAAGATGGTCTATAGATGTAACTGATATTATTTAGTCTGTAGTGCTGTGAGATGGTCTACAGTAGAAACCAACATTATTTTATCTGATGCAGTGAGAGATTGTGTACAGATGAAGGCCACCTTCATGAAGTAGCGCTGATTTGTTGAAATACCCATTGATTGGATTCTTTTCAAAGGAAAATAAGGTCCCTTGGCTCTCATTAAAATGTGTGATTTATTCTTCTTACTTAATGCCAGAAAGAAAAGTTTCACAACCTAATTGTAGTGCAGACAATTAACTGGATTATACGGGCTGGATATTTGACAGACGAAATGATGTTGCACTAAGAGGTGTTTACATATTTGTTGGGTTATTTGTCCTTTTTTTCTGACTCCAGAATAACTATGCTAATCTGTTGAGTTATGCCGTTCACAGAGAGCATTCGCAAATCTGATGTATGGCCGAGGTCTGGGTGCTGTGCATTCCACACCCTGCAGTAAATTCCTGCCTCCGTCTGTAGGCCCCTCACAATGAATCTTCATTGTGCTCCTGACACCCTTGAATGTGAATACCTCATTTCCTGTCTTTTATTTATATCGGTTGCCTGGTGATTTGATCATGCTGAGAATACAAGATTAGCAATTGCCTCGTCCTTGAATTTGCCTCAAGGACACCTGTTCAGGAAACACTGCTATTGTTTGCCTCTTAACCCTTTCCTTGCTGCGATCGCTATCACGGTTTTGTCCACGTTCCTTGTTTTACTGCAGATTTAACAATACGCATCACACCTTTTATATACGTACCAGTATGCTGTACTTTCATTTTGTTTACATACACATTCTGTTCTTACAGGGACTGCCGAATAGATCAGTTATATTGTGTTCAGTGCTGGATATGATGCATTGACATAATTATTAGGATAACAGAAATGTTATTAAATTTTAATGCCAGTGGTCTGAGCAGTGTTCATATTTGCAATAGTGTTGAGATTCTAAGCATCATAGATCTTTTCCTTCCTATATAGATTTTAGCAGAGCATTTCTATTTCTCTCTCTCTATATATATATATATATATGTATATATCTATATATATAGCTCAATCTGTTCATTTCCGGTGGATAGCTCCTTGGCATTCACCTTTGACCACCTGCACCAAGTGACGCAGAACAAAATTTTGTTGTTCTTAATTATGAAATGATGTTTTGTGTATTTTTACTTGCGCGAAATTCAGTGCCAAAGAAGGTTTTTGAATAATTGCTTGCGATGTGAGGTGCTTGATACCGGTAACCCAAATACTGCTACTATGTTTCAGTGACAGGCGTAAGCAAAGATTTGAATAAAAATAAACATGCAGCCTTTTCAGGTCGACGTATAAAGCAGGAAACATGCTATGTGTCAGGGCGACACTAATAAGATACCATTTGTCTTCTGCTGAAGTTTCACTCGCGCCCAATTTCCTACATAATTAACTGTCAAATACTACAATCATCCTACAATTAAAACCTGTCCAAGTGCTTCCTTGGGCACCTTCCTGGTCTTTCTGCTTCTCGTATGCTATAAATTAAATAGGCCTAACTCTTCAGTGCAGGAATCATCATTATTATTATTATTATTATTATTATTATTATTATGTGTTTAATATAAAGATTACTCAGTGCTTCAGTGTTAATTTAACCCTTGACAAACCAAGCTTTTTTTCCAACACTTTGCATCAGGGAATTCTTTTCGGCATACAAGACAAACATATCACCGGCATTACGCTGTATATTGAGAATTTAATTTCTGTCTTTTTGGCGCCTTGTCTGATGTCCCCTTGTGTCAGGTTTATTCTTATTAAATTACCATTTATCTGTTTAAAAAACCTTAAGACCCAGAATAACCGGTTATTAGCATTTTCCGTCGGGCGATGACGCAGGTCGCCCTGGGCCCTGAGGAGATTGTGCCATTTTTTTGCACTCAAAGGGAGGTTCTAGCTCATTTCTCTAAATGAAAGGGAATGGAATTGGTTTGCTAGTGCAACGGAGGATGGAGTATGGAAATGAGTGAGTGTCAGCAGCACAATGACGAGCGAATGGGGGGTTGTGTTGGGTCAGAGTTATTAACCCCTGGTCGCCCAGCAGCTCCAACCTCCAGTAACTTCCTTCGGAAAATTTATTAACATTTTAATATATAGCTCTTGTCTTGGGGAATAGGATATCACCGAGGATTTCCCAATAGTTTGAGAACCATGTAATTTAATTAGATACTTAGCATATTACTTACGTACTATTCAAAACCAAATAATTCCCTCTAGCATACAACATCCATTCACTTGGACTATCAAGTTTCTAAGCACACATACTGTACACCTTCACTAACTGACATCCATGGCTCAGATTTCAGGGCTCTCTGATTTCCGATTGTAAACTGAAAAACAAGACACAAATTTAAAGGATGATTCCATCTATAATGGCAGGCATTTTGATGCTAGAAACTGGAGAATTCCGCAATTTGTGGCCACTCACTGGATGTGAGGTTTCCAATAAAGGAGTGCATGAAGGACTGGAACACAAGGCAAACTTTTGGTAGCAGTAACGACTTTGCGTATAAAGCT
The DNA here is from genome assembly GCA_026780845.1 of Petrocephalus sullivani. Taxonomy (NCBI): domain Eukaryota; kingdom Metazoa; phylum Chordata; class Actinopteri; order Osteoglossiformes; family Mormyridae; genus Petrocephalus; species Petrocephalus sullivani. The sequence goes on along the minus strand of JAODKM010000099.1, from coordinate 4,947,836 downwards.
CATGACAAAGTCATTTGAAATGTACCTTACTGCTCTACGGCCACCCTGCCTTTACTTCCACATTGGGTGTCAGCTTACTAAAGCCAACTATTCCAAGGTTATGTAACAATTTCATGAAAACTTAGCTTTTCGTCACAATCAACATCTGATTACCTAACCAATTTCCAAACATCTGCACAAAACCGAAGTCTTGCCGAGATGGAGTTTGAGTCAATGCTCTCTCCTCTGAAGAAGCCTACATCAAATAAATCTTAATTGGATCCTGGGCTGCACAGGTGTGGGGCCCTTTCTGCATGCGAGCGACCGTGCCCCGCTTCACCCAGGTTGTTTACCTTTTTTTTCCTTTATGCATGTCACCTGGTGGAGGTTATTGAAGCCAGAAATGCTTCAGCTAAATATCAAAGGCAAACATCTATCCATCTATGCATGTCCCAACCACATACCGAGGCTACCAGCCCTCACACATCTGACAGGACACTCACGCTATCAGATTCTCACGTTCACGCAAGAAATCCTACGACAAATCTGTATTATTTTATTATAAATCTAAAATTAGCTACATTAAAAGTATTGGGGTAGTTTGCAAACCCAACAGGCTATTTACAAGGTAATAACACTTTTACACACATTTAAACGTGCATGCAGAAATGAAAATCTCACTCCAGCCAGCTGACCAAAGCTGTTGACCCTGCCACACTAAGCACTGGGACTCAGGGTTAAGATAAACACTTAAAATAATACTATTACCTACTTTGTTGTCTTACACTCTGTGACACCTACCCAGTATGAGGGATTTTTACGGCACCATGTATTATTAACTTTGTTTGTTGTTATATGGTCAGGCTTAACGAGAACCTTTTGCCTACAGACCCTCCCGTATATATCTGCTAATACTTGCACACTGAGAGAGAGAGTAAGTGCCACAGTTTAAACCGCATTCACATCAACATCATTTTGGTGCTGATGAGTCGGACACATGCCACTCTGTGCCTTCTATCTTTCGATTTTCTCGAATTCCCTGGGGACCCTTTTTCACGTTACGTCCGGGCGTCACAGAGTCTCGCTGCTATCAGCAGGGTAGTTCCATACTATCGGAGCACCTGCTCTGGGGTGGGGGGTGGGGGGGCTTCTACATTTAATTTATTCCAAGCCCAGGCTATGTGATAGATTCCCAACACTTGGCTGCTGAAAACGGTGTGCTGTAAACAGTATTTAAACAGCTGCGTTCCACCCCCAACCCCCAGTCGTTTAAAGGGAAAGGTCACCTGAATGAAAAACACTTTTTCCCTTTGCCCAGTATTAGAGTGTCTGACAGGGAGACCATTCAGCAAGGTGATCCAGACCAATCACACCTGCCTTGGTCTGCCCCCCCCCCTCATTTGTCACAGTCCCTGGTAATCGCTCAGCGTGTCAGCGGGGTTCAGAGTTATTGTCTTCTTTAATTAACTGGTTATCAAACAAGAACATTTCATTAAGGTACAATTACTAGCTAATTCTGCTGGGACACCCCAATGTCAGGATTACGACCACAACATATGCTCCTTGCAGCGTAGTTATTTTTAATACATTCCGACCTGCGAGCCTCCGACGGCTTCAATTGCTAATGAATCCACTCGCTTTTGTATAATTAGGAATCCTTAGGCATGGTAATTTATGAAAAAAAAAAATACCCGTCATTGTGTGAATCATTAGCTCTGTTAAATGAATTTGAAATTAAAACTGCTGGGAGTCCTTTGGAGTTCATTAAGAAGGCGGCGGGGCTTGTATCAATATTTAAGTGGCGGGACTTGAGGTCGCTAGTTTTGTTTGAAAATATTAACGCCAGAGCCATAAGGACGGAATAACAACAGGGTATCAGCACTCCCTCACTGAGGTACCCTTTCGGAGGCAGCTCCTTCTCTTGGTACAGTTACTGGGATCTTTGATAATAGACCCTCAAGAACAAGCTTTATGTAAATCCCATCAGTTTTCTTAACAAAGGCACAAATGATACAGACACCAGACTTTAATACAAAAGGCTTTAATTATATCTAAGGCTCTTCCTTTTGTACTGCTTAATAAGCCCCTCAGGGAGCTTCCTCTTCTACAACTTAGGTTGGACTGCTTGGAACTTAAAGGAATGTTTGTGATGTAATTCTTGCTCATGGTCTTGTGCTCAGTTTGAGGATGGAATTTACCCGATGGGATGTCTGTCGGGCTGAGATAACTAAATTACCGCTGCTTGTTCAGTGACATGGCCTGTGGATTGAGCTATTCATCAGCTAGAATACGTTAAGGTCCAGAGCCAAAAATACGTCAGTCTTGTGGTACGATGGGAAAACAATCTGGGCTCAGTTTATGTTGTTTTCTACATTTTTTTTTTTCAACGAAGATATGTTACAAGCCGTCAAATGATCAAATGATGCCAAATGATGTCATCAAATGATCAGATGATGTCATCTGTGAGACACTTGTAAGCCAAAGACATAAGTCACATGATGCGGGTCAAAAGAGCCAAGAGAGTGTGGCGGCTGACACCTCAGTGCCCGGGTTTGCACAGGCTCCGTGCCCCAGGCTTGGCCACACCCTCTAACCACTATTCTGCTGGGTCCCTCACAGGGGTACAAGAGGAAAACAGAAGCCGCCAAGAAGGAGTACCTGAAAGCCCTGGCCACGTACAGAGCCAGTCTGGTTTCCAAGGTAACGCCGACAACGTCTTTGATTTACAGAGGTCAGGCCTGATATAGCGGAGATAAATTGGAATGAGAATTCTTGGTTATCCCGGGGGAGGGGCAGCTCGGTGAGCGGTGGCACTATGAGACCAGCCCACACCCCGCCTCACCGAGCCCCGTAGGATGGGAAACAAGCACCATGGGTCAAACGAGGGACAAGTTTACAAGCTCGCAGTGGGCTGCGTTTACAAGCAAGCTTTCCATCCTGCAGTGGCGTTAGCGGAGCCCTCGAAGACCCCCGGGCCCTTAAATCAAGCGCATTTTCCAGTATAACTAAGACTTTATGACGTTATCCCACCCACGCCCCCAAAAAAACAGAATCGGCAAATTATTTCTATAACGAGATATGCAAAAACGTGATGCATTCGCGAATGAAGTATTGTCTGCATCCGTGTGGATCAAGACACATCAAACCACCTCGCAAAAACAATCTGTATCCCGCCAACATCTTGATTTATGTGCATGCTCCCCAGCAGCTGTTGCTGCTGTTGTACAATATATTCGTCTGTGGGATGAATGTGGCCGTCCACAATATCAACAGCAGCGAAAACAGCAGCTCTGTGTTCGCCCAGTGCGATTTAGATATAATCTTGGGGAACAGAGAGTGCTGTGTTTCTCTGTCACATTTTTAATGTTCGTATGGGGAAAGGCCTTATAGAAATGTAGCAAATAAAAATGAACGTACAAAGAAGCCGATATAGCTTGCACGTGGTATAAATCGGGAACGCGCTATAAGTAAGCATACTTTTGGGAAAATCGGAAGAAGGAGACTGGATTAATTGAATAAATTATGCACCCGCTTAAAGCTTCAGAAGTGAGTAGACAGGCCCTGGTCTTAATCTCCTCCAGCTTGGAAATGTGTTTGTTGTAAGCTCCTTCTTCTTCCTTTGCAAATCCAAAATGCATTTTCATGCCACCCCCCCGCACACCCGACGCCCACGACCCCCTCCGGCCGACCACCTCGCACACTCACCGGACACACAAAATAACACG
>JAODKM010000099.1:4911862-4929586 GCA_026780845.1 Petrocephalus sullivani | reverse complement strand
CTTCAGGACAGCTGGAAAAGCAGCCAATGAGTGCTCAGCATATATGTGGGACCGCCTTCAGGACAGCTGGAAAAGCAGCCAATGAGTGCTCAGCATATATGTGGGACCGCCTTCAGGACAGCTGGAAAAGCATCCCAAGAGGCCACCTCATGAAACTGGCATTGAGAAGAAAGTAGGATCAGCCAGTCCCTGGAGCAACTGGGGTTAAGGGCTTTCCTCAAGTGGGATCACTCTTCTGACCATGGGATTTGAACCATTTTTTTCCATTGTTATTATATAGTTTTGATAAACTGTTTGTTTAAACTTAATAAACCTATTTGTACTATTGCACTAACCTAATAAAGTATTTGCACTATTGTTTGCATTGGATTACATTAGACATCTTATTTTTCATCTTAAATGTTTTTTTCTTTTTTAACAGTGTTAATAAGAGTTCAGTTACAACCTCATGTCACCAGTACATTGGAGGTCCCACCCGGTTTGAGGTTTAATGTTTGTAGACTGGGTGAGAGAGTTGCTTTCACCTGTACCACCTCCTGCAACTTAGTGCATGTGCAACGTGCAAAAGTCACACATTTACTGTAAAGCACTTGTGTTGTGCCTTCTACATCTCAGTTGTGGTTATGTAACCAACCAGTCCTGGTTTCTGTGTCAACGTTCTGACATGTGGCACGTGACACAATAGAGGGTGGCTGACACCAGCCCGGCATGAGAGAGGAAGGTCACCTCAAACCTCTGGCTTTGGTTTCCACAAGACCTCTGGTAGAGTCAGTTGCAACCTTAGTTCCGTGGTAGAAATAGAACAGGAAATATGTAGGTGGTTTTGACAAGAAATGGGCTTCACCTTCTAGTTATCAAAGGACCTTTTACCGTGTATATGCTGGTTTTGTTTTGTTTAGGTTTCAGTCATTAGCACGTAGGAAGAGTTTGTTCTATATTATGTGTTGGCTTTTTCTGCACTTTTTCTGGACTACACAGATCATAGAGACATGGATTTTTATGCTGAAAATATAAATATCAATGGAAACACATTATTTAAATCTGTCATCTATAATGCATTATAGCATTCATAATGAATTATAATAGTCGGTATAATTGATAAAGCATTTCAGCATCTTCTATTGACAGTAATAAGACATTATAATGTTGATTAAAATGTTATTTCAATGAAGCGCTCAAGTATAATGCACCATAGATACCTTCATATTGCATTGTTAGGGTCTTTATAAGATCTAAGGATGCTTTGTACTGCATTATGAAGTTATTTATATTGCATTGTAAGTAAGTGGTGCCATATTAAGCTTTGGACCAAAGATCAAAGGTAGAGCTGACCACCAACTATTAAATCAGATATATTCCTGAGTATATTGGGGGGGGGGCAGGAAGAGGATTGTGCTTTGCTCCTCTAAAATCAACAGTACATATGGCACACCGTATTTATCATGAATAAGTAACAAACAGATTCAGGGTGGAAATATATTTCATTCTGTAGTTTGATTTCACTTAGAATATGTGAATGTTGTTTGGGCATCAGCATTGTTCACCCTGATTTTTAAGAGACATTTATCTATGAGGAAGAATTAAGCTGTTGAAAAAACTGGCCAGCAGCAAGACCAGATATTGGAGGCTCTAACTACAGTGAGTGGAAGTATGAACCTAGTCCTGTAGGTAGGATGTATGAAAGGGAAACAGCCTGGAGACTGACTATGGCTCCCGGAGCGGAAGGCACCAAACAGCAGCTGAGGGCGGGGGTGACTGGGAAACAAGCAGAACTGACAAAGCAAAGAAGAGCACGACATTGGCCCAGCAGCAATAGAAACCAGTTTAAAATGACATCCTGGTCATATGCAGTTATGGTTTTTTATTTATATCCCAATGTTATGTGTATATGCACTGTGGTTGAAACTCATATTTAAGCTCATCCACCCCGCCTTCCTTCTACTTCACTGCTTTATCCAGCACAAGGCCAAGCTTATGTTAATTCTTCATTGAATACTAGTACAGGCAGCAAGCCTGCACACCCTCACTAATGACCGCCTTACACATCGTCCTTACGTTTCTGCCTGAAGTAACTCATGGGGTGGTGGTGCTGCGGTTAGCACTGCTGCTTCATACTTCTGGGAGAGTGGGGTGTGCATGTTCTTCCTGTATTGTTATGGGGTTTCCCCTACGTACTCCGGTTTGCCCCCACACTCCAAAAACATGCTGAGGTTTCTTGGAGTTCCCAAACTGCCCGTAGGTGTGCATGTATGAATGCCCTGCAATAGGCCGCCCCCCCATCCTGAGTTGTTCCCTGCCTTGCGCCTGTAGTCTCTGGGACAGGCTCCGGACCCCCTGCGACCGCGAACGGGATAAGCGGTTATGGAAAATGGGTGGGTTCTCGAATTCCTTTCATTTTATATAATGAAATTATCGTTTAATAAATTGTGATGGTCCAGTACATTGTGTTTACCATGTTTTAGCAGATGTTTCATCTTATCCTGATTTTTTAAAAATGTAGTCACTGTTAGAAATGGTACACTTAAATATTGTTTTTAACAGGAGTAATGTTAATAAATATTATTCTAAATAATTAATTATAATGAATAATTTTTTTTTCTTGTTTTGACACCTAACCCAGTTCTTTTGGAGTTTTAGTTCCATGTTCAGCGATCATGTGGAATTGTGGAAATTTCACGCACTTTTTTTGGGGGGGTGGGTACCTGTAAAAAGGCAGGTAGTCACCCCGCACTGAATATGGATATATCAGTATTTCGGTATGGTTTTAAATGACAGCAATACACACAGCAGGTTCTGGAGGAAGACACGTACAATTTGCTTAGCACATACCTTCACCTCGAGTAAACTGGATGGAAACTGTAATGAAACGCTGAGATTTGCTTTTTTGCAAAACAAATAACCACTTCTGTGTTTTTTCAATGCGTAATGCAATTTCCTGTAGATATGTGGAAAATCTTTGGTAAACCCCCTCAAACCACACATTTCCATAAGCATTTTGTATGGTTTGTGTCACATGGTTCATTAGGTGTTTTATTTTTTTTCAAATGCCTCCAGCCTTTTTTCTATGTTCACAACTTAGACAGAAATATACCCATTCTGAACATTCATAGTTCATGTTGCCTTAAAGAGACCTAATCCATATTTATGCTGTAATCTTTACCTTAACTGTACCTTCATAATGCCTTTATAATGCATTCGCAGAACATCCATAAGCAGCATGTAAGTATTTCTTAATATCCAAACATACCTTACCAGCTTTAACATACATCCATTTTCTGAAACCGCTTGTCCTAATCAGGGTTACAGGGGGGCGGGGGTCTGGAGGCAGGGAACAACCCAGGACGAGGGGCCAGCCCATCGCAGGGCACATTCACACACCAGTCACTCATACATGCACACCTATGGGCAATTTGGTAACTCCAATTAGCCTCAGCATGCATTTTTTGGACTGTGGGGCGAAACAGAAGCACCCGGAGGAAACCCCACGATGACACAGGGAGAATATGTGCAAAGCAAGAGTGCTAAGCACCACACCACCACCCCGCTCCGGTTTAGTACACACTGATAACAAATATTATGTGAAAAAAACACTATACTCATTGAATAATGTATTTTAAAGCTGTTAAGGTATGTTAAGATGTTAAGGCATACTTTCATGCCATTTATGACTGTTCGAAGAATGCATTATGAAGGTATACTGTATGTTCTATGAATGCAGAGTGAATGTTTTATGAAGGTACAGTTAATATAAAGTGTTATCCTATAATGATATAATGTTATAACGTACAAGTGCAAATAATGGTATAATGTACATTTTCTTAAATACATTTCTTAATTAATTCATTCATCCTATTTCTGTACCTTTGTGTCTTATGCAGGGTTGCATAGATCTGGACCCCTATCCCAGAAGATACGGGTGCAAATAAATAGGCGAATATATATCTACATAATAATTTAAGATTTACAAACATTCAAATTATTTAAATTTACACATGACTAAAAACCTTGCAGAAAGGTTAAAACTTTACTTCTGCGCTTTTTTTAGATTTCAAGAGACACAAATTATAACTACAACACCTTATTTGAAAAAAACAGCAACAGATGGTATTTAGAAAAAAATGGTCTTTATTGTTTTGTCATGACAGCCACTCATATGCTGTTTACTTCTGTTAGATAAGAGCTGCCTGCCTACGTTTGTGTCCAAATGACCACCAATATAAAAGTAATGTCTCTGTTCCCATCTCCTGCAAACACTTATCAGATCCATGTGTTAAGTGTGTCTGACCTCAAAAGAAAAATATGGGTGCGTTTATATATAATTTTGTTTATATCGTGTTTTCTTGGGAAGAAAAGGGAGAACTGTATAAACCATGACCTTTGGACTGTTTGTGTCCTCTGAATTACTTTTTAAAAACTGCACCTCAGAATTGTGAATATTATGCTGTATTCTGATATTTTTCACCAGAGATGTACTTATGTCCTCATGTAGCATGTTTTGGGTATGACATTTCTTATACATAGTCATTTTTCTATGGTTCCAGAAAATGACTGTAGCAGTGCTGCCCGTATTTCAGCAGGGGTATTTTAGGTTCAGAAAATATCACCTCCTGAGTTTAGACACAAAACTAGCTGGGGTTCCTTCTCTAATCTGTCCTGTGCTTGCAGGCCCCAGGTTATCTTCCCAGGCCACTCTCTTCCAGGGACTCATGGTAACCATGTTCCCATGGAGTTGTTGAGTTTCAAGTTGGCCCACAAAAATGCACTCGGAAATATATGTACAATTCGTCATAGACAAATAATCGGTGAGCTTGAAGCACGGTAAACACACAGCTGGGTATAATGATGTCAAATGTTGAAAGAACCCTCATGATACACAGGAAAAATACTTACGCGGTAAAGGCTGAAGTTGGCATGTTCCGGGTCATATTTTAAATGACCTGGCTACAAATCCTTGAACTATTTCACAAAGTATTTGGTGCTAGCTAGTCAGACATCTAACTATTGTACATTCTACCTGCGGTGCCATTTCCATTTATTTAATTGAATGACATTTTACAGCATTTTTCTATAACATGAATGTATCACACACATTAACCAGACAAAGAACATCAACACAGTCACATAATCAGAAAGTACAATAAGTACTGGTAAGATTACAAGATTATCCCTTAAATGTAAACAGATTCCTGCAATGAATATTAACACTTCCCAAATTCTGCAACTAAGCGGTGATTATAAGATTTGTGTTTTTTTTAAGGTGGATGGGCATAAGAGGAGCCATAATTTATACTGAGGGGCCAATGATATAGTTTGCATTGGTGAGTGACAAGTGATGGGGAAGCCAATCAGCTGTCACCTGGGGCCTGTGCCCTTGTGGCCCTGTCCTAGTACATACCCCTGCCTTTATTTATATGTTATATATATGAAAGTTACCAACAAATTCCACTCCCCGCCTCCCCACCCCCAACATCACGGAACAAGCGGTTAGGAGTAGACAGAGATCTGGGGACAAAACACATTATTTAATTAATACTAATTTATGGAACACACTGGCGAGATACACAGACGCACTCGGATAAATACCCCCGTTTCTCTCTTCCATTCTTCATAGACTTTTTGCCAGTGCTTGGATTCTGCAAGCCTGAAGCCCGAGCCAAGCAGCCCTTTCAGTGTCAATCATTAATTTAACAACAAGCTGGTGCCACAGTTTTCAAACGGGGCCGAAATATAATCAAAGACTAATGCAATGAGACACTTGAGAGACGTTTTCAAAACAATACAGCTGTCTGTAATAGTGTGTTTTTATTGTTATTGGCTGAAAAACCCTTATTATACACAGTAACGAAACTGACGGCTTTTAACAATTTCGCGGGGAGGGTTTCCGCAAACTGAGGTGAAGACAGTTGCATAATCTGTGGAGTAATTATATTTTTTAATACAAATTCTGTTACAGTGACAGCACAACTGGTTCTGATAAGCACTGTGGAACTGTCAGATGTAATGACTCAAAGTTATAAGTGACACCAAAGTCACTCTACTCAACGTGACACGTGATGACTCACTTGGCTGAACTCTCATTCTGAGTGTAGGCCACCTGGAAGCAATGCTGCCCGCAATAAGTGGGCTCTCTGACGCTCGCACTGCACAAGCTTTGGGTGACTCCCAGTTTCAGGTCTCCTAAAAGCAGGGACCAGGTTACCTAGTTTACACATTCTGCGCTATCTTATTTTTTGTACTATATATTTAATTTATAAATAGATTACTTTAATTATAGCAGATAAACAGAATAAAAGAATATGCCCGATAGGTCGTTTTTGGGCACTGTGGTTTTGGACATTGCTTGCACAGACAGTAGCTTTGTGACTTCTTTGGAATGGAACTGCAGCCAATCACACCTGGCCCATTGGGACATTATAAAGTGGGAGGTGGGTGGAGCCGGGGTGGACATGTAATCCAATAAAGAGCTGACACAAGCTCAAAATAACCCGGGGGCTATAACCTGCGGGGTTAACTAATAGAGTAGAAGCAGCCCAAAAACAGCCACCAACCCTCCCAAAAACCTGCATAAAACTCCGTTTCTGGACTTATGAGATGATCAGCTCCACTAATTGAGTTGGTTTGTGAGGGTGCACTGGCACAGACAACATTGTTAGGATAATGGGAGAGCTGATGGATGGTGAAGGCAAAATGGTGGTTTGTGAGATCAATAGGCCCGAGGGCATAATAGTTTAAATATATTCCATACATTTATACAATTTGCAGAGACTGTTAGGACCTTATTCACCAGAAGAGAAACAACAGTTTTTTTTAACCAAATATAATGATTACACTTTACACAAAGGAACTTAGTCTCGTCTTCTGATTGTTAGAACGTTCTTCGGATGCTGCGGTCAATAACATAGGTGAGAGTTTGAAGATGGTGGTGGGGGGCACAAGGGGTGCGGGGGACATAGCCTTATAATTTAAATGCAAAGGTCTGTTTTAAAGGGGGGGTAGCCAAATTAAATGTTGGGGAATGTGTCCTACACCTATAATTGTAGCCTGTAATATAAATCTGTCCAGTTGTCTGTGTGTTTCAGGACTACTCCGGGTTTAGGTCACAGAGAATGTCCTTCACAAGGCATGTTGCCATGGTGTGTTGTTAGATGGAAACTGAGAGACAGCTTAAGGCAATGCTACTTGTTTGTCGTTTAAAACCCTCAATAAATACACGCATGAATAAATAATTGAATGAACAAACAAACAAAAAATAAGTGGCAGGATTCTCCAGGGACAATTTTCAGAAATCATCGACCTCCCAGCGTAGATAGCATAGAACACATTTATGAAATGCTCTCCTCATGATGCTACGTTACAACAAAATGCCAACTTGCAGCGAACATTCCCTAGAGGCCTAACAGCTGTTTGCTGGGTTGCTGGATCCTTGAGACCCATTTTATTCTGCCACATTGTATATTAGGCTCGAACATGTTAATGTTTACATCGCAGCCTATTCAATAATTTCTGGCAGAGTGAGTCGACCATATTGGAACTCTTGCCGAAGCCACATAAATTCAGCGAACACAGGTGGAGGGTCACAAAGGTGAGGCCCATAAGATGTTTGGTCTTTATATAGCCCCAAAGTGACTGTTTCCACTTTTAGAAGTAGCACTTAGTTTACAGGGAAATGAGTACAGTGGGTTTTTTTCCCTTCGGTTTCCATATTTGCACTATTAAACAGAAAAAATGCAAACTTGTGCTTCTGTCGGGCAGCTGGAGCAACTTGATGGATTAGAATCCATTGGGAGCTTGGGGGTGGGGATTCGTCCCCAGAAGATCCAGCAGCTACGTGGCTTTTTTATCCATTAGGGGTTAGGGTTAAGCCTCAGTAAGCCCTGAGAGACAATTACAAGGTGGGATAATGATGCCTGGAGGAAGAGTCCTTAAACAATCCAAACGGCCAGTATTAAAGGGACTCTATCAAGGTATAGATATACTTAGCATATCATCTCGTAATGTCCAGCTTATTTGCACAAAACACATTCAGCTTCTTGGATATATTAGACAGAATGTTATTCTTCGCTGCCGTTAGATTTGGGGTGTATTTTCCGGTACAAATCTTTGCTTTCGATTCACTGTAATATGACAGAGACAGATGATTCAGTTGCAGCAGCATTTTTTTTATGATTTTGCCTGTTATTATTAGACAATGGAGCTGCACGAAATGGGTTTTGCATTGTCAGTTTCTAAGTCAAATATAGCCTCTGTGGTCTAGCTGCACCGGCGTGCCTTGCACTGCCAATAAAGTTGGGACCGCGTCCCCCAAATTCTCAGCCCTGTTCCCAGGCCGGACAGAAAATCCGTGTGAACAGGAGCACAGCCCATGGCCCAAGTCCCTCCCGAAAGTTGCCGCAAATTACGCATTTCCTACCACAGTAACTTTATAATCACATCTGTTCTCACTTCCCGCATGACGCGCTACCTCACTTGCAGGAAAAAAAAACTGCTTACATACAGATTTTATTATCCTAATTAATCTTAACAACTCGCTAAGATGCATGTGTGTCAGAAGTGTTTTAGCAGTATTCAATTAGGGTCACCGTTTGTCATTCCCAAATTTATTTCAGTACCAGCCATCTGTTAGCATGGTTTGTGTTAGATTAATAATATCACAACAGAACGTTCTGCTGGATGGGAAGTACAGCTCTATGTAGGGCACACGGCTCCTCTAACATTCTGTGTTTGGTCGGTACAAAAGAAATATACTTAGCTGCAAAGTGGGAGAAGTGTTCCTTTTTTTACACACCAAAGCTAAAACAGTCTGTGCCTTTCCAGGCAGTATGTGGTCTTCATATGACACACCACACACGCGGCATCACCTGAACACTCACTGACACGGCCTCACCGCTTGGGTCTGCCCCCCAAAGACCCCCTTTTAACCCACCTTTTCATTGCAAGGGCACCTCCCCCCCCCCCCCCCCCAACATTTCCAAACCATAAATTCCAATCCTGACATTGCTCAAAATTCAGATCACAGCAGTGGCCCTCTGTAATATGTGTCTACTTTAAAATTCATAACTACATTTCCAAGCATAAAAGAGGCCTGATGGAATGTTTCCAGTAAGCTTACTTGAGCAAAAATACAATTCGTTCTGGCATACTTAATAACCTTAACCTGACTCTTTAATATATACAGTTAAAAAACCAACTCAAATGCATGTCTTGGCATGAAATGGCTGGCTATAATTCTCCTCCTCGGGGACGCCGAGCTGGGAAAAGTCCAGCTCAACTTGGCGATGTCAGCACGGTTTATGATTTTTTCTTTATTAATCGCAGAGCCAGTTTTAATGTGAACAAACAAACTTGGCAGATTAGGCTGGATTTAATTGCACTATTATAAAACAAATGTTTTTTTTAACCGCCAGTGGACCTTGTATTCAAATCCTCTAATAAGCTGGTATGGTTCATTTTAAAATGATTAAATTAACTGGCATACTGGGAAATAATATAAGAACAATATTGATTTTCCGATCATCTCAATTAGTAATGTTAACCTTGATGTATTTGCTAAAAAGAAATCTATTAAACTATTATGACCGTGGCAGTAAAATACCAGTGTTTTAAAATGAAATGGAATTTGTTTCTGTTCGTGCAGGATTTTGTGAGGTATAATCAGTAATTGAACAAATATGACCCTCCGGCCCCCAATTCTGCCGATTCTCATTTTATTCGGTTTTACGTGCTGCTCATGTGATTGGCCCATCCAGGGAGTGGATTCTTTAGTTATTGTCGTGCTGAGAAACAAGTTTTTCAAACAACGCTGTACTTGCTACTCTGGGCTTGAATTAGGTCATCTTCCATCGGGGTTCTTGTCCCTTGGACAGAACTTTCTCTGTCCTATTTTAAAACAACATCCAGTATCTCCAGTCAAATAGAAATCTATGGAGGCAGAGCAACCCCTATTGGCCAGAATGAGAACACGCAATAAAATTCACGCAATAAAAATTCTGTGAAATACAACCAACATACTTTGGCAATGAATTAATACACAGATCATTTAACAGATTAGATTATATCATTTGTTTAATGTCATCAGTAAATACAATTATTTCAGTAAATACAATTACTTTGGGATTACAATTATTTCTCAAACAGACTGTAAAGTTGCCTACCCAACTGCTCATTACTCTTTGACGAAGACAAGGGAAACTACCCTTTATTTAAATGGAACAGAGACGACCTTCTGCTCTATCTCAAATTCAGGTTATGGAGATGCTTGTTTCCAAGGAAGGTTTAGTTTCTACATTACATTCAAGGTGTTGTATCGCCCTCTAGAAGACTAACTTAAAACTGCAGGCATAAACTATAGTTTGCATTGCAGTCTCTCCGGATTTTAATTCCTTTTCATTTATATGATATTTTTGCTAAAAAAATCACATCGTGATATCGAAAATTTTCCAATATTGTGCAGCACAGGCTCCAGACCCCTGTGACCCTGCATAGAACAAGCAGGTATGGAAAAATTAATGGTCAGGGCAATGACAGACGGCTGTGACAGGTGAAGAATAAATAAAGCTTTTAAACTTTGAAGGCACATTGATTTATTTTGCATGGTAGCCAGATGGACATTGTCTATTATGTTTTCCATGTATTTTAAGTTATTGCCTTTTAAAATACTTATTAAAACTGTACACAAGCTCTGAAGGGTTAATAAGTAATGTCCATCTGGCTACCATGTCCATCCATTCATCTTTCCATACCTGCTTGTTCTATGCAGGGTCACAGGGGTCTGTAGCCTGTCCTGCACAATATTGTGAAATTTCAGATATCACGATGTGATTTTTTAATTTTTTTTTTGCAATAAATATCGCAACATATATAAAGCAAAACAAATATATATCCTGCAAAGCTACAAATCTTTGAGTGATTTAAACAGCAAGGACAAAAAGTATTATGATTGTCTTAAAGAACACATGCAGTGTTTGTGGCAAAGCCAGTGGAGGTAAACTTCAAACTGATTTTTAAATGTGTACCAGATAATCTTGAGAAAGAACAATCATTAAAATTACAAAGCTTGCTGCATTTTTATTCCCATCACATAGTAAAAAATAGTTCGCGAAACTTTAAACAACCCTGCAGTCAGCCAGCTAGTGTTTGTGGTGTAACTGCAGAGTGACACAGACACACCACTGCACGAGTGAAAGTGCTCACAATGGCATAGGCCACTTGTGTAGGCCACAACATAAACCCTGTGTAATCAGCTTTTATGGGCAGCCCTGCATATAGGCAAGGATCAGATAACAGGGTGAGTCAGCATCCTGGAGGTGTTTCGGCATTGAAGGCCTTGCTTTAAGGCCCAGGGTTGATACGTGATCACCCTGCCAGCCACAGCATTTAAACTCATGTCTGTTTGATCATGGGATTCCACACCTAGAAAGCTGCACATCTCCCTGGCATCACCACTGTCTTGGACCTATAGGGAGAAAACAATTATTTGGATCACATAGTATGTCTTAGTTCAAAAAGAGATTAAATAAAATCCAGTCCTCTGCAGTCCTGCAGTCCTCACACACACCATCCAAAAGCCCCACCACCGTCAAACACAGTTGTGAGTCCACAGCTGAAGGCTGGAGCTCCGCCATGGCTAAGGGGCTCCTGGACGTTAAAATTCACACACCTTAGTAAGTAATACAATTACCCAGATGCCGTTATAAAGGCCACCTACACCACACAGCATCCTGATAACGGCTTCATCTGCTGTTTCTTTAATCTCAGGTTTGGAAGTTGTGTTAACCCTTTATATTTTACTAACTTTCTCCTTCATCCGCAATACCTGACAGCTTCTAATGACAATCCCTTGACTAAATGAATTATAATCTGTGATTATGACGTGCTGAGATGTGATGGAATGGACGGTCCATTTGAGGCTTAGTAACAAGGGGACAGAACAGGAATAACAAAGTCCAGCAGGAATCGTTCCAAACATCATGCTCTACTGTCTCAGGTGATTATGCACCATTGGTTCTGCAACAACACAAGCACAATGAAATACCTGAATTAGCTTTTATGTTTATTAATGATCCATCATGAGTGGGCCAACCAAAATGTTAAATCCATCCAGGTTCTGGCCCGATTCTTGTTCATTTGATGCAATAGCAATCAATGGCAATGTTTTACTGCAAAAACAGAAAAATTGTGTGCAGCTTTTACTACATTTACAACCAGGACTGGACTACTGGGGGCCCACAAGGCCATCGGCCCACAAGGAAAATGCCCAGTATGCTATATGGTCAGTCCAGGTCTGTCTACCACATGAAAACCAAGTACCACAAAGTGTGTAACAGCTTTAAAGTCTTTAAAGTAATGTCTGCAGGCCAGACCTTCCCAGGGCAGAAGGCTCAGGGTCGTCAGCATCTGGGTGACACGCTTTCAGACTCTGGCACTCGTGCAATAAATCTTACAGCAAATCTATATTATTCCAGCATAAACCTGAAAACAGCTACAACAAACGTGTTGTAAACCCTTTAGACTCTTTACAAGGTAATAAAACTATTATGTACATGTAAATGCGTGTGCATGTGTATGCAGATTTTTCTCGAATTAAAAAATTCACTCCAGCCAACTGAGCAAAGTTGGCAGCCCTTCAGGTCTGATCCCTGTTACAGGGCCTGATGTCCACTGCCAGGCCACAATGCATCAAATTCTGAAATTTCACCGGCATTGGAGGCTCTAGTCTCCCAAAAAACAGCTAGAGAAAGAATATTGTTGTAGCTCATACCAGTTACAAGGAGAACACATAACATTACATTTATAGAAGCAGCTCCTGGCACACAGAGAGAGTTTTTACATCAATATTAATGTAGCTATGAATACATTTTTTTAAAATATCCATATCCCACCACACTAGATCAGAAACTATGTGAATTATTATAACTCCACTTCAGCAATGATAGTGAGTGATCTTGAGTATAAAATCAGAAGGCACACATATGTAAGTGCCCTTTCATCACACACAAAGATCTCTCTGACAGACTAGAAAGGTACCCTAGGAATATTTCACAATGACATATACAGACAACAATTTTTTTTACACTATGGTTGATCCCAAATGATATTTCTTTTTTAAAAATTAACCAACATTCTATAGAGCCAGTGTTTTATGAAGATCCAAGTTGATGTTTCCTCACAAAAGAATTTTCCCTCATCTAAATGATTTCACATCTGTGTGGCTTTATTTAAAAACATCCATCATCTTTTGTAAGAGTCAGCCATCAGCCACGAAATTCGTATTCAGTTGTTTGCTTACAATGTGATGAATGATCTATTTCTTAAAAATGCCTTCTTTTTTACAGATGGATCTCCACGATGCTGTTAGACCACATCCTTTGGTCGCCTTAGAAACAGAGGCTTTGTAAAAAATACCTCGTACAGCAGGCTCCTTTAGCCAACACACATGAGGATTTTACACTGTATTCTTAGATGAAGAAACACAGCAACCTTTCAATCATCTCCTAACGGGAATCGATTGAAAGGAACCCCGACAGTATCAAATGCAACTTTCACCTTGGGGAAATGCTTCTTTTTAATGCTAGGTGTTGTTTTACAAACCACCAAAACTGAGGCTGTTCTGTCCTTTTTTGTATTAAACATGGACAGTACAAGAAAGTAACACCACATAAAGACTAACAAATTTGCACAATACCTCCACTACTGTAAATTTTGGACACCGGCCTACATTGTACACCATCACAAAGATATTGGGTGCTTAAAAACAAAATAGGGGATTTAAAACAATTTTACAATCACAGTTTTTATTATGGAATAAGGGTTATAACAGCATATTCTTATTTTGCAAAACCATAACTAAAAAAAATAATAATAAAAGATGGGAATAATGCAATTGAAAATTGGGCGAGGTGTCTAGGTGTTTTGTCTTATTAAGGGCCTCCAGTGTTAGATAGAGGCTGAGCCTGGAATAAGGGCCAAAATGATTGTGAAGAACTGAATCATGGTGAAATAGTGTACTTCAAAGAATAAAATCCTCCAGGTTCTTCTTATTGTTGTATATAGGAATAATAAATAATGTGGCACAGAATAATGAATGTGTCTGGGATGTAATAAAATGAGAAAGTTGATCCGCACTCGTGAGCGTTGATCGTTAGACTGAGACTCGTGAAAAGTGAACACCTACATGTTTGAATATAATGTCAAAACGCACGGCAGGCAGCTGGGAGACTCGCAAACCATCTGCACCAGGACGAGCCGAGGTAACCACACTCAGGTGCAGCCAATTAGGGTGCCGTTTAAGCAGGCCTCTGGAGACCCCCGGAGGAGGGGAGGAATCACAGGAGTGCTGATGGGCTCCTTTTCGCTGTGTGCTGTGATCCCCTCCCTCGCTCGTCCGTTCTGGAAGACATGGGTAATGACTATGTTTCGAGTCTGTAAATGAGACTGAGTTGTTGCCTCGAAGCGACGCTGCGTTTTTGAGTAGGCGTGTGTTACGACACGGACAGTGGTAAAAGCTCAGAGAACTGGGTCCCATATATTCTTACCCCAGCATGTAATGTCATGTCAAACGGGCTAATCCAATACCCTCATTTTGGCTTTGGTTATGTTGTCACTCTTTATTTCTACAGCAAAGGGGATTCCATGATTAGCCCTTGCTGCTATTCCTACAGCAAAGGGGATTCCATGATTAGCCCTTGCTGCTATTCCTACAGCAAAGGGGATTCCATGATTAGCCCTTGCTGCTATTCCTACAGCAAAGGGGATTCCATGATTAGCCCTCGCCGCTATTTCCGGTAATGCCCATTGATTAAATTCACAATCTTCCTACACGAAAGCAAACAGCCTTGCTGCGTGTTCTTCCTGTGTGTTACATTATACGCACATACATGCAGCACATGCAATAACAAGAAACAGCTTTTGCTTGACTTTTATTGACATAATCACAGAGTGCGAGCAAGACTCTCACGAAAATAACTACAGTCACAACCATACTACTAAAAACAAAAAGTAAATGAATCTGAAAAAATATATAAAAGGATAAAATGCATTTGACAATTGAATAATAAGTGTAAGGGTCAATGAGAAGGTCAGTAATAGGAGGAGGTCATTAATGGGAGGACCTGAGCATGCGTTACTGTCTCTGTGTTTTTTCCCCACCATATTTCCTTTTGGAAGTTTTTATATATACAGAATATGTAAGCAAGCGACTTGGAAATAATATATTACTATGAAAGCCTGTTTTGTGTATTTTCATATTTCCTTTTTAAAATATGTCCCTATATTAAGGTTTGCCTGTTCGTAACTGACAGCTTGCCACTCGCACTAGTCGGCGTCTTCCCTCAAAGCTGTGTTCAGATCATCCCCAAATACAGGGCGACACGCTGAGCTCTCAGCATCTTAATGCAGGCGGCTGCTGGGAAAAATGTATTCTTCAAAAACGGTGCATGATGACACCATCTTAGAGCCTGTGATGCAAAATAATAATTTGCAAATATCTGTACATTTTGTCTGGGCGCATTTGTTTGTCTTGCGCATGTTTTGCATGCATGCTTCTTCGTTTACGCTTAAACGTGTTTCATGTACATGGGCCTCTAAGCAAGGGCTCCGTCCACCACAGATCTTCGTGGAGACTGGCTAGGCCAGGATTAGGCAACCCTGATCCTTGAGTGCCGGTATCCAGCAGGTTTTCTTTCCTACCTGATGAGTCACCTTCTCAGATCAGGTGTGGTTCATCAGAGGCCAGGTAGGACGGACAACCTGCTGCACACCAGCACTCCAGGATCAGTGTTGTCTACCCATGGGCTAGGCCTTCCTGAAGTTCTGTTCTGTCTTGAGACCACTGGGGATTACTTGGGGTGGGATTGAGGGGGCTGAAAAAGTGTGTGAGGGGTGGGCGAGGTTGGAGGATTTTGAGGCGAGGCCAGTGAGGGAGCAGTTTGGTCCTCTGTAAAGAGTTGGGATGAGGGTCGGGACTGGGTGGCGCCCTTGGGGGGCTCAGCAACGTGATCCAGCAGGGAGGGAAGGTCCTCTTCCATTTTTTCAAACACCGCTGCCATGTGTTTCTCAATCTGCTCAATGGCGCTGTCCATCTGCCAGACGTTACTTTTCCCCGCTGCCTTCCCGAAATCGAGAGAGGTAGCACCATCGGGGTAGGGGGAGCAGCGCCGGCCAGGGCTTGGCATTTCGCACTGTTTCTGACCTGACGTGTCCTTAGTGTTCCCAACATCTGGAGAACCTGCTAACTGGCATACATTTTCAACTTTTCTGGTGCTCATGCTCAGTTTAAGGTCCCCGCCATCCCCACCAGAATCACTGCTCTTTCCTTTAGGATCCTTAGACCCATTCAGCGAGATTCCTTTTTCTGTGATGGACCCAGGAAGCTGAGACTGGCACCAGTTTCCTGTAGATGCATCTGCCATTTTCTCACCCGCTTGCGACGGCATCTTCTCAGCTGCTTTTGGAGTCACTGTCATTGCAGTGTGCCCTGCGCAGTCATTCGGTTGTGTAGTGATCACCGGCTCCCCCTTTTGGCAATTCTGGGTCACGGCATCACACGGCTCCATCATCCCCTTGCTGCTGCAGGCTTTCTGATCGGCAGTGGATGCTCTGTGATCTGATGACGCTTTTTGCGTGCCTCGCTTCTCTTCCCCAGCAGGTGGCGCTCCTTCACTCACCCTCAGTGTTTCCTTCATCACCCCAGCTCTGCCCGTGTCTGTTGTCAGCAAGGCCTGTGGTTTTGCTGCACAGATATCCCCCGCACCGCCATCTCCTGCACCCCCGCTGCAGTTAACTCTTCCCACCGTGTCCCCATTTTCCATTCCCTCCCTCTCTGTTTCGCCGATGGCATTGTTCACAGCCTGCCCTCCTTGGGAAAGTTCTGCGGTGCTCCTTGAAGTCACCTCCTCCGGGGAGCCCGTCTCCCCCACTTCATCCTCATCCTCCATTGCTCCATCGTCTTCATCACCCGGCCCTCCGCTGGACTCCATGGAGCGGAGCCGCTGCATGAAAGTAGTGACGCGAATCGCCTTCTGCATGAGAGGTAAAAGAAGGGGACCATATCAGAGTCAGAGAAGGACTTGGGGTGCATTTGCACAGTGTTGTGTACTTTGGTAACCTGTGTCTGTTTAAATTGGTGAATATCATAACAGGAGTGATAATATTATAAGACAAAAATTATAAACAATTCCTCAGATTAATTTCTCATTACTATTCAGTTACAGAGAGTTCAGATATGCTGATGGAAAGTGACAGAACATGTTAATTGTATTTACATTTAATTTATTTAGCAGACATTTTTTTATCGACATGGAACTGAGAAAACAGGACCTGACAGCTCCCCTGAGCAACTGAGAGTCACTCAAGTCCCTCTGCCGGATCAGAACCGACGACTCTCCAATCACAGCGTCCTAATCATTCAGCCACACACCAGTTCATCCTACCAGTTTGTATTATTTATTTTGGAATAAATGTGAAGATCTGTCTCATCCTTTCGTGATGAGGCTGTGGGTTCTGCTTTATACGTTAAAGTAGGAAAACTGCCAGTTTAACTATTCAGTAGTAGAGGCACTGAATTGCTATTTCAGGTCACATAAAAGCAAAGATCTACCGTGATTCTATAAGGAGTCGGATATGTGGATCAGCCTGATAGACTGCCCCATGCTTCTATAAGGAGTCGGATATGTGGATCAGACTGATAGACTGCCCCATGATTCTATAAGGAGTCGGATATGTGGATCA
>JAODKM010000099.1:4884237-4903692 GCA_026780845.1 Petrocephalus sullivani | reverse complement strand
TCTGATTTGGTATTTCTCTGATGGATACTCACACCCTGAGCGTGTGTCTGATTTGGTATTTCTCTGATGGATACTCACACCCTGAGCGTGTGTCTGATTTGGTATTTCTCTGATGGATACTCACACCCTGAGCGTGTGTCTGATTTGGTATTTCTCTGATGGATACTCAAACCCTGAGCATGTGTCTGATGTGGTATTTCTCTCATGAATACTCACACCCTGAGTGTGTGTCCAATTTCATATTTTTCTGTTACATCTGACAGGCTGCTGCAGTTCCGTCTGTCCCACAGGGTGAGGCACCCAAATGCCATGGTGATGTGCACCTACACAAATAAACAGAAAAATAAATACATTCCCAAATCAGACATGACGTTTCTCCAGGCCAGGGTATTGTGCACTTTTTAACAAGGGACGGATGCAAAGACACAATCCACCATCATAAAACGTAGACAGAATTCAACTCCAAATGGAAGATCCTGAAATACTGAATCTACCCAGGCCATCAATTGAAAATAATTATTATGAGATTATAATAAAGGCAACATGAAGAATATAGTATATGCTGGAACAACAGAAAACGGACGGAAAATTCATCATGTGTTCCATGTTGGGTGGAATTTGTTGAATCCTTCTGCTGACCATAATCCCATCCTAGGCTGCTAGAAACATATGCTCATATGCTAGAGCAGGGGTGTCAAACTCCAGTCCTGGAGGGCCGGAGTCCTGTGTAGCTTAATTTTTTCCCTGTTCCATCACAAATTATTGAGCTCAAGTGCTGTGTGGTAATTAACACAGTGAGTTGAATCAGGTGTGTTAAATGAGGATAAGCCCAGAAATGTGCAGGACTTTGACAGCCGTATGCTAGAGGAACAAGTGTAAAAGTTACACAAAGCAGAATTATAGACAAAAAACAGTAGCTTATCAAATTTACATGAATCATAAAGAAAGGGTTTATCTTGAGGCATGATTGTCAAACAAGAATAAACAGTGTGGCTTGTCAATACGTTACACAGAATTTTAGAATTTTAGCTTCCAATGCAAAATCATTTCCGCCAGTTGCGAAAATGTGGTAAGCAGACAGATGAGCTACTGCCAAAATGAGGCATTACAGTATTCATTAAACATGGCATATATCAGGAAATTATTCAGGGTTAATGGTGAAAATGGGGTTTCTAATCTTTCATTCAAATTTTCTGTTTATGTTGATATTTTGATGAATCAGTCATGAAATTCTCAGGAAATGTCTATTGCCTCAGTGATTCATATATAATATCTGTTGTTTATACAAAAAAAAAATATCAACTCAGCTTCTGTCTAAAAAGCTGTTTACTGACAGGTCCTAGGCTGCACCTTGACTCCATCTGCATTAAGAGAGGCAGGGGCCTGGGTGCAGGGAGCGCCATTTTGGCACTGGTGCACATCCAAAAGAGGGTGTGCAGTGAAACATTCTGAGCATGTGGGGCTGAATAAACAGATCTGCACACTCAGAAACCTGCAGGCACACAGTCTTAATGCATAGTCATCCACACTCCATACCACAACCCTGTAGTGGAGAAGTGATTAAGAAGAAAGCATACAGATTTCCACTTCAGATTCACAGAAATATGTCCTAAAAATTGAATTGAGAAAAGAGACAGACCAATGATACGGGAGACTGCCCTCAAGCTCGTAGCCAGTAGCATATTGTTTGTTTGCACAAGTGTCATAAGGCATTTATTATTTATTGTCAACTGCTGCGCTTATAGTATTATGTTTATTGCCTCTGTGGTCTGCAGGTAGCCTGCGTATAACAGTTTCATGTACTGTACACACGCGAGAATAAAGCCTGCACTCTGGGTTTCATTTGGTTGTCTTAATTAGGTTTGCGGTGCTCGTTTTATTCACCATTAGCAGCCATAAAGTTTGCCTTGTCACGCCCTGCTTTCCTGTCCCCGTTTCCTCTCCTCAGACTTGTTGCTCATTCGTCTTGCTCCTTGTTTCAGCTCATGTGTGGATCACCCCAGCTGCCTATGGTTTGCTCCCACATTAGTCCGGTATAAGAGTGCTTCCCAGTCCTGTGCTCCCCAGTCCGGTCACTGTGATGGACTCCTAGTGTGAGTGCGCTCTGCTGTATGCCCCATTTGCTTATGACTTTTATTTTGACCCCACGTGATCTGTGGGTTTGCTAAAATGGTTTTGGGGTGATTTTTCTGTTTGCATCCTATCAAGAATTATCATGAACTTACTGCACTTCAGACCATAAACTGCTAAAAGTCCCAATTAACAAAGCCATAGTAAAACAAAAAAAGGCATATAAATAACTATAGTATTGCAGTCAATCCTCTGCCACATTTTAAAGTTCCATCTTCCAGTAGCTATGCTGTATGACATTCCCATCACCTCACAAGGATCCCGGAAATCTAGCCCATAGTTGGGATTTAGACACTTCCTGAGTCTCTATACTTTAACTTTGTAAAAGCTCCTGGCAGGGTAACACAAACATAAGATCTGAAATAACTAAATCTTCTTCCTGGTTGCTACACTACACTGCCAAAAACTGACCCAAAAAGGTGCCTCTTGGAAATTATAATGCAAGCTTAAGCATTTGTCTAAGGTATTTTTTTAGATACTGAGGGTTTGTTAATATAACATTTTAAAAGGAGCAAAACACATCCTACACAGTGAACTGAAAGTAATCCAAAACATATTTAAGCAAATTTAGCATAACCCAAAGATGCTAAAATCCCTGGAGAATCCTCATTTCCTCTTCTGAAAGTCTTCTGATAGACTCCTATTCCACTCATTGAGGTGTATTTTTTGTGAGGTATCCCACTGTTTGTTAGAACTAATCTATTTTCAGTCAGCATTGCTTCACTATGTTCTATAACGGCCAGCTTTGGGTCACCTATATTCAGTTCTGCCTTAGATAAGTCATTGTCACCAGGGGTTTAGCTTGACCTTGAAAGGATAAAACTAATTCTCTTCTGAGTACTCTAGAGGTTTACAGGCAGCTGGTACTTTAGGGCGTATTCACTCTTGGCCCGGTTGCCTTGTGCCATGCCCACGCAAGACTGTCTCCCCTCCCCACTCCTCCACTTGTTTGCACTCACATTGTGCTTAAAGTTCTGGGCCCGAGCACACTTTAGTCATCACCATGCAACTTTATGTGTTGAAGATTCGTGGCTTAATCGGGCTATGTCTGAATTTAGGGGCTGCATCCTTCAAAGTCAGCAATCAAAGACCGAACGCGTCACAGTGGTGCGACAAGGCCGTCCCATTTCGAGGGCTGCCCCATTTCCAATGGATCCTTCGCAGCCCAATGTATCCCAAGATACGGTCCACGCAATGAATTTTGGGATATGTTGGGCTGTGAAGGACCTAATGCAAAAGAAAGGTGAAGTGGGTGTGTCCCTGCTAGATGTTAGCGGCAGCGCTTTTTGACTCAAGGGTACGAGTGGGAACAGCTGGTGATGGAAACAGGAAATTATCCATTGGCCAGACTGTGCTATTTGACAACACTTTCTGTTCGACCTTCAAAGAACTTGCCTACGCCTTCATATACCATGTCCTTCAAAGGATGCAGACCCTGAGTTCGGACACAGCCACTGCTTTCCGTTTGACCTTCAAAGATATAATTTTTCAATATCATTGAGAGACTCGACATATCCAAACAAGTTACAGTCTATAAACTCTGGCAAAACAGACTTAAAGTCCTTTGCTCGTCGCTGTAAAGTCATAGAAATGTTCAGAAATAAAATGAAAATCATTTCCCTAAATTACTCTGAAATATACATTCTTCATTAGTAATTATAAAATATCATCCCATCTATCTATTTTCTGAAACTGCGTTTCCTCCTGGGTCACGAGGGGTCCGGAGCTTATCCTGAAAGCGATGGGCACGAGACAGGGAACACCCCAGGATGGGGGACCAGCCCATCTATAAACTATCAATATAGCCTAAAATGGCATCACTGAAAATCACTCATTGGTCGAATTACATGCATACTGCATTTCTACTGCATAGCAGTTGGCAATACACTGTTTGTCGTAAAATGGCACCCAAATTCCAGTCACGGTGGATGATTCAATTGTACAGATGCCTACACATTTCCCCAGAGTGTATCACTGCTCTTTTTAAATTAATGTAAATGTTCAAACTGTTCATTTCAATGTTCCATTCCAAAACATTTTCTTTATTCGTTTTCTTTATTTATTTCTTCTTTCAGCGATGCTTATTAATTGCCTTTCCCTGTCTTTTCCAGCAGCGATTGTTTTTTGGATGATTCTAGCTATTACCAGCAATGTCAGGGTTGGCACCCATCCGTCCCCGTCTTGCGTGTTCCGTTTTGACCAGCAGGGGGCAGTCCAGCCTGTTCCCTCCGCTGTCTTGTAGTCCCTTACCTCGAGTATGTTCTCCCTGCTTCCTGGACTGCCACATAGCTCACTGAGTTGCTCACTGGCCAGAGACAAGCTGTACCATTTTTATTTGCTTTTCGGGCTTCACTTCTCCCTAGTGTTTGTTATTGGTTATCAGTGCTGTCTCACTTTTGGTGTTTTGGTGTTTCTTGCTCCTCGTTCTGTTAACCCTTGTTTGTTCATTCTCCCTAGTCTCTAGTGCTGTGTAACTGTAATGTGCTAAATGGTTAAGATTCTTACCGGTCCTGTGTCATGTCTTGTTAGCTGTGTATTTAAGTACCCGTTCTGGTTCTGTTCTTCGATGGTTCACTGTAGTTGTATTGTTGGTGTTACACTCTTTGTGAGTATGTGTGAATACTCGTGCTAATTTGCCAGCCTTGCTTCCTGTTTTTACTCAGTTCTCTAGTAATGTTACTTAATTATTATTTATAATTATTTTTTATTATGTATTATTTACATTCTATTTTTTTGTTTAATAATCCCCTTTCTGTCTCTGAGCTGTAAGTGGATAATCACCTTTTCCCCTGCCTGCACAATGTCGTGACCGGCAATGCATGAAATTTGGTCTGATTTCTATCCATCCGTCTTCTGAAACCACTGATCTGGTTCCAGGCCACAGAGCCTATCCCAAAAGCTACAGGCCCGAGAACAACCCAGGATGGGGGGCGAGCCCACCACAGGGCATACTCACACCTATGGCCAATTTGGTATCTCAAATCAGTCTCAGCATGTTTTTGAACTGTGGGGGAAAACCGGACTGGAGGAAACCCCACGACAACACAAGGAGAACATGCAAACTCACATGGACCCTGGTCCCAGAGACAACAGTGCTAACTACTGCACCACCATGCTACCCCTTATGAGTTCCCATATTTGAATATAAAGGAGTTAAATAGCTGTTGTGGTGCATCATATTTGATCATTCCAAGAAATTTGCTGAATATTTACATGATCAGAAGTCAAGACCCTGCGCCTTCCAGATAGCTGTACGTGGGGGTGGGCCCCCAAATGACACCTGTGCCCCCCAAAAAGCAAGTCCACATTCCTCCACCCCCAAATCAGTAATTTTTACCATCACTCCTGATCTGTGCCTAGCTGTCAGACACTACAAACGTTGATCAATGCTGCAGATTTCTGCAAAAAAATCAGGTCTCGTGTGTTTGGAGGCTTGGTCAGCTCAGCTGTAAGCTTGATTGTTCTTACACCATACTGCTGAATTTCCCTCAAATCAGACTATTGCATAATAGAAGCATGTCTCTGTTAAAGCAATGGATGAACATTATCCGGTTTTGACGGTTCTAGCAGGGTTCCCCGACCGCACCTCAGACTTTGGTTTCACTGCTGCCCCCCCCCCCACTTGTCTTTGTCACAACATCACTGGGTTCCATCAGCTCTTCTCACAGCTTCTTATATCACTCCTACACTGATGACACACAGCTCTCTGCCCACCCCTCTAACACAAGTTTCTTTCCAGATTGCTGTATGTCTCGCTGATTTGCCTGCCTGGTTGGGAGACCATCACCTCCAACATAACCTGCAAACAAAATATTCCCTATTTCCCAGTCAGCCTGTCATTTGACCGTGAGCACAACATCACACTAAATGACTTGATGGTAGAATCATTAACAACTGTAGAGAGGCTTGACTTTAACCCCTGTGTGGTGGAATAAGCTTCTTGAGCATTAGGACTGCAGAATGTCAGCTGCTCTTTAGAGAGGGATGCAGATCTCATGTCTTGAGAGTTCCTGACTGCATCCTACCCACATCATAAGGCGACTCCTACATATTGTCCCTCATGTGGATTGTTATGACCTAGTTCCGGTTTGGATTGTACCAGAATGGAATTATGGTAATAAATAAAATAAAAGTCTAAATGGCACATAGGAATGGAATGCATTGACTCAAATGACGACTAATAAATGCAATACACCTTTGGCTTTTGGCTATATTATGACAAAACCGTCATAATTACTAAGGACAAGACACTACAAAGACAAAACACTGTGAAATATAGGCATTTTACTCACAACGCCTCACACTCTGACCTAATCACTGAAGAAATTGTTGATGTAATTGTCTTTGTTAGAGAACTACTTTTTACACTGTTCCCATGTGAAAAAGTCCTACGTGAAAATATAAGATCATATATGAATCATATATGAAAGGGGGCATAATCATGTATGCAAAGTAGTACTCACATAAGAACCAGGAGGTTTTTTCTGTATGGGTTACTATGACAGAGCACCCATCCAACAGCATATTTTCCCGCATATACACATTTTACGCAGACAAAGCACTGGGTTGAAAAAAATGTAAGGGTGAAGATCACATCTGGATAAGCAAATGGTAGGAAATGCGAAAGAAAAAATCAGGTTATAGGAATTTTTGTGTTAATTGGCACCATCTGTTTCTCATTCCAGAAAATGTACTTGTGTCTTATATCTTGTTAGGGCTAGAAACTTGAATTTCAGCATCACAATTTGTGCTTTTTTTGCTTATTTCTTGCCTACTGAATTGGTTTTGTTAATCAAGGGTATGCATGTGATTTTCATTTTATCTCAGCCCATAATACTCCGTACCATCCTTGTTAATCCCGGTGTTACTTTGACATTTTACATTTACAGCATTTGGCAGACGCCCTTAGCCAGAGCGACTTACATAAGTGCTTTAAGACTCTACAATGAAGAATGACTTTTCCCGATACTAGCTCAATAAAACCCAGGCTATGAATACCATCGGTCTAATGCTCAGTTGAGTATTGGGCTGAATTA
Organism: Petrocephalus sullivani; assembly: GCA_026780845.1. Taxonomy (NCBI): domain Eukaryota; kingdom Metazoa; phylum Chordata; class Actinopteri; order Osteoglossiformes; family Mormyridae; genus Petrocephalus; species Petrocephalus sullivani. The sequence continues at coordinate 4,896,526 of JAODKM010000099.1, read as the reverse complement.
TTTAACAAAGGCATATATGGATTAATATATAAATATTTAGAGACTGTGATCTACAGTAATACTCCCCACTCCTTTGGACCCCATATTCTAAATTTCTCACAATAAAAAAGCATAATTAAGTGATTTACTTCCTGATTATATATGAAGTACTGGGAATGTACTTGGCTGTATGAAGTGTGAATAAGGACCTTGGAAACAGTGAGTTAAAAATACTAGATCAGAGTGGAATTGCACCTTTTCTTCCCTTTCTCTAGCAGCTGTGTTGCAAGACTGCACTTCCTCACTTACTAATTGAGTGCGTAATGACGGCAGGCAGCCTTTCCACATTCAGCGTTACATACGAAACACCCAGACAGGGTTGGAGTTGACTGGAAAGCAGAGGTGTGAGAGTCAAACAGGTGATAAGGCACAGCTTTAATCTACCAGCACTGCAGAACAAGTGAATGTAGTGCAAAGCCTTTCACATTGCACTTTGTAGTTTTGACCTCCAGTGGGACTCCATTAGACATGGACCAGACATCTCACAGCGGGGGACTGCAAAGCTGGTTAGGTGCGATGCACGAGTACCAGAAGTCAGGGTTAAAGCCCATGAATTCTCATGCGCCTCTCTATGAATGAGGTAGATAAAGCATGCTGAGGGTGTATCACCAAAACAGCTCATAAACAAAAAGAAAACAAATGTGCCCTTTCATTCACCCCCTCCTACCACAATGGTACCTTCCTCCAAATATCCAACAAGCACAATTATTTTCTTTGTTGACTCATAATTTCTTCATCAGCCTCCTTACACCTTAAAGACCCAAGCTGAGATATATGTCCTAATAAATTGCATGTGTGTAACTATACATAGGCTTAATGGAATCGATTGAAGTGAAATTCATCAAAAATTATATAGTGTATACAGCTATTTATTGAGTATTATTTATATGATTCATTTCCCAACTGACAGTTTATAAATGAGCACTTTTTGGAGATAAATTACGGTAAAATAATGCTGCAATGCGTTAATATTTAAACTTTGCCGAATTACGTTTAGCTGTTTCCATATGGCATTTGATGTTTGAGTACTTACTTATCTCCCAGTGGAATTCATGCATATGTGTTTTTCCTGTTCTGTTTGTGCCTGCAACTGTGTTTTCATATGTGCACATTCGCATGTGTGCTGTCGTGTGCCACTGCTTGGATCTACTCTCTCCTGTTCGCGTTCACCGCCGACTAGAAACTAGGTCAGCCCGACTCCTGGGAGGGAGAGATGGAGAGTGAGGGTCGATGAAAGAGGAGAGAATCACACTCCAGATGATCCCAGCTCTCATCCCTCCCAAACATAAATTTCACATGTTTGTCAGCAAGTGTGTGAAACATGTAATATACACAAAGCGCACCTCTGGAACAGGCTCAAATCTGTGGAATGACCTTTCATTTGCCATTTGCACCAGTGCATTGGAATTTGCTTATTTTCACACATCACATCTTGGGCTTTGAGACACGTACACAGATGAGAATGAAGATTGGGACCCACTAACAGGACCAGAGGGTACGTGGCACCCCTGGAGCATTTCGGTGGGTTAAGAGCCTTGCTCAAGGGCCCAACAGATGTGTCTGTTCTGTCAAGACCGGGGCTAAAGCCAGTGACAATCCAATCTCAGGCACAGAGGCTTAACTCACTGAGCCATACACCAAGGGTCCGCAGTAAAACCCGCGGCCAAATTATCCAGCATGGCAAGGCGGGCCAGAAGAAGAGAGAAAGGAGTGTGTGGGATGAAGGAAGGAGATTCGGAGTGAGAGGTAAAGAAGGTACAGCGGGTGGATGGTGAGAATAGAGTGACTAAGTTCAACCACGCGCCAAGACAATAAGTGGGACGGCAGACATCCATTCTGGACGGGCGTGTGTGAGCGCCGAAGTGTTTGTTTAAATCGAGAGCAGGGGGATGCTGCATGAAATGTGTGAATCTGTTAAAAAAAAAAAAAGAGCAACAGTTCTGCGCTGTAAACGCTTCTGTTACGAAGTAGTACAACAATTAGGGAGAGAATCTTCTTACTGAGCCTTTAGTCCGAGACAAACACACCATGAGGATGGATAGGATGTAAAAGGCAGGGATTAGCGGGGGAACGGCGAGCAGACAAGCTTCCTTAAAATATTCAGCGCCAGGCAGGGAATTTTCCGAGCTGCCTGCTGGGGGAGAAGGTTAACGTTTACTTAACGTTTTTTATCTAGTTTTCCCTGTTCGATCTCGAACGCCGGCACTAGTGGCTGAAGAGAAGCAGGACGTTTCTGTGAACTTCAAAGGAGCAGTTAGTCTTCGTCTTCTTGGCCAGTCAGAACCCAAGACCCCGTCTGATGTCTATTGATGAGGCTTATGACGCAGGCGACGGTCTTCAGTCACGGCGAATTCTCTGTGCTTTTCTGGCCAGCAGCGAATTTGGCCAAACATGCCAACACAACTGACAATAACGCAAGAATTTACACAACTGAGCAATTCATCTGGGTGATGCACTTCGCCTTTGTAATGCAATTCCCATAACCCATTATAATTACATAATAAAGAAATCAGTATAATTTAGGCCAGTGATTTTCAACTGGCGGGAGACCATTTTCAGTGGGTCACATAGTTACTTTAACCCAAACCCCCCCAAGCAACAATTTTTTTGGGGTTATGACTTAATGACCAAGGAAAAATATGGGTATTGAGATTAAGCCAGTCAAGAAGCACTGATTTATGTGGCTCAAATTCAGGTCTGGCACTAGTGAGGTAAGGTGAGCAGACCAGATTATGACTAAAGAACCAACTAGAGTCAGTCAGTCCATCCATCCATCTACTGACCACTTATCCAGGTCACAGAGGGTCTGGAACTTACCCCAGGCTATACATGGCAAAAGGCAGGGGTACACCCAGTACAGTGGCGGACCCTGGCAAGGGCTGAGATGGGCAATTGCCCAGGGCGGCATCTTCAGAGGGGGTGCTGGCGCCAACTGCTCCCGAGAACAGGATGAAATTGGGTAGGGGAGGTGGGTGGGCTGGCGGTGAAGTGAAGCTTGCCTACAGGACCAGATGGGCTTCAACCGACACTGACCCAGTATGTGATAGCAGTTCATCACAGGTCACACAGAGGCATGTAATACGATTCAAAATGATTCTAAAGGTTTATTGTCAATGAGTTGATTACTTGGGTGTTTCCTGTGGATAGACACCAGGTATTGATGAGACATAGGACAAACACTTAGGAATAAAGATACACTATGGGCAATTTAGAGACACGATTTATTCTGACTGCATTTTTGGATTTCAGAATGAAACTAGAAGAAATCGACACAATACTGGGAGAACAGGCAAACTTTACAGACACACACAGAGCAGAGGTGAGATACTTTCTCCCAGTCCTGGTGGTTTGAGGCCACTGATCAGTGATGTTTGAGGTATAAGGTGTACATAACATAATCACAAGTAATGGAGTCCATACTCATAAGTTATATTATCATAAATAAAACAATAAGCACATTCCTTGAAGTAATTTTCTATCTCACAAAAGCCTATAAAAATAAAAATTATTGGTTAGTTATAGAGTGAGTTCAACTGATTTTTCATACGCCAACCAATAGAAGAATCATAATAGTTAAAATGTGTGAAATTTCGTGCTGCTAAAAGCCTATTTCAGACACTATTGTTGTTACATAACAGAAAGTTCAGGTTCCCTATAGTGAAGAACAGGTGTGGAAGCCGTGAGACATATAAGGGAGGCACTATTAATGCACCCCAAGGGTAATTACTACTGTGCCAGTGCCTCTGAATCCAGTGGGAACTGCAAATCTGCTATGCAGCTTAGTCCCTGATTAAATGGTTAAATATAAAAATAAAATCCCAGTGTATATAAACGTATACAAAAAAACATGAATGAAACATACCCCATTTACCATTCATTGATTTTCAATAACTTAACTGGTTAAGGCTTTCACAGGAAAGCTTAATCAGTAATGCCAAACTCCATGAGATCTGATTAATCGAGTCCTCTGTCCAACATTTGCCCAATGGCCAACATGTGTTCCACTTTGCAATTAGTCTAATGCCATTCTAAGATTCTAAGTAAGTGACCCCAAAGTAGATAACCCACCATTAAGACAAGTGCCCTTGGCCTCAGTTAGCATATGCAACTAACGTGGGACTGTGGTGGCCTAAGGGTTAGGGAAGTGATCAAAATGTTGCCAGTTTGAATCCCTGACCTGCCACTGCTCCCTGGGTGTTGAATTAGCTACCCAATACTATGTGACTATGTCACATATGGATCAAATGCAGAGGACACATTTTGTTGTTGTGGCGTGTCAACAATTAATCACCTTTCACCTTAAGCTTATATACGTGAAAATTGATTTGAGAATAGGTATATTAAGATCTCAGACAATACATGTTAATAAACTATAATGTTAGATATATATAATTCCTGTTATTCCTGTTATGTTTGCAATCTCGCCTATGTTTCTGTGGAGTTGCATGTTTTCCCCATATTGTTATCCAGGGTGTACCCCTGTATGTGCTCCCCCCAGACTAGCACTAGGTATTGGTGGCTGGGTGTAGGCTTTTCATTGTCTAAACTGGTTCGAAGGATACCATACAGTGGGTGACAGTTGTCCAAGTTGATTAACCTTGGACTAATCAGTTAAAGGAAGCTACCAGATAACCACTGGAAATGTTTAACCACAAAAAGCATTGCTGAAAATCAGAGTTTTTAACAGTAATCGTATAACAAGTGTTTTAAAGGCACTTTAAATAGAACATACCGAGAAATGGGGAACTTAGTGTGAAGTGAGTCAGAACCCTTATGTACTGATCTGTGTTCCTCTGTGTTCCAGCCGAATCTCCAGAAATATTACTGAAATAATATCAATAACTCCCACAGATCCGTCCACTCTGTTCAGTCATGATATCTTCGTCTGTCATTGAAGTACTGCCAAGCGCTTGTTTTACCTAGTCTGACCGAAGGGGGTAACAGTTGGTTAATTATGTCAGGTGAATAAAGGCTATGTGCCAGAGGGCACCAAAACTTGGATGCATTTAATCGTGATGGTTTCAGGCATAAATGTGAGCCTGTACATCTAACCTTTTTGGACAGTGAAGAGAAAAGGTAATAAGTTAATTATAATATGCAACCACTGAAACCCCACTTAGTCATTTTTTTCCTTTTCTGCAGGGGATCGTGCTCAGATATTCCTGCCAACAATGACCTTCTCCTCTCATCAAAGGCTCTTTGTCTTGTCTTCTGATCCTTACTTTCAAGAATTTTTAATGAAAAAATATCACTCTCAATTAAAACTTTTATCTAAACTCTCACTAGTAAAAGTATTGAAGTATCTGCAAACTGTCAGAAAAAATATACAAATAAATTCAGGCATTTTATTCTAATCTGATTGTGACAAATGTATGAATGCAATGCATTATGTTACTCTAATTCCATGTGAATCAATGATTTAATGGATGCAAACATCACATTAATTTGCCAGACACATGGTACCACAGATGCTGCCTGTTGCATCTGCTCAGATGAGCTGTCACTCTGTCTGTCTGCAGGGCACATTTGTGTGTTTGCGCATCTGGCTCCTTCCTGCCACAGAAATTGGAATAATCGCTGTAGCACGCTTCATAAGGACTCGATGGCAGCTTCCATATTCCCTGGCAATTATGTCGTACGGAATTATGAATTACGCTTTAGAAGCCTATCTAGCTACTCAAAAGCGAGTGCTTAAAGACATTGCAGCTTTGCAGCCTGTTATTCACTGCCTTCTACCCACATCATCCACTTGATATTATTAATATAAATACCAACAGAGTAATTAATTCCTTAATTAAACATGGACACTTTACTGCTCATAAAACTGTGTGAGCCTTTTCAGTGTTTGGCTTTTACACATGTATTCATTGATAACTCATTAGCCCCCTTTCCTGCTGAGTATAATGTGGTTTATGATCACAAGAATACCCAGCTATCATGTAGCTATATGCAAACAGGCTGTGGAAAAATGGAATAATTTATGCTCTGTTCTAGATACAGTTACTGGCTGCTTTTTGCTGCCTTATCCCCACAAAATTTCTAAGAAAACTTCAGACTGAATTTTAATCAATCTTGTAATCTTGTAATCCCTGCGCGTCTACGGCTAGCACTATTTTAATTTGCTTCCTCTTGTTTTTAGTAATATGTTAGCATTGGGCATTTGGGAATTTTCATGGCGCCACCACCTTTCTCATCCATCAGCATAGAAACGCACAAGAATTCCCTGTAGTGTCACTGGTGGTTCTGCTGTGGAGTTTCACACGTTTTCCACGTATACATTCTCCTAAAAGGGTCGTTCACTGACAGCTTTGGAGAAGCGACGTCGTTCATTCCAAATCGTCTCTGATTAAATTCCTTTTAATCAATCCATTTAACTCACTTTTGTAGCTGCTAATGGTGTGGTTTGAGCCAGAAAATCTTCTGGACTGGCATCTCTAGGGCTCCAGCAGCTCGTCTTGCCAAAATGAGCCTCGTGCCTACCAGGGAGCCGGGGCATGAAGACATCCATTTATTTGAGAATTCATTTGTTCTTAGCAACGATGCGGTTACTGTTACGATTTTACCATTTTATGGAGTTGGTCTTTGTTGACCAGACAACAGGCTCCGTTAGACAACAGGTCTCGACTATACCTGAAAAGCACATTGAGGTGCCTGGAGTGTGGCTTGCAAGACAATAGTGTGATTAAGCTGCTAGCCTCATTTCCAAACAGCTAGCCTCATTCCCAAACAGACTCATTCCCAAACAGCTGAGATGGCTGACTGGACCTGCTCCCCTATCTTCCTGACCTTACCTATTCAGCTCTTGCTTGCAGTTTGTGTTCTGAAAGTGGTTCTATGACATGTGTCTCCAAGGACTCAAGCATTTGTGGGTGTAATGTAATTTCAGCAGAAGGGGGCGGTGTGGGTCAGTATGATCCATATTCAGGTCCACCATGACAGTGATTAACCCCTCCCCAAAGTTATGGCAAGTGGCTGAAAGTCTCAGGTCTTTAGAATTTAGTCTTGCATTAATCAGCTTGCTGGTAGATGCTAGTCCTTACAATGTGGTTTGTACCATTAGAGAATTGAGTCAAGGCTTGTTTGCACTTTTTTAATGCTAAATTGTCCTTCCACAGGTGTGTAAGCCATTCATTCTAATCCATTCTCAGCCACATCAACAATAATCATGTTTTTTTGTCGATAAGCTAGCAATTAAGTGATTTGGTGGCTTTTCATATATGTAACCATCAAAGCAAGAATTATGAGCTTGGCAAGCTGATGTGTTCCTGTACACCAGCATGATGGCAGAGCTAACATACCGCATCACTTCCTGTTATGTCCCTGTTGACACCTCACTTGTGAACCTCTGCAGCCACCATGCCGGCATAACTATCCTGAGTTACGCTTAGTGTTGTGCAGTTAACAAAAGTCGACACTGGTTTGCCCATAGTCAGGGGCTCTTTCTAGGATTTCCAAATGCAAACAAACATAATCTGGATAACAGCGAGCCGATCCACAGGAACACCGAGTACTCCCTGGATGGGATGCAAGCCCATCGAAACGTACAGCATGCAGTGAACCATTTAAAGACTCCAGTTTACCCAGCCACATGTTTTTTAAGACCGCAGGGAGAAATCCTGAACCTACACAAGCCCAGGGAAAAAATACAGACTGCACATTGATATACCCAGTAACCAAACCCTGGAAGCAGGTGGCAATAATGCCAACGACTGAGCTACCCTGCATCTTCACTGCTGGCACAGTCACTACACCAGTGAAGCTCCGAATGACTAAACTGCAGAGTGCTGTTAAAAAAAGTGGTTTTGCAGGGACTATATTTTATTATGTAGTCGTGTTTTAGTCTGGAAAGCAAATCTTAAGAGATTTATTTAATATTCATATATTTCATATATGTATATATATATATATATATCATATTAATATTTGATTCGCAGCAGAATAGGAATGGGCGGATGTCACTCAAAGACAGGAGCTCTGAGTTCTACCCGATTTCTTTTCTCACTGTTCTGAATCCTATGCTTTGTGAATTCTTCCAAGTCCTGCTCAGAAGTGTCTGATTTTCATTTCTAACACATTTGTTACTTTTCCCTCTCAGATCGCCTATGGCCCCAAGCAGAAAATGAAATGCGCAGTCACTGTGAAACCCCGTACCTGGTTCGCACTACAAAATGCTTTAATGGCAGCTAATTAGAATCAGCATTTAGGCTGCAGATGACCTAAAATGTAACACGCTCCCTTTGGAACAAACGCGTTATAAAATGTGTGTAAAGTGAAAAATCACAGTCTCCAGCATCACTGTGACAACGCTGGACCAAGATTCTTAGCTACAAAAAAATTGTAGTATGGGGGGAGGGGGGGGGGCACCAACCTTGGACCCCCAGAGGTTCTTTTTCTCCCTACTTGGGAGTTTGTGGTTCCTCTCCTTTTTATACTATTCTGTTTTAAAGATGCTGTAATAAAACACAACTTACACATTCAAAAACTCTTGTGAAAGGCGCTATATAAAAAACAGAATGTGTTCTTTGGTGACCACAGGAAGCAAGCAGAAATGGTTATACAGGTTGAGAAAGAAATCATTTGATGGGTTGCTAGTAGAAACAGAGAGAAGTCTGATTATTGCAGCGTTATTATTCTTTTTTTTTTAAATAAGTGTCATCTGGGTATGGTGATGGCTGTTTGTGAATACTCCATGTTTCAGCTAGCAACAGACTATATACATGCCAAATGAAACTTCTGCAGAAATATTAAAATAATAACTTCTTAAAGCAAGGAAAAGTCCATCCTAAGCTGAGCAAGGCAGTGATACACCCTGGACGGGATGCCAGGCCATTGCAGGTCACATATACACACAAGCATATCCGATTGGCAACTTGGAGTACTTACTGGATAAAATGATAAAAAAATGGTCAAAAGTCCAACAACCCAAAATAGCAGCTGGAAGATGGATTTACGAATGAATAACATGTAAGGCAAAACAATAAGAAAATGCATTTCATAATTCCTAATCTTTATAGGCAGCAAATGTTTTCACACTTTTGGTTAAAAAGTAAAAAAAATGTAGAACATTGAGAACCAAACGGAACCAAACCCCTTGACTGTGCTCAGGCCGCAGCCGATCTGGTGCAGTGGCTTCTTGCTGTGGCTTTTATTTGCATATTGTTCTAAAAATGTACATGTTCCTTTGGGCAACCTGCTCATAAAGTTTCTTGTTATTAATTAGTTCAAATGCTTAACGCACCGTTATTAACTGCTGCTGTTTTAACAGCTTAACAGTTTAAAATGATTCTGGCTGGTGCTTAAATTTGTAACATCAAATGCACATCTCTAACAAAAAAAAGAAAAGAAAAGAACGTGTATACTGCAGTTGGAGCAGACACTATTGGCCCAATTTCATAGAACTACTTAAATAATAGCCTATAATACACACAAATACTGGGGAAAATAAACTGTAAATAAACACAGTGAATAAACAGACTGGCTAAGGTAAATAACCACTGCAAATTCTAACAGTTGGTTTCAAATTAGTACATTTAACCAAAATGTATAGCTGACTTGAAAACTGTGAATTCATTGTGAGATATTTCACAGACGAATGAAAATACTTGAAAAGATGGAAAATAAACATGCCACTTAAGGACAACACAATAATTAACATCCAGTTAAAAATACACATGCCGTTTGAAGCAATCTACAAACATCAGCCTTTTGCTGGATTCTTAGATGGAAGATTTAAAAATATTAAGCACTGCCTTCATTACTCTTTCAAGGCAGGAGTCATAGGTCTACTGTGACATAATATATTTCTATTACATTCTGCACTGAGGTTGCTTGTGTAGGTGTCTTAAATGCCTGAACCATTTTCGGTGGCACAGGTTGTCTGAGATGCACGCACGTTCTTTCCGTGACCTTTAGCCTCTATCTTCTGCTGACTGCCCAACAACCAGCCAACACTCACCCTTTGGTAGCAATGACATCTTTTAACTTACAAGGATAAAACATTCCTCTCTGACGCCCTTAATAGCTACGAGAGGGGGAAAAACACTAAGGGAAAAAATGAGAGAGGCTGGTGCATATTATGGTAGTTATAAAAAGCCACTTTTTTTCTGAAATGTCAAAATGTGACATTATATTACATTTTTCTTACTATGAACTGTGCTTTTGAAAGCACACGGTCTTTGTATGTGTACAGAATTTTATCTATAGATATTCATTGGAATTTGAATTACTGTGATAGCGGATAATAGCTCGGAGTGACAGTATGCGCAAACGAAGCAATCCATGCGTATTCTCTAAAGTAAGACAGCGTATAACGTATTCCTAGTAAGTGTGTTACGGTTTAGCCTACAGAAATTATAGATTATACAAGATTACGTTTTCATCTGTACAGTATCCGTGCATGTCGATTAGAATGCCTTTGTATTAAAATTGGTATTAATTGATATTCACTTTAAAAATGAAAACGTATAGAGAAATAAATGTAACATATTTTATCCAAACTAATGAAACTGACCCGGCGTTCCGCGAATAAACCGGATGTCAGACATCAGATTCTGTAAGGATATCAGTCGACTCAGACAAAAAAACTACGCTTGGATATGTATGACTATTAAGAAAATAATTTCAGGTAAGAACTACGCCGAACTAGGAAGCACGTTTAAAGTAACAAGTAACAGAAACATTGGCATTGCGCTGAATTTCTAACAAAAAAAGTGGAGGTAACTCTCACAAACTTTACGGTAAATCGCTTTGCCGATACTGGAATAACTTACCTGGAAATACGGTTCTCGCGAAGAACACTGGGTGCCTAACGGAGTAGTAGATGTTACAAATAGCGTGGTAAATGTTTATTAATAATTATCAACAGCCGTTAATGTTGCTGTTATTTTAAAAACTGGTATCAGTAATAGTATATCTATTACAATCCTTTTCGCGTTAAATGACAAATCGCGCGTGTCCGGTGAAAGTTCGCCTTGAAACAGTTTGTCAGGCCATCGCCCTCCGTCAATAAACTGTGATTATATTAAAGAGAAAATCTCTCTCCCTCTTTAAGTGGATTTGCATTATTGGCACGGGCTGATCTTTCCCTCTCTCTCTCTCTCTCTCTCTCTCTCTCACTCACACACTCGTACACAGACAGCGGCTGCTTGCAGTTGTCTGGCGAGAACTGTAATGTCTAGTATGATGCAGAACAATAAAAGATCATCGTCATAATCACGACATTAACTGCAGCGCACATGCATTCTAACCATCCTTCCCGGCGGACCCGACACCTGTAGTCCTTTTTTGCCATGTCCTATGTATTGCTTGTGAATTTAAGAACCATGCAGTTACACTCCATTCTGGCGAATCATAGCAACCATAGCATAGTTTCACACGTTTGCGATGCCTTCAGATGACAGCCAGTCTCCCGTTCTTTGGATGGATGGATGTCTTTATTTCATCCAGATTCCAGTCAGTTCAATCTCATTCACCATCACATTAACGTGCATATATACACAAGTAAAATATATTAAAGGTTGTTAAAATCTGTCATTTGCGGTGTGTTTTATACAGGTGAAAGACCATGAAATAGGAATTCACAGCTATGCATCCGCTAGTTTGCGGACTCCTTTCCGCTTTCCCCTCCCGGTCGTGTTTTTTCAAGGCTAGCCCTTTCTTTGCTTTGTAGACCTTTCTAACGTCGTGTTGCATGTTATTTTTGCCACTGGAACACCAGCATTCGAAGCAAGAGCCTGAATAACATCAAATTCAGAACTGAACGTTAGGAACATTTATAGATCTTCCCAGTACAAGGTGGACATAAAAGCTTAATGTTGCCTGTTAATTAAATTGCATTGCATTAGCTTCACACCAGTTTCTTCAACAATTTCAAAACGGTTCCGTTTATTAATTTAATGGTGGCAATCCTCTCATACCAAAGCACATAACATAGAATGTGACATTAAAGGTAGACATGAAATCATTAAAATTAGTAAGAACACATAAATGTGCAAAATAATTACAGTTATGCAATCAGTGTGAAAAAAGAACAAGAGTGACAATGAAAACACGATGCAGAAACTCCTAGTGTAAATATGTGAAAAATCTTCTGGTTTCCAAGGCCAGGTCTTTAAGGTCTCTAAGTAGAATCATCTACAACTGCTCACTCTGCGAACCATATTTCTGGTTTGTCAGGTTCCACTGGTATGTAGCATGAATGTACATTTCATTTACCAACCTGTGAAGGTTCAAGAAGAAATAAAACCCACGT
>JAODKM010000099.1:4834158-4859807 GCA_026780845.1 Petrocephalus sullivani | reverse complement strand
ATAAAGTTGATTTCAAAATGGACATGCATTTTGTGTTTTTCAGTTAAATAAAAGGCTATTTTTGCTATATATTTAAATATTGAGGATTTCTTAAAAAAATGTCTAAAAGTCTCGTCTCGTCTCGTTCTCATGAACCCAGTCTTGTGTCTCGTCTCGTCTCGTGGGAAAAGCGTCTCGTCACACCCTATACCATTGACGTTTAAAAACTTGGTGAGAGAGGAAGAGGACATAAAAATAATAATAAAAAAACATTACTTCTCTTTTTCTCCCCCTTTTTTCTTTTTTTTTTCTCTTTTCTTTCTCGCTTAATAGACTATTGTTAGCCCGTTCGGTTGTTAACCGACAGGTTTGCGGTCCGAGCCCACCTCGGGACGATTTGTTTTTGTTCTTGGGAAATGTATTACTATTATTTGACCATTCTTATAATAGTATCTCATGAAAATATTGTTAGCATTGTTACTATTATTTGACCCTTTCTTATAAAACTACCTCATGAAAATATGTCTGTTGTTCACTTACTTTAATTTCTCTTCTCGAATTCAATGTATTGTAGGTGACATAGCCCAGGGGTTCCCAAACATTGTCATCTGGGGACCCAAAATGGAGAATTGTCATCTGCATGGGACCCAAACCAGCCCCCCCCCCCCCCAAAAAAAATACCATTACTTGTCAGCAATACAAAAGTGAAGTACACAAACAATATTCTTCAATAAAATATTTTCTTTAAAAAACTGGTTTACATATTTTTATTTCTGTTGTTGTTGATGACGAATAACATTCAATGCTTTACATACCCCTCCTTCATAAAATAAACACCACTGACAGCATTGAACAATTATAACAAATTTCAAAATGTTCGGCCAGTGTGATTAGACCACGTAACCGTCATCTTCTCGCAGCGGATCAACTTCTAAATTTTCGTATGTTATTAAAGTTTATTGGGGGAGCCATTCGGTAACATCACGACATAACTCATTTTCTCTTTACTGTAAGGAAGACTGAAGGCGGCGTGTCGAGGCTGTGGTTTGGGATTGGGTCTTTCGAGTGGTTAATTAAGTTAATACAATTTTATTGGAAATTAACGTTCTCAGAGGACATATTTTTCCCGTGGGCTACAATTGTAGCTTACACAAACGCCGCCACTATATACGTCTTTTCTGTTTAATTTGTAACAGGTTTGTAGACGACGCGAATCTGCCGATGCGAATCGAGCGGCTTGTTGTCGCTCGCTTTTCCGAAAGTCCGGCTACCGTGCATAAAGGACCAGGTTCTAATAGGAAATGCCTCCCAGGGCGGATCAGACGCGCGCCTTCCTTTAACGATGTCGGTATCGGTGTAGCGCCTTTGCCACTGTTGTAAGATGGACGAGCCGTGGGATTTCGAGTTGGTGTCCCGGTTTATGGACGGCGTGATGTCGTTCCTCTCCGAGTTCGTGGAAGACTGGATGGCCAATGATATGAGGGTGGCCATATTTAAAATACTGTTCGGCTGGCTCGTTTTAAGCCTCGTCGCCATTCATTTCGCCTGGAAGGTGTACGGAACCACTGTCAACGACATGTACTACAGGCAAGGTAAGGGGGCCCGACCCGTGCTAAGACAGCCCCTTATAGACTGCAAGACAGCACTGGGTACTGTTGTTTAGGTTGCGCCATAAGAACTGGGTACGCTTTTATCCCCACTCTACCCTAAACGGGGTTTTATACTGCTTCTTATTTTCCTGCACTGGGCTACCTTACCCTCCCTTGCGTGATGTGTTCATCACGGTGTTTTTATTGGCAAATGCAACATAATAAATGCACTCTGCATATAAATGAACACTAAGGAAATTCATGTTTCTAAGTGTGAGTCTCTGGATAATTTTCCTTCCACGATCAAAGGGAATATACTCCTAAAACGCCCGCACACTGAATTTATAGAAACTAACCTCTTTTAGGAAGGGTGCCTCTGTGTACAGTACGTACTTTACATTGAAACCATCCATATTACAACTATATTCAGTTTAAATACCTTTGAAATTGTAAAGACAGATCTGACGGTACTAATCGATTAGTGGAAAACAATGAGCCACGTGATAGGGCATGGCTGTTATTTGGTGTGTATATAACGCTACTTGAAATTGCCTTGGTGTCACACATGGTTAGTTTACGTATTCGTAACATAACTAATTAAAAAGACGACTAACTCTGCAACCCCAGCCAAGCCAGTGGCAGAGAAGACAGTTGTACTTAACCTGAAGTCCATCACTAACAATCCTGAAACGCCTTAATTGTGGCTTAATCCACCACAGTGCTCTGGGAAGCTCAAGCCGGGCAGGGCTTCTCAACCTGGCATATGTATCTGTTTGCACTGACCTCAAACTGACATGTAGCCTTTCCTTCAGTCATGTATCCAATATACCATTGACAATTCCTGCTAGAATTTGGATATCTGCATTTGCATTTGCAGTTCCATAGGGTTAACTAGATTGCCCAAAGGGGTCCATGGGTCATAAAAGGGTCACGAAAACCCTGCTATAGGGGAAACGTTCTGCTTGTTGCTGCCAGACGGCACAACACCTATACCGCTTCCCACACTAACGTGTCCCCAGGCAGTAACAATAATAATTTACACTTCATTGATCCCTGTGGGGAAATTCTCTTCTCACCTCCCCCAACCTTACTCTCCATGAGCGCAAGCTTGGCCATGAAGAGCAGCTACCTCATGCGGTGCCCAGGGGGCTGGGGGTTAAGGGCCTACAGATGTGCCGAGGCTGGGCTTCAATTGGTAACCTTCCAATCACAGGCACAGAGGCTTAACCCGCTGAGCCAGACTCTGCCCGAACTGAACATTGAAACTGCTTTCACATTCTACATAGGGCCTTTCTTAGAACTACATTCGGGGCAATCGCCTGCGTTTATGAAAAAGGTTCCTGCAGTGGGAAAGCGGCTCATGTATTTTATTTGGGCTGTTTCCTTATGAGTCTGTTTTTACCTCCCTAAAACAGCAGTCCTCTTTTGGTTTTGTCCCATAATTAATATATTTTGTAATTATGTAAGTAATGAAGTGTTTCTAATATTCATCATGTTGTACTTTGGCGTATGTGAAAATGATCGATACCTCTTTAATATAAAAGCTGAGAAGCATAACTGCTCCAGTCTCCTGCTGTGATTTCCAGCAGCTGATCTGCTGATGCACATTTCAGTACTGAATATTGAAGACTAGCAGCCCTGTGAACGCTCTCCGTTTTAGGTACTGGTGGGCAGAACGGCGGTACTCCCGATACTGCACCACACCTCAGCGGCTGGTAGGTGTCTTGCTTCCGTGTACAATCGGGTACCTACGACACTGTCATTGTCCATTTTGAAACTTTACTGGCTGTTCCATTTATTGAAAGTAGCTTCACTTGTAGAGTACTGTCAGGGTAGACCCTGCAGGGTGTTTTCATTGTGTATCCTTTTCAGTGTTTAGCGTGCTGCTACTCTGGGTGTGTAGATGTTATTGGTTGGGGGAGGATGACGCCAAACAGTGGCATGGTTTGATAAATGTCTGTTTTCTTCCTCTTAGGGAGAGTGCATCGGGAGATGGTTTTAAGACTCACCGTGAATGATGAGCAAGATTCCCAGTGGGCCCAGCAGAGGAACTGCAGAAACTCTCCTGCCACGGGAGTGAGGGGGTTCTTCTCGATTCTGACTGGATTCATCGGACCATTTTGTTCCTGTTAAGAAACTGTCCGAAGCTAATCTGGGAGGCCAGACCCAAATCATTGGGAGACTGGTACCAACAGAAATGTACACAGACCTCCATTGGTGGGAGTCTGGAGCTCAGGTTCCTAACTCACTCCTGGTAAACCCAGTAAGCCAGGTTGAGTCTGGACTGCTTTTCAGGGAGAGGGTGTTCATCTGGACTGGGACAGCTCGCCTCAAAGCGTAACTGAGCCTTAAACAGTCTAAGGCTGATTCTCAGACAACCCCCAAAAGAAAATGTTATTGAACGTATTTTGTATATATATTATTTTTGTCATGTCAGCTGGTTTCTATAACTACCCATATATTATATCCAGAGTGTTTCCATTACAAGCACTTACGCTCAAGGAGGGACGTTTTTCTCATGTTCTCCTTTATTCCACACACCTGGTCATTAACAAAATTGAGTTCACCAGCAGGTGCTTTAATTTGGCCCATCTTGAGAAGGGACTCCACTCTTATGAAAACTTGAGTGGATATAAGATTAAACCGTATCTCATGACAGCAGGACTGTGGCTGTTATAAACTTCTCCATTTGGCTAATCTCCATCCCCCCAAAAACAGCTTGCTTTCTGGCATTTCTTTGTCCAGTGATGTTCAGTTTAATTTGAATGTGTAATAAAGGTCATTCATCCAAACTGTTTTTATACTATATTGGGCTATATAAAATAAAGGCTGGATTCATCTTGTCATGGGAACAGGGTTCTGCAGTAGGTCCCGTGCTTTCCACATGCAAATCAGGGATAGACCTGGATTGAAAATCAGCCCTGGACTTTGATGTCCCCCATGAAAGATTTCTCCCCCTAGTGGGGGTGCCGCACCATGAATTCTGCCAAGCAGGGGGTCCCCATGATAAATTCTGCCAAGCAGGCCGTGCAGTAGCCCAGGAAAAAAAACACGAGACATGTAATGGCCCTTTGAGTGCTAAACATACTTCTCAGGTAGGCCTGACATACTGTTCCTTTGCCAATGTGTTTGGCGTTTCCTATACTATATATAAGGAGTTTCCAGTAGGAAAAAGAAAACTGAGGGCAACATATAAAGTTTGTAAAGATGCGAGTGCAAATCCATGGTGTGTGTGGCATTTGAAATGTGAGGCTGAAAATGTGTTCAGATAAATCAGATAAACTTAAATCAAATTAAACTTTATTGATCCCAGGGAAACATAAGTGAATAACTCATGGACAGGAAAGTGGGAAAATAGTGGCCAGGGAATAGCAGAATGTGTAACTGGAGAAGAATTTCTGCTTCTGTATAGACCATCTCTTGAAGAAATGGGCACGCCAAATCAAACAGCCCTGCACACAACCGCAGCCCTGCCCTTCATACCCTGACTTTGTCAGCTAAAGCTACTCTCAAGAAGGTTAGGTTCGAAGCATTAGTTGCCATGGAAATTAAGTGATACTCAATCTCAGTTTCTGGAATGGAAATTGGTCAGGTTTGAACTACTAATTTGGGAGTACTAGCAAATGTGCTTAATACCCCCTTGATGTGCGGGGGCTGCTATATGACATGAGCGGCCGTGTCAGTGCCGGGATGAGGTGGGGAGCAGCAGCAGGTGCACGTCCATCACGTTCGTGCCAGTGAGTCCCGGCAGAAGCAAGCGTCGGCCTGCAGATAGTCGTGAGAAAAATGAGTAGGAGTCGTTGTTGAGCAGGAAGGTGCTGCAATCGAGGCCCTGCCCCTGGGCTTCCTCTACAAGGCCGCCACCAACCACGGCACCTGCTGCATCTGTGGGTCCGTCCTGGCCATCTGTGCCACCACTTAGGAACACAGCGTCCCGCAGGGGGCGCTCTCCAGCCAGCTCCTGCCCTACCCACAGAGCCAGCTCCTGGTTCCGCCCTCCCCGCCCCATCCCAGTCAGCTCGACCGTGGGCTCCCCTCCAGCCATGAGGCAGGTCACGCCCCAGCCTTCGTCATGCCCCTCTCGCAGCACGCGCATCGCTCGGCACAGGTCCCAGCTTTCCACGCCGACCTCGGGCCCCAGCTGAAGGATCTGCTGGGCCCATTCCGCGGGCGGTTCATCCGAGGCACAGCCAAAGCGGGCCAGCAGACCATAGAGGCGGGCCAGCGAGCGGACGTTCCCACAAACCACCGGAGACAACACGACGGGGCGGAGCCCCAGCTCACGTGCACACCGGCCAGCTGATTGGAGAGCAATGCCATTTGAGCCAATCACAACATTCAGCACCCGACTCTCTTCCTCCTCTACCCCAGTTTCCTCCTTTCCTAGCCAGGGCTTGGCTCGGCCAAGCACCTCCTTGACCGACGCTGGCAGCGAATCGCTGAGTCTGTAGCGCTCAAAAACCTGCAGCGCCTCTTCTGGTCCGGCTTTAAATTGCACAGTCGGACCACTTGCAATCAGATCCAGAGGGTCTCCAATCACGTCCGAGAGAACAAGCGCTACCACCTACAGGAAAGGGACATGACTAGCTCTTCATTGTATTACCAATATGAAATATTTGCTATCATTATTGGCATGTGCAGAAAGCATGCAATAACATCATAGCTGTACTGACATTGGCTGTTATGGCTGTGGCACACCAGCCATTTATAAGATGCTAGGTGTGTGTGACCTCTGGGTATAACAGACCTTAGCAGGGTGGGCACAGTGGGCTAGACCACCTCCCTTCAAATGAGAGAGGGCTCTCCGCACAGTGTTCAACTCCTGGATAGTGGCGCCAGCACCTGCTAGCTTGCGGGTTACTTCTTGTTTTTCCTCCAGAGAGATCGGTGGTATCGGTGAAGGCAGAAGAGCAGACCCACCTCCTGGGTAGACACGGTGATATTCTTATGGAAAAGCTCACATACAGTCTCAAGTTCCAGGCAGAGTGGTGCTGATGAAGTACTGTCTGATTACACCCATATTTGACGTCATCAAGCAATGAATTTGAATTGCCTAGACAAAAGTGCATCAGTTTATATTATGGCCTGCTATGCCTAACCAACAGTTCTGGAGACAGATCTGAGAAATACCACCACATTATATCTGGATGCTAGGATATAGATGCAGGTTTTGATATGAGGTCAGCATAATACTTTATTCTTGTCCATACAGGTCAAGAATTCTGGGCAATATGTGAAATCTGCCAGTAACGAGTAGGAAGATTGCAATGGCATAGGTTTGGTTTCAACATCTGGAGGGACCAAATCAACTCCAAACCCCTAAACCCCCACACATACTCTTACCATCCATACCCAAATCTACGCCACTGGGAGATGGATGCCCAGAATTATGAATAAATAATGCAAAAAGAGCAGGTCACTCTACTATGCCACAGCTACGGCAGAAATGGTGCGGCTGACCTGAGATGAGGACAAGCAGTATGTCAGCCTCGGTCAGCTCGGTGGCAATGTGACGGATGCGCTCGGCTGCCCTCTGCGCATCTGCATCCGGCAGGTTGTGTCTCGCCCCCTCCAAGACCTCAATATGACTGTTCGCCCCCAGCAGCATGTGCCTGCGTAACAGAAGAAGCCCAAGGAGGAAGGCAGCAACAGTCATCCCGGTTTAGGGGGCGACAATGAAGAATAAGTGTAAGGTCAGCGCTTTACCCCTTCCCATGGCTCCGCAGTGCCTCCTGGATGCCAACTGGAACGCTGACCACACCTTTGACTATATGGTCTCCCAGGATCCTCTCTGCCTCGGACGCCATGCCCAGCACCGCCTTGCCAAAGCCCACCAGATGCAAGTTTCGTGTGAGCGTGAAGCTGCGTCCGTCCACCAGGAGGCAGTCTCCACTGCGCTGCAGGCACCGTCGGACTGCCACGTCGGGCTGCACTCCCTCCACTGCGGCTGAGAACACCTCCCGGGCCCGGTGCTCCAGCGACATCTTCCGGGCCGCCGAGCCCCAGACACACAGTGGGCGGCACAGAGATAGGGAGCGATGAAGAGACAGTGCACGTGCCATCAGCCAGTTACGTCCTTCTTACGGACACGTCCCTGGGCTATACCTGGAAAAGAGATTAACAGCATCTGAGAATCATTTCACATTTAATCAAAGCTAAATGTAAATAATTAGGCAATTAAAATGTCTTGCATTTAAGTTAATTTAACTGAGTTCTCACTGACACCACTCCAGTGGCTTTCCAGCATTGCACAGACCCTGGTGTCATATGGGTGAGATTCACCAGTAAGAACTGGGCAAGGAGCAGGACAGACAACTGTACTTTATCATAAACTCAACCATATTCTAAAAATACAAATTCACCGAACGACCCACCTGCTTTAGAAACCTCTGGATCGGCGTTTAGACGTGGCGGTAGAGACCTTAGCTCTGTCAGGGCTGAATTCTGGTTAGCCTGTATTGATTGTGGGTGTAATAATTTACTCCGTCCCAAGGTGCATCTCAGCGAGGCTTAGAGGAACGGGACACAGGCGTCTCTGTGTGCAAGTCATACCTAATCAGCGTGACCAGCAGTTACTTTAACAGTATTTATTTATTAGGGGTTTCTTGGGGGTGGGGTGCGGTGGGGGAGGGGGGGAGGGCAGCAGACTGCTCGGAGACAGGGGCGGTGCCCCGGGATACACAACTCGCACTCAGATCTCTAAAAGCGATTTAAACTTTCTTTTTATTGTTTCCGACTAAATTAATAGATATAAAAGACATAATAACGTCGGTCGGAGAGGATGCATCCGCCCGTGATTTAAATTTTACCCGAATACATCCATGCAAGTTTACCACCTTTTACCATAGTTTTCACATATACCAAGTAACACAGAACAAGTATGTTTCTCACCTGCATTTTTAAATACTTTATTTCAGTCCCCGATGCTATACTTTGCTGTAGTTTTTTTTCCACCTCTCTGAAGCAAACCGCGTATTGCGCAACAGAGTTCGCTTTACCCGGAGTAAAGGCGACGCCTTAAAACAACACACTGCTATTTCAAAGCGGCATGTCGGTTTCTAATCTATACGGTCGGTAAATCTTTACGACAGGTAATACAGCGCATAAGGCCCGTCAAACTACACCGACAGCTACTCAACTGGGGGCTCGACGCGCAGCGCGGCCCCGTCGAGCGTGCGCGCCCCCCGCCGTCAAGCGTGCGCGCCCCCGCCGCGCGAGGTGGGCGGAGCTTCGTCTTAATTCGGACGCGCAGCGGTTACGACGCGGGTTTCCCTTTCGACGCCTGAAAACGCTCGCAAACCGAAAAAAAACACCCAGAATATCGCAGCTTTACGTTTATCGGTAGCGTATCCGGAAAAGCCGCCCCGGAGATAGTGCCCGGCGAGCGCGGAAGTCACTCCCAGGGCCTGAAGGCGAAAGGCTGGCGCCAGGCCGGCCCCGGGCGTCATGAAGCTCACGGACAATGTGCTGCGGAGCTTTCGGGTCGCGAAGGTTTTCCGGGAGAATTCCGACAAAATCAACTGCTTCGATTTCAGCTCCAACGGCGAGACCGTCATCTCCAGCAGCGACGACGACTCCATCGTGCTGTACGACTGCCAGGAGGGAAAGTAAGGCAGCCACGGCGGGCCGCCGCGCCGCACGGGGAGGCCGAGTCCTCGCCGGTAGCCTAGCCGCCCGCCCGGCACGGCACGGCCCGGCACGCTGGCGTTACAGGGCTCGCTCGCGGTTCCGCCTGCTGAGGATGTAGCATCCAAAGCACGGGTTACGTGTTCGACTCGTCCGCTTTTAAAAGCACTAGTACGGTCCTTTTCCCCCTTTGCGCCGGGCTGGCTAGCACACGCTAACCGGTAACAGCGGCTACAGCCCGCCCTGCGGGACCGTCTTACGGCAGCATGAGAACCGCGCTCCGGAGCATACCGAGGGCCGCTCATGCTGGCGCTTTTGGTGCTTTATACGCCGCCCGTGGCGCGCGGTGCCGGCCAGCCGCGGCTGTAATTGGTTTATTCGCTACCTGCATGATGGCGCGCGCTGTTGTCATGGGCGGAGCTGGAGTATGCAGATCGGCCGATTTCCGAGCGTCTGTGTGCCTGTGTGCGGTTTGTAATTTACAGCTGAACTGCAAGACTTATGACTGTGTATTTTCTGAAACAAGACGTGCAATAATTTGTCTGTTTTTTTTTTGTGGTAGTGATAATGCCTTTTAATTGCTGACCCCCCCTTCCTTCCTTTTGTTTTTCTTGTTAGACCCAAGCGAACCCTCTACAGTAAGAAGTACGGCGTTGATCTGATCCGGTACACACACGCAGCCAACACCGTGGTCTACAGCTCGAATAAAATCGATGGTATGGCCTTCCTCACATTTGGACATTTCAGTCACGTATTAATTATTCTGTATACTTTCAGAAATGGTGCTTGTTTTTGCTTGATAATACTTTTGATTGCTCACTTCATATGTCTAAGCATTTTACTGACTGGGTGTGTTTAGTGGTGGTGTAGAGGAAGGTCTTGGTGAAGAGCGAGTTTGCCTGCACGCGGCATGTTTCGCCTCTAGTCCCTGCTCTCAGGCTTGCAGTAGGTTCCACGTGTGACCGATGCCTGCTCTGTGCTGAGGTAGTTGTTTGTACAGTTTGAGGGTCTGTGATTCTGCCCATTTCTGGAGCTAACTGTACAGGCCACTGCCTTGCCCAAAGCGGAGCCTGTCCATCTGATCGCCAGCCAGACGCGCTCGCCGGCCCTCGCGGGGTTGGGCTGCTTCCTTCTCGCGGTTAATGAGATGTTGTGGATTGTCGAAAGTTGATTGTTTGCGCCCTTGCTTTGTTGGTGCCTCTCTCTTCTATGCTTTAACAACCTGAACATGTAATCCCCAGACACCATTCGATACCTGTCTCTCCATGACAACAAGTACATTCGATATTTCCCTGGACACAACAAAAGGTGAGCTCAGTGTTTCGTTCAGAGAATCCGGACACCATATGGGGGATTCTGTCTCCGGGTATTTATGAAATTCATGGAATTCCTGTGTACTTTGCACCAAAATTTCTAAATAAGTTTTGTTGCAAAAATTAATCTCTGCTACAAGGATGATTTTTACTGAGTTTTTTTTACAGTCCTTCTATAATTGTTATGGTTGGTTGTTTTAAAACTTGAAATTATGTGGTTTGTGTGTGGTTCTCTCTCTCTCTGCGAAATGACAGGGTTGTGGCTCTCTCCATGTCCCCCGTGGATGACACCTTCATCTCAGGCTCCCTGGACAAAACCATTCGCCTCTGGGACCTGCGTTCGCCAAACTGCCAGGTGAATAGGGGTTCCCTTTCCTCACTGTCCAGTGCTTCGTCATAGCCTAAATCCCCGTGCCATTTAGCTCATATTCACATTTGTAATGGTCTTCCTGCTACTTTCAGGGCCTGATGCACTTGCAAGGAAAGCCAGTCTGTTCTTTCGACCCAGAAGGACTGATTTT
This sequence comes from Petrocephalus sullivani, assembly GCA_026780845.1. Taxonomy (NCBI): domain Eukaryota; kingdom Metazoa; phylum Chordata; class Actinopteri; order Osteoglossiformes; family Mormyridae; genus Petrocephalus; species Petrocephalus sullivani. Next base: position 4,848,779 of record JAODKM010000099.1, on the reverse strand, counting down.
TGCAGCTGGTGTGAACTCTGAGATGGTCAAGCTGTACGATCTGCGATCATTTGACAAGGTAAAAGGATGTATTATTTAAAGTGGTGTATGTTCTTTCAGCAGTTCTATAGAAAAGTACGATTTTGTGAGCATCTTACTGAACTTGAGTGTCATGAGAGGTGCTTGTGTATGCCTGTATGTTACAGGGTCCCTTTGCCACTTTCAAACTACCCTTGGACCGGAATTGTGAGTGGACCGGGCTTAAGTTCAGCAATGACGGGAAGCTGATTCTTGTCTCCACCAATGGAGGAGCTCTCCGCCTCCTTGATGCATTTAAGGGTGCAGTGCTGCACTGTTTTGGGGTGAGTTTGTTCCCTCCTACGTGGTTGTACTGACATCTGTTGACCAGATACATGTTCAGATGTTAAGTATGGGAAATGTTGGCTTTATTTTACCTGTTTACAATGCCTGAACAATTTTAAAAAATCTTTTTATTGCTGTATATCTGTATAACTTTTAAGTTGTTTATGTCTACTTCTGGTATATGTCAGATGACTGAATACATATGTTCCTTTTTAAACAGGCAGAAACTAAACACTATTCAATTATACTTAAATGTTATACTTTTCCTTCATGTAGGGCTACAACAACAGCAAAGGGGTCACCCTTGAGGCATCCTTTACTCCAGATTCCCAGTTCATTATGATTGGTAAGCACATCCATAAAAAGGAGTTTGCTGTGCTTTTTTTAGGGTAAAAGTGCTATATGTTGCTTGAATGTTTGCCACTTGTTATAAAATATGCTATTGCTGTTAACACCACGATAGATATTTTTATTGCCATTTGCACAGGTACAGGTCAGTACAAGTACATTGGAATTCTTGTGCGAGTCATTTTTATAAATAGAGAGACAGGGGAGAAGAAATAAGTTAACAGAAAAGATATGTAAAAAATATATAAGCTGAAAAGAGCAGCAAACACAGTAATTGCAGGACAGAGTAACTAGACACTGTGTACAGATGCAGGTACAGGATATAGAGTGCATGGCCTGGGTGGATGAGGGAATTATTTCACAGAAATAATGAAATATTGCACATAAAAAGTTGAATATTGCACATGTTTGTTAGTCTATTGCACTGAACTAGTTGATCTAACCAATTTATTCAGTGCCAGAGGTAGTTAAGGTAGCTGTAACTTGATTCCCTGCCTCTTAGGTTCAGAGGACGGCAAGATCCATGTGTGGAATGCAGAGAGTGGCATGAAGGTGGCGCTGTTGGACGGGAAGCACACAGGACCAGTAACATGCCTACAGTTCAACCCCAAATTCATGACATTTGCCAGTGCCTGTTCCAACATGGTAAGACCCTTAGTTCTTCACTCAATCACACAGGCTTACAAGGGTATGCATGCTTCATGCTTTCTCTTGACTATACCGCAGTAGCTGTTCTATTGAATACAGTCAGGTGAATACAGATTCAGATTTTTATTTGCCATTTGTGCATAGAAACCACGTTCCAGACACATTGGAATCCTTGTGCAGATTTCTCTGGGTCAAGTTGGTATTTACAACAGAGATGTAGAACACTTATTTACAAAACAAGATGGTAATATCTACAAGAATTTTTTAAATACAAGTACTGACCAGGAAATTATAAATACAAGAAGTGCTGCATGACTGCCTAGAGGCAGATGTTGCCCAGTTATAATATTGCACATTCACCTCTTTCCCAGATAATTATTTATTGCACATGACCAGTGAAGTGAGGTAGTGTACGGTTATTATTTTAAATGTTCATTAGTTTTCTTTTGCCATCAGTCTGACTGGCCGGGAAGAAGCTGTTGAAAAGCCTTGTTCTGTGTGTGCTGATGCTGTTCGCTCTGCTGTGTCTCAGATTGTACGTGCAGTGTTTGTGTCTGAGCAGAGAGTGAGCTGGATGTAATGAGTCCCTGATGATTCCCTCTGCTCTTTTTCTGAGTATCAGTGTAAGAAGTTAGGCACTGTGGGTAAGCACATTGTTACCCACATACTGAATTTGTTACCTGGTCATTGTTCTAGTAAAATAAGGGCAGCGTTTAATATGCTGGTTGGGTAAAACGCCAGCCAGGAGCTAAGCAGTGCTGAGTCGTATTTGAGTAGAAGTTGCAAATTCAGGTGAATGCAACAGGCAGATGTTGGTATTGTACATCAGCCTTGTAACCTCCTGGTTTTAATCTGCAGGCTTTCTGGTTGCCCACAATTGATGACTGAGAGATTTGCCTAGTCGGAAAGGACCTTCACCCCTATTGCTGCGAGGGACATGGCAGTGCCGCCTTTTGAGCCAGCAGGAGTGTTTCCTCCCCTGCGCTGTGCCTGGGATTTGGAGTCTGTGACTGACCTCAGCTAATAGGGGCTGTTTGTAAATAAGGAGGGGAGGGGGGATTTTTTTTTAATTTTTTTCAATTAAAATGTTTGTTGTTTTTACTGTGTGTTATTCTGCTCTTTGGAAGAATGGGGACAACAAAAACATTCTTAAATGGAGTGATCGGTTTGAGGGCACGTCAGTGTTAATCACTGGAATAAATGTGGCGCTACTGGGGGAACCCTAATGTCAAGAAGGAAAGCCATTTGTTCATGGGAATGTGGGTATTTTTCTGGGTACCACAATAGTTACAAATGAAGGTAGAACTTCCACCCTTCTTGCAATTAGGTTTTGATGTAAAACCTGTAGTGTGGCTCTGGTGCACATCCCTGTGGACTGATAGGTTCTGATCAATACTGCACACTATGACAGTGCGTACCATGGCATGTATGCTTATGTCCTTCCATCGACCTGGGCAAATTATTTTGTGAATTAGATTTTTTTTAGGAAAAAATCTGTTTTATTTCACCATTGAGTTGCACAAGTGGGAAGTTAATTGTATTTTACTCACATACCATGAATGTGATTTTGCTCTATGTGTTCAGAATGAAAATTATTAGTCAGCACTGGCACATGGTTCTTATAACTGTGACATCCATCATCCATAACTGCTTGTTCAGTACAGGGCCACAGTGAACGCGGAATGGATCCCAGGATGCCTGGGGGGGTGCTAGTCTGACACAGAGCAAATAAATGTGGACAGATTTGGTGACTGTCCAACCCTTTGCATGTCTTTGGCATGCGGGCTAGGACCCACATGAATCCGGGAAGGGTCAGCAAACTAAACCCACAGCCATGAAGGTGTCAGGCCATACATTTTCCCACTCAACCACTGAATACCTGCAACATGCTGAAGGATGACGAAATGTAATTACTCTGGAATTAGCCTGTGTGTGTATAATAATACAATATATTATTTTTCCTTCACGTTAATATCGGTACACAGCAGGTGTTAATGGTTACAAAAGTGGATACAAAGCAGATGCCCTCAAAATTGTACTGAAACAATGATAAATGCACAGTATCAAAATGTCCGGCTTTAGAGCAACAGTGATGTTGCATACAGAACAGATAAATGCAGCCTGAACAGACATTCGTTGTCGCCGGTAATATTTTAATAAGAAAAACATCTATTGTGCGTGGGTGGATAGATGGCAATACCAAACTGCTGCCAATAGATGGCGACATAATCGTTACAGGAAAAAGCAAAATAAAAGCAATAAAAAGAAAATCTTTAATATGCAATAGGGCTATATATATATATACACACACACACACATACCTATTTAAACGTTCTGTGCTGTGATATAGCAGTGGGTCTGAGATGGAAATCAAAGGGACCACCCTAATGTGTGATTAACGTAGTGACACGGAAGCCTTCTTGCATTTAAATGATATAAGGCTCTTTTATAGCACGTTTTGCATTTTCTGCTCAATCTGTCAAGTATTGCGGTTTTCAGCCCAATTAGTCCTGTTCTCAGAACGAGATGGGTGGAGCAACGGGGAAATTTCGCTGTACGGCAGCTTGGATTGTTTACCCAGATTTCCTTTTCCTGGAAAAAAAGCCCGGCGTCTCGTTTCCAGTGAATTTAGCTTAACCGAACCCCCAAAACTGCCCCACTAAGTTATTGTACAATTCATTTTAAATTCTAATAACACAAATTGTGTAAATAAGTCTCACAATTAGGACGACTAAAAGGAGACGGCAGCGCGACAGCCTGTTGCGCAACGCCTCCGGCGCGGGCCCGCATGTGGGCGGCCGCGGCCCTTCTTGATGTCGTCATAGGCACCGAAATATGACTCTGTTCCCAGAACATAATTCTTGGAACTGAACTCATAAAGTCAAACCCACTGGACTTTTTCCCCGTTCCAGTTTTCCAGATAACGTGAATCACATTTCCACACCGCTCCGAGCTGCCGGCTCCGCGCCTTGCGCTCCGCATTGCCGTGTTTGCTTTTATAAAACGCATCTAAGTATTTAAGGACAGCTGCGAGCGGAGCGTGCAGTCTGTCGGGGGAAGCTAGACGCACCACAGACATTAAATTCATCAAGGTCTCCGTTGTTCCACCTTCTTTTCAGAAGCATACTGTTTTTATTTAGCTATAGTTCGGACTCCGTGTGGAATTATTCCGCCTTGTACATTAGTTAGGTTTTACTTCTCAAAACAGAAAAAAAGAATACCAGCCTGCGGGATTTAATTCAAGCTTCTGTCATGATTCTTTGTGTGCAAGGGTAAGTATAATTAACCATTTGAACTTGAAACATAAACTTCATAATATTGTATTTCCTTGGGTACAGTTATTTATCTTTACGAATTAGGAAACATAACAATTGACGTGTAGATAAGGTAAAATGTTATAATCATTATCGGTTATATGTGATTATTACTATTACTATTAATAATAATAATAATAATAATAATAATATTTTTCCCCATTAAGAACTGCATCCCTTTAAAGTTTTGCTGGAGTATACATTTCTAATATAATTTGCCCTCCACGAGAAAACGCCTTTTACGTGACTGTGAGGCAGTCCTGGGTGCAGTGTATGTACTGCAAACAGACGCCGAGTGGGACGGTAAGCGGGGGCTTCCATACGTGTGCGGCGGCCGGATAAAGGCGCACATTTCTCAGCTTCCCGTGCGGCTCCCAGGCGACCGCTCCAGTGTTTCCACGAAAGCGGCGTGGTGCGGCTACCGAGGCACAGAGCTGGGGGTGGCTCAGCGGCATTTAACCGACAAGCTGAAACCTGTACTGCAACAAATGCATTACAATACTTCGATTTTTTTTTCCATTTCAACATACATGATGATAAAACGCTAATAAGAAATTTACCTTTCAGTGAAGTTAGGAATAGCTAATTAATTTTATTTTATATCGCGCTTTTCACAGCAGTGTTGCTCCAAATTATTGATTTGTATGTGAATGTTACTTAAATAATAATTGGCAATAACAATACAGATAAGCAAAATTTAGGTCAGACAACGATAAAGGTCTCTGTGGCGTCAGAAGACAACAGTGGAGATGGAGTCATCCACCACTCTGCATTTATGTTCAGTTTAATAACAAATCCCGAAAAAGCAACTTCGGTTTAAACCGCTTCTGAATTATAAGTTAGTTTCTCACCATTATCGTGCTAAATTCCAAATTCTAGCTGCCATGCAAAGAGAATCCATTTGTAGGTCATATGTCTTTAACTTTTCTGTAACAACTCACTTTACTTCTAAGAGACTTATTGGCTACTAAATATGAAGCTAGTTGAAGTAAGAACTTGCTTTTGCTTAATATCATAGGACTTTGATCCTAGTAGTTTTATGAGTTAATTGAATAAAACATTTGAATAAGTTATGTGTGATGCATGTATTCCTTGATATATTATTAGTATTATTATTATTATTATTATTATTATTATTTGAGCTAATTTCTCTAAAGAAACATAAATACTTTAAGTGGAATGCTTTATACTATGCGCAGTTTGATATTTTTGAAGCATCCTGCCAAGGGTCCAGCAGGAGGTCTCAGCATTCAGTAACAAGTGCCTAAGTACTCCATTACTGGCTGACTCTGTATGTGGACCATACCACTGCTGATAATAGAGATGTTGTACTCTGATTTAGAAATGGATAAGCAGAACATGAAATTCCAGCGGTAAGAACAGAACGAGCTGAATGAACTAATGCAGATCCTAAAGGAGACATGCTTGGCTTGAATGACAGGTGTCTAGGGCCAAGGGTATCGGTGTTGGATCAGTAGCTGACTGGAGTATGTGCTAAGGGAAAGATCTTAGTACTGTCCAGCACCATGACCTAGTGCCCCTGGGTCTTAGCAGCTTCTGAGCCTCTGATATTAAGATATATCAAATAAACGATAGGTGGAAAGCCTTCTAGGGAATTTTCAGTTGGTCATCATCACTTTTAAGGAGCTTTCTGTGAAGGCTGAGAATCCCGTTGCCATGTGACTTGCTAACCTAGAAAGAGCGAGCACCAACAGCTATGTGTGCGAGTGGCCATTTTGTATGTTCCATTTGGCTCGGCGATCACGCTTGGGGTGTTTCAGTCACTTGCTGACTCTGCTGTTTCCACGGTTACCACAATTGCCATGTTCTCCTGCAGACACAGAACGCTGCTGCCAGCTCCCGTCGACAACGTGTCTCCGCTGACCATGCGGGCAGATCCACACCATGGGTTTCCCTCCCCGGCGTCCCTGCATCGTGCCACCCAGCTATGGGACCAAGCAAAGGACTTGATCGCCATCGCTCAGACTTTGCAGTACTTGAACGCCTCAGGTATAGAAAGCCTTTCAAGCCTATTAACATCGGCACGCATGTGAGTGTGTGTGTGTGCGTGTGTGTGTGTGTGTGTATCCGTGATGCAGAACAAGCTTTGTTGACCCGTACTGAGATGTTCTTTCTTAATCAACTGAAGTATGTTTGACTAATAACAAGGTCCAAGAATTGCGTCCTGTAAATTAAAATCTTCAAGCATACCGTCTGTCGTCAATAAAGGCTAAAGTGGATCAGCCTCACAAAGTAACCGAACAGCACAAAAATTAGGGTTTTATTTGTGCCTCTGCAGGGTGGTACTGGGGGCCCATTTCGGCAGGAGAGGCCCGGGCCATGCTACAGGACACCCAGGAAGGGACTTTCCTCGTGCGGGACAGCAGCCACCCCCAGTACAGGCTGACCTTGTCAGTAAAGACAGGACGTGGCCCCACCAACGTGCGCATTGAGTACAGCGAGGGCCATTTTCGCCTGGACTCCAGCAAGCTGGCCAAGCCTCGGCTGCAGGCTTTCCCCGACGTGCCCAGTCTGGTGCAGCACTATGTGAAGTCCAATCGGGCAGAAGAAGACGGCTCAGGCCACACCCACAGCCCCGCCCCACCACTGCCCACACCCAAGGAGAATGCGCTGCTACTCAAACTGGTTAAACCGCTACTGCGGTCACCGTGCCCCTCCCTACAGCATCTGACACGCCTTGCCATTAACCGTCTCACTCCGTGCCCAGACCAGCTACCCCTGCCACGCCCACTCTTGCTCTACCTTAAAGACTATCCTTTCCAACTGTGAGGGTTTTGGTGCCCCCCCCCCGAGCCTGTGGAACACTGAGCATTTCGGTCTTCTGTGAGGGCACAGGACTCATACAGGGTGTGCAGACAGGTGGCTGTTGTATGGGAACACTGCTGGGCAGATGATAGGAGGATACTTGATGAGAGGATACTTGACTGACCGTCTCAGACGTTGATTTTTTAATATTTTAATCCTGTGAAGTGTAGCTTCATCCATGTCTTACAAAAAACCACAATACAATTGCACATCATGGACATGAGCCTATTACCTTATCTATTCTCCCTGAGCCTCCGTTTTCGTCTTATGAAATTGTTCCTTTCTGGTTTTTTTTCTTCAATCAGTTAGGATTCATGTGATTTTTTTTTTAATCCCACTGTGTGGGTATTTGTACACAACTGTATCTTTGTATTTTTTAGTAAAAATGATTAACATGAACTCTATGCATTTTTCCCTTTTTTGTTCTTCCTTTGATGCTTTGCCATGTATTCATCTGATTTCTATGATAAAAAGGCAGTTTTGCACATTACAAATGCTGCACTCACGGAATACTGCGCACAGAATTATACTTCTAAGAAAAACCATGTTAATATGCGGTTTGCATTAAATTATATATTAAGGAATGCTACATTAACTGTTCTTTGTATTCATATGCATATAAGAAATTGATTGTTTGCTAAATAGGTTATAAACATGTTTTATATGTTTTTAATTTAAAAGCTGTTGGTGGCCTAAAGATGATAACATTTTCGTAATTTTTATGAAAACTGAAAACATGCACTGAACACCAAAGAGAGAACTTGGAGAAGTCATTTGAAATGGATCTAGCCTCCCTACTATTCATATTTACAAAGTCTAATTTTTAAAATCCATACCAGAGCACGAGATCTCTAAACTGTATTTCCTTTAAGCTTTCAAAGAAGTTTTGTGCTGTGAATACAGCACAACGGCTTACAAAGCAAAACAATACTGATGACACTGATATAATACACCGAAATTCATCAGAAAGGACATAGCTGCCATAGATCAGGGACTGCTATTCTGCGTGAACTTCAACCAAGACCTGTACAGAACTCGCACTCTTTCTGGTTTATTGAAACAATGCAAATGTATTCTATTTATGTATATCTCAACATAAATACGTCACGTGTCGCTAGAAGTGATTTAGTTCGTAGTCCTGAGAGTCAATAAAGACGTGAGCAAACTGTAGATGGTGAAAAAGCATACATGCCTGAAGATGAGGGCATGTAAGTCTGTGAGGTCTTCTTGGTGTGAGACTGAGGCTTTGTAGGCCATGATTTTGGCTCTCTCACTTATTACCAGAGCGCCCTTTCACCATGTGCTTCGCAGACTAAACATGTGGTTCCAGGAAGTGTGAGATACTGGGAGGGCTAATTCTAGGAAACTGTTCTGTAATTACCTTCAGCTACACTGCACTCTACTTCCAAGAACTGAAGAGCTGGGGGGGCGAGGGGGGGTAGAGACAGACATGCGCACTCAAGGGCGCAGAGACGAGCTGCATCAAAATCGGGTTTGTTTGGACTGGGTCTGAGTGGGACACTAAGGGCTCTGGATTGCTTTTATACCCCCTTTTTGCTTTGGAAAACAAATACCAGACATACTAATAACGAACTTTTCTAGGGGTGAGAAGGAATGGTAAGGGAATCCATATCAGAGATATGCCTGTTTAAATTTGATTACCCTGCCAAAAAAAAAAACAAAGAACAGGCATTTATTCTTGTACTGAAGACACTAATACCCAGCATTCCCCCTCAGAGGGATGAGATGATGGCTGTTTCCCATTTTGTCAGTTGCTCAGAGCATGTTTTGTTTATAAGGGGTCCTACGCCAATACTCAATGGTCAGAAAACACACCATGTGAAGCATAAAGGGGAAGCTTCAAGTCCAGGGGTCTTCTTAGTTCTACACCTGAAGTGAAACAAAATAAATCAAAGCGGTACCCCCCCCCCTCCCAAGTCCAGCCCCACTGCTCCATAGAGCGTCACAGAGGCCGTCGGCTGCCCTGGGTCGGAATGCGCTGTGCTCTGTCGAAACAGCTGTAAGAACAATGAGACTGAGGTTTAAAGGGAATAACGGGGTGAGTGGGGGCAGTGAGACAGGGAGGCGCATTCATCTGTCCGTCCTTCATCTCGCTGGGCCAAAATGAGCTTATCACACGGGCCGTCCTAATCTGCGGGACCCTGAAATGCGGTCTAGGCCGATACAGTAAGTAAACAGCCCGGCTCGCAGATTTCCATATTTCACACTAAAGTTAATTTTGTACCAGCCTCTCTCTACTGAAGTTTTTTCACAGTTTTTTAACCGAATATTTATAATTAATTTTTCAGGAGCCATGTCCCGTGTATACACCTGTCCCTCTGAGTTGACTGGATATTGAGCTGATATATATGGAAGCACTTTTAGCCTTGTGGTTTATGTAAATCCCACTACCTGATGTACATAACCAGTGATGTCAGGATCGGAAACTTAATCTCACCTTTCTGTGATGTCAGAGTGGGTCTGGAATTCATCTCTCGATTATGTCATAGTAGGTCTGGAACTCACCTCTCTGTGACATTACAATAGACCTGGAAATCACCTCTCTGTAATTTTCATGGTGAGTCTGGACGCACATCTATGTGATGTCACAGTGGATTTGGAATTCATCTGTGGATCTGGAGGTACTGGAGTCCCATTTCCATGTTTTGCTCTACAAAATTTGGAATCAGAGGAGGATTGTGTGGGTGCGCTGTCATGAATGTGCCAACCATGTGTTTTATATGTTGGCAAAGTGCCATTCATATTCGTCTGCTGGTGTGGCCTACTGATGCTCACAATTCAGAAGTTTAGCTGTATAGAGTTGGCCAAGTTTGTAGCCATAAGATACAGGTTAATACAAAGCAAACTCCACTACCATCAGAACATGCTTGTTTGTGGTTGTACCATTTTGAAAGAATTATACTCTGTCCAGGCAAGCACATTAAGACAACTATGATCCCCAGAAAATGCCCGACATTTCTGTGAAAATGACTTGATGGAGTTCTGTGAAACAGATCTGTGTGCAGGTGGAAAAGCATCTTAGTAAGATTAGTGTCTGAGCTGCACTATAAATAAACCAAGCAGGACAGAGGTTTATTCAAATATCACACACAGCCACACATACCATTTGATGCATAAAACAATACCAGGCATTGTCTACACCCAAGCAATACGGTTCACTGCGGAGTCTTATAGCAAAAACACTCCCCAGACACTTGTGCCTCATCGTCTTGGATGGCTACTCAATCACAGAATGTAGCAAATGGGTAATGTCAGGCTGGGAATAGGTACAGAACCAGGGGCGTAGCACCAAATTCTGGGCCCTATGCACAAGCAGTGGCCATGTGCCCCCGTAAGGAAGAGGGTGCCTGTCCTCAGACACTATATGCACTTGGACACCATTTAATCAATCAATCATATGCATTTACCCAAAATATTAGCATTTACATTAGTTAACAACATTTATTGTGATCTTAAAATTATATTTAATATTGGGGCCCTGGTAATTTAGTCCCACTTTTCACCCAACTACAATGCCCCTGTACAGAACAAACCAGGAGAGGAGGAACCCAAAGCAATGTTCTAGGAGAGGTTGAATTAGGACACAGTATGAAGCCGGGTTAAGAAGCCAGGAATCAGGAACTAGGAATAAGAATCAGAATCTTATTGCCATATGACCAAGGCCGACGAAAATCCATGTTGGCACAGCTTACTCTTGTTGGAGACACCATGACAATAAGCAATTAATAATTAGGACATAGACAGAATAAACACAGGACATGAAATACACAACAGAGAAGTGTAAATGCAAGGCAGGTGATAAATATAGTTGTTTGCTGCAAATCTAAATAGTGCAAGGCTGAAAGCTGACATAGGTACAATGCAGACAACATACATTCATAGTTTTCAGTCACGTGATGGGCTGAGAGACCTAGAGGGCAAAAAATCCCTCCAAGATGGCACTAACACTGGACACCCCTTCGACCTGCAGCACAGGTCAATTAATTGTCCATCTGTTCTAAGCAAAGACATGTGAACAAACTGCAAGTCTTGGGCACTAATGATCCCTATACAGCCCCCACCACAGTATTTTAGTCACTAAGAACATGAAAGTCTCTGCCAGAGCTCCACTTTGGCTATATCTAGCTACAGCTTGGGAAAAAATGAAGAGACCACTTTATATATATTTTTAATATTCTGCATTTTAAAATCTTCGTTTAATTGTGATTCTGTTGGCAGAAGGTTACACTGAGTGGCAGGTTACTTTCAGGCTCAGTTTCTAACCCTGTAAGCAGGAGACACTGTGAGTGACCAGAAACCAGTTGGGTTTGAGGGCAAAAGCAAATTTCTAATGCTAGAGATGACTGTCAACAGTGCCTCATGAATTGGAGGCTGGCAACATGTGACCTTCAAAAAGAATGGGAAACATTACGTCCGGGGTGGCCAATCTTACCGGCAAAGGACTGGTGTGTATGCAGGTCTTTGGAATAACCTTTAGATCAGCTGTTCAAACCCAGGTGTGAAAACTCTTCAGCTAATCAGTCCTCTAGTTATTAGTAATTAGTAATCTAATTAGGGAGTCGCAGTTAAAACCCGCATACACAACGGCCCATTCTGGAAAAGAGTGGCCACCCCTGCATTAAGTGGTGCGAAGCGCACTGCTGGGAAAACTCGTAATAGGCTTCTAGTAGCAGAACTGAAGTCCCATTTAGAAAGGCAAAAGTCCTGCATCAATGAGAACCTGAGAAGAGCTAGGCTTTCACAGGAAGCATACCCAGAAATTGAGAAATGATTGGTCTCAATTTTTTTCCAGAGCCGTATATCTTGTGGAGAATCCCTCCCATGCCACCAGGCTAAAAGCTTACAAAAGTGCAGATAGCAGCAGGACATGTCTGCTCATGTCCAGCATATTACATTAAATGCATTAATGAATACCTTTCTGCTCGTCTTCCCATATTTGTGATCAGAAGGACTGATTTACTTTTGTTTAATATGGCCGGAGCCAAAATGAAAGATCGATATTCTGGCCAGATTTAATAATGAATTATAAACATGTCACGGGTCATATAAATTAAATATAAATAAAAGGCAGCGTCCCGTTTTGATCCTGTGCAGTGGGAAAGGGACACACAAAGCTGGCTACGAAATTTCCCAACTGAGACCGCCCTGGAACTCGGAACCAGGAACTGGTGTTACAACACCAAATCTAATGAACAGCACAAATCTACAATCGCCTTCTCACTGGGTTTTCTATCTCAGATGGGATTCTGTAGAAGCACAACCCAGGCTTATCTCCTCGTCAGTTAGTGACTGACAACTGTCCAGCATTTTGGTTAGACGCGTATGGTAAAAATAAGGGGCAGGCAGCGTAATACAAAATGTTTGGCACCCTCGGGTGGGCAGACCCATAAGGACGCAAGATTTAGGACAGACTACAGGGACAAGGGACCATAGAACCAAAACAATGGCTAGGAGCTGAGTAAGAGCAAGGCTTAGCCCTGCGGTTTGGGGAAATAATACTGACCAACATGCCAGCAGCATTTGCTAACTGGCAGCATGTCACAACTGGGTCTTAGGTAACAAAGGACAACCATAAACCCAGCTCCCCTCGCAGAACCGCAAGAGGACATCCATTCATTTAACGGTAATGAAACCCTAGGAATTCATATTCATCCATTACAGTAAACTGTAAATAACCTGGAGGTCCACCCATTTAAGTCACCTATAGCCTATGCACCTATAGCCTATGCATTTCCTCTTTCTCCTCCAGCTCTCATGGAAACATTCTTTCCACATTCTTAGTTTCCTGTCCCCAAACTCAGACTTTTCAGCTTCTATTTAAATGTTTAAAATATTTTGAAATTATCTCATTAGCATCACAATAATCCCTGTTATGTCTCTAGCGCTGTTCCCTGGTGAATTTATCCGTCCTGCACTCCCTTCCATGCTCAGATGTTTTTTTTACAAATCCCTGTAACCAGAAGGATCACCCTTCAATATAAGAATATTAAGTGAGTGAACTTCTTAGAAACCATCAGTGATACTGTTCCCTCACTATATCAACATTTTTTTCCATGTAAGCCGATTTGGCCTCGGCATCACCAACCTGATTAGTCTGCTAATCCTGGCAGGTCGTCACTATGCCTGATATGCTGTCAGACTCATAAAAAACGGTTAGTTATGCTAAAGTAAGTTGGCTGCAGAAATGGCTGCCGCAGCTCCTTCGTCCCCGCTTTCAGTCGTGTTAACAACACAGCTAAAAGAAGTTGTTCAAAGCACTTGGTGGATAGTTTTGAGAAATGAATGGAAATGGATGGAACCTTCCTCCTTTGTCGTCTTTGTGTTACTGGTACCTCCACAAAGACCAGATGGTCTGATGTTCTCTGGGCAGCAGTGTGGGTCAGTGGGTAGCATTGTGACCCCACACTTTCTTGTTTGCGGGTTCTATTGCCACCTATGGTCCAGGTCAATACCCATGACTGCTAACTCCCCTTCCAACCGCTTTCCTGTGTCCTGTGCCTTGTGGGCTAGGCTGCTTGCTGGCCATGACCAGACATAGAAAATGGAAGGATGCCGCAAATCCACCCATCGCCAAACCATTCATCTTCTTGATGAATAATAACCCAATAATAACTATTTCAGTATTTTTAAGAAAACAACTGATATATGGGAATGGGCGCAGGAAAAATGGCTTAAAAATGGCTATAAAAGTCATCTGCTCAAACCACACATATGATCAAAGCATGACCAAACACAGAAGCACAACAGTGGCAGAGGATGGCTCAAAAAATTGCAAATCTTTGCAATTTCTGTGTGATCATCAGGTATTTATCTAAAAGGGGCTGATTGGAGGGGGTATGGCAGTGGACCCCTTGAGAAGGGCCCAGGTGACCTTCTGCTACTGTGGCAAGATACAGCAGTGAGGAAAAGAAGGTCATTTCCATTGTTCCACACCAAAGCCTGACGTGAGGGAGCTGGTTACTCAGACATAACCTCAAACCGCAAGCATGGATGAGCGTCTTCTTTCCCAGCACATCTAAAATTTTACAACTTTTTGAAGAGATGATTCTTCACTTTACAGGGTGAGACATCCAAAAAACGGATTGCTATACTACAGGTTCATGATAGGGTGTTATTATAAAC
>JAODKM010000099.1:4808396-4834058 GCA_026780845.1 Petrocephalus sullivani | reverse complement strand
TTCTTCACTTTACAGGGTGAGACATCCAAAAAACGGATTGCTATACTACAGGTTCATGATAGGGTGTTATTATAAACATGAAGTTTGGCATGTATATATAGTGCTTCATGTTGGCCCTGAAGTTTATTAATCAGTGACCTAGCTGTGTCTAAAGGATGTCTGTAAGAGGCAGCATACTAGCGAAATCTTCAGGTCCTTTCTGTGCATTTATAGTCTGAAACAAAGCACATCACCTCACCAACAAATTCAAAATAGCATTGAGAAAGCCATTGTTATTGGCTTTGACTGCCTCCCAGATGATACAGGAAGCTAATTACCTTCCACTTTTGCTCACATGTAGTAATTGTGATTAGCTGAGATTTAACCTTCAGACCTTTGGAATAGTTGTGGAATGGCACAGCTGAGAAAAGGGGCACAAAAGTGAATACGTACACCTTTACATATATTAAAACGTGCGACTAGTGCAGGTTAGTTCAGGATGAGAGCCAGGTGGATAATGAGGGAGACCATTGTGAAGAAGTTATGGAGATTTCAAGTTATTTTTGCATGTCACAAAAATTCCAGATGCATTACAAAAAAGGGCATTATGTTGAAAAAGTGTAAATGTGTCAAGATGAAATGCTCTCTGTATTTTAGGGTAGACCCAAAATGTTTGTCTTGATCTTTAGGCTCATTACCACCCCCCTGGCTAAGTGACTGTGCCACCACCTGTGATGGGCGTGCAGGATGTACCCCTGTCTTGGGCTGCCTGAGAACCTTCCTCAAACCCCCTGCAGCTCTGTGCTGGAAGACTGACCTTCGATACAATGTGCAAGAGGGAGGTGGTTACTGGAGGAAAACCAGAAAAAGCTGTGCAGAAGCACTTTGTGGCTGTGCTGACTGTCCTTGGACTACGCTATACACGTGGCAATGAGGTGCCTAGATTGTTTTGGGGACCTTTGGGTGACTGAGAAGAGAAGAAAAGGGACTTCTGTAAGCAGTAAATGAGCCAAATATATTAAGAAAAACATATCCATAACAATCATACGACATTGTCCAAGCAGGCCCCCTCATGTAACATTACTATAGTAAGTGTAACACGGTTACAACTCTCAAATTTCTGCCTGTGGCAAGCAAAGGACCACAATTTATCCTCAAAATGCATAAATGCTCAGAAAAATCAGGCAAGACAGACAGGAACGTAAACAAGGGCCCAATCTTTATTTTGAGCTACAGTGTATGAAGGTAAACAATACACCCCCACCCACCTCACACACACACACGCCCACGTCACACACACACACACAGCCACAGTGTCACAGAGGTTTTCTGGAGGGCTCCGGTTCAGCAGCCTGTCTGTCTGCATCTAGCGTCTGAATGTCCTCTGAGCTGTTGCAACACACAGCTGAGGGGACAGGTTGAGAGGGGACAGAGTGAGGTGAGTGAGGCTAGTGGAGCAGGCAGTCACGCTCACCTTTCTGGGCCAACATCTAACCTCAAATCACAAACAAGCTCAATGGGATATTTCCCACAAATGTGTCACCCGCTCTCTCATGTGATGCTTGGTCTATCGCTTGTGCTGTGCTTTCTGCAGAATGCTGAAACGCGGCCTGGGCAAAAAGACACCATCAGCACAGAATAAGCCACCAGGCACAGAAACCCCATCACAAACTTCAATATGCAAGCTATTTTTGCACTTGGTTCTCTCTAGTGAAGTTTCAGTTTGACAGTTTTTTTACTGTATTGTTAGGTGCTTTCATTTCAAGACAAGCCATTCATACACACACACACACACACACACGCACACACAGCACATAATTGAAACTCACATCACAATCATAGTATACTTTATTTACAGAGTCAAACAATGTGTGGTCAGGAACAGTAATCCCGGAGAACCTAAAACTCACCCCTCAGTGATGTCATAGAAAACCTAATACTCACCTCTCTGTGATGTCATAGAGAACCTAGTACTCACCTCTCTGTGAGGTCATAGAAAACCTGATACTCATCTCTCTGTGATGTCATAGAGAACCTAGTACTCACCTCTCTGTGATGTCACAGTGAGTCTGGATGTACTGCAGTCCCACTTCCTTGGTCTCCTCTATATACTGCTGAATCAGAAGAGGATGGCGAGGGTCTACCTCCAGATACACCTTTCTACAGGAGGAGAGAGAAAAAAATATAATGCTAGTCACATTAGTACTGAGAATAACAATATATTCTAAGCATATTTTTTTTCTCCTCCTCTTTCCCCATGTAATTCCATTTTCTCTGTTCTTCCTACATCCCCCATCTTCCCGACCTGTCCACCCCCCTGTAATGTGATGTTTGTGTATATGTATGGTCGGGGTGATGGCCAATTCTTTGGCTGGTACTTGTGACCAGTGACATGGTGTATTGCAATAGCAATAAAGGGTTTATCATCATCATCATCATCATCATCACCACATCTGTTCAGTGCTCCTGAAGAAATATGCATCAGAAACCAAGCATACATATGATGATTCCACAAAACACAGAGGGAACTTCCAAAATGCATTAAAATCAGCATACAAACATTTTTTGATTTTGTGTGTGATCCGAATTCTGTCTGAAATTACATAAATAAATCCAAGCTTTCTCAGATACTTCAGCTAAATGATGAAATGCTGACATTGAAATGCAATTTGGCAGCTGAGGCTCAACATTTAACTCAGCTGGTCGGCTGGCATGTCATACTGAGCTCACAGCTCAGTCCAGCTATTTACACTTGGCACAGATTGTGACTATGAAATACATCCATCCATCCATCCATCCTCCAACTACTTTTCCTGGTCAAAGTCATGGGGAGAAGGAGGCAGCTGGCTGGACCTTGTCCCAGAGAGCACAGGGCACAAAACTGGGGTGGACTATTGGTGGGATACCAGCCCATCACTGAGGACACACACATACGCAAGCAGCTTGCAGATGTAAATTAGCCTTACTGCTTGTCTGTGGGCTGCAGGGAGAAGCCATAACACCCACATGAAACTCATGTGACACAGGGGAGTCATTAACAGCCCACACACACAGAGCAGGAGTGAGATCTCTGCCCCCACCTCTGGAGGTGTGAAGCAGAAGTGGTATACAGCGAGCCACCCTGCCGCCCGACTACGTGATACAGCTTATCGGAAAAACAAACTCATTAAGACATGCTTATTTGTTGTGTGTATTTCTAGAAAAGGGAGCTACTAAATATCCAGGCAGGTCCACCAAGACGACAGTTGCTGGGCAGGCCCTAAGGTCTCCAGATCATTGCCCAGGTTTCTCTGAAAATGTTTTTCTGGAATTGAGCATCTGCTTCCAGGAAGTGGCTCCACAAGCAAGCCAGGAAGCCAGTTTTGGCGGGATTCTTCACTACCAAAAAAGCAAGGAGGTTACTCATCCTTATTTACACACCACATGCAGACACACATATATACCATTTATGGAGAGAAAGCACAGACCCACAGAAATACTCCCAAGTGATAAAGTCATACCCCTGGCCTTTAAGGAGATGTGGTGCAAGAGATAAGATCTGTCGTATGATCTGAAGTCCATCAGTGCCACCATCCAATGCAGCCAGGTCTTCAAACCTGCTTAGAAACATAGTATGAAAAGGAGCTGGCATCCTTTTAGGGAAGGTAAAGGTTGAAGGTGATGGTCGCAGATCTGTTGGTTATGACTGTACGAGTGTGGTAGCTCTGAATCGTAGGCGTTTGTGAAGAAGGTATGCGTGTTCAAAGGAAATGGCGTCTCTGAGGAAAGTATGTATGCATGACGAAGTTGGGGCTGGTGTGTGGCTCTGCGGGTTAAAACTCTGTGACCACAATCGGAAGGCCACTGGTTGGCAGAATGATGCCACTGTTGGGCGCCTAAGAAAAACCCTTAACTCCAGTTGCTCCAGGGATTGGCTGATCCTGCTTTCATCAAGTTAATAACATAATGTTATTAAGTAAGTATAAATGTAATGTATCTTTGAGCAAGGTAAGTTGCTATAGGTAGATACTCTCACCAGTGACATTTCAAATAGGGTACAATACTCATAACTGTCATTCACACAAGCTGGTGAACATCTATTCATCTCCCGAACAACTGATCAGCTGTGTAGTAGTAATGTCTGCCTCCAACCTAAAATTTATAACAAAATTTCATGGTACAAACTGAAGGAATGGCATTAATAAAATTCAAACTGACTAAGCTTATTAATCACAACTCAAAATTATAGCGAAAATGTATCTCACTCAAGGATTTCCGGTTGCAGGGAAGCCACATCCGGTGAGAATAGATAGGGGGGATTGCTAACCAGGATGTCAGCTGGACCACAGTGCCTGAGAACCTTCTCTGCATCTGAAAGAGAGTCGCGAGAGTCTGGAAATTACAGTGAGTGAGGCCTAGATCCATCTGCGACACAGTCCCCAGCCCATACTGTCAGGCCTCATTCAGCTCTCTTCATTACTGGAACACAAAACACAAGATCCTACTAGTCAATTGATCAACAGACTTTAGATTATGTGCCAGCTAAATAGAACAAGACGCCTCGGGGTCCCCATTTTTCTTCTGTATGACCACTCTACCTTTGTCTATGAAAACGAAGATTGTGCTGCATGTCACATATTTTCGTCACATGTCCCCATTTATCGACTCGATCCCCTAGCTAATTTATTATTACACTGTTTCCACAAGTGCATTTCACACCGAAATGCATTTCCATTAAAGCAAGGCAACTGTGTCTATTTGCAAGACAAAGAAAATAATACTTTCATTCCTGCAGAAGTTAGAACAGTTATATGTCAGGTATGAAGTGTGACCAACTTACTGTATATAAAGTGCATAGAAAAACATTTTACTTTAATTTGTTTGTAAATATAAGTGACAGTCAGATAAAACTAAAGCAGTTCATCCATCTCATCCACTGCATCATCCGGTGTCGTGCATTTTCATGCGGTTGTCCAGTCTCGTAAATGTATTTAGACTGTATAAAGTTCCGGCCCCTGTGTTTTATGAGACTTAACTGGTCCACTTGGAGTGGGTGACTGTAATTCACACTACCTGGCAAACATGTAAGAACATAACACCCTAAACTAGCGCTTTCCACGAATACAGGTGTCAGAATTACAGTTAATAAAAACTCAAAGCCACCTGTGCTGTAAAATGAGACCAGAATCTTAAAACAGTTTATAGAGACACTGCAAACAGGACGAAAAAGAAAAAAAAGAATCACAACCTTATTATATCCCTTTGGGGGGGGGGTCAAAAATTGGAAGTAACTAGCATAATACTGCAAAAAAAAAAAAAAAGTTGAACCGTTTAAATTCTGGCCTGTCAGTGACAAAGATCTGATGTCTTTACATTACTAGAGGTGTTATAAACATTACAGAATCCAAACACTCTCAGTTCTCTGAGCAGAGAGGCCAAACTCAGGCCAGGAACCTACTCTAGCTGATGATGTATGGGCTTCAGGTTTGGATGTGATTATCCTAGCACCTGGGTAACATGCCGTTTGCATACACATCTATAGACCCTAAACTCAACAATACTGGCTAATGGGAAACATTTTCCACTTTTTGCTGTATACTCGTCAATATTCCCCTTATGTCATAAACAGAACACTTTATAACTGGATCATGAAGGTTTAGTTTAAGACCAAATGTACTGTGTTGCAAGCAGAGTACCCAGAAAAACTATAAGTGTTGTGTGAAACATTTTCTTGGGGGATTTCAGCAGCGCACATCACCCTGAAACATCACCCTGTTCCTTCTGAGAAGCTTCACTATAACAGCTCACCCCTGCAACATGCAGAGCACGCACAGGGAATCTCTCAGCGACCTAAATATAACGATAATGAACACACGGAGTGCTCCTTACCATTTTTAGACATCAATAGGGCTGTAACCAATCAAGAATTAGCTAGTTGATTATTATCATTTTGTGACTTATCAATAGAGGGGGGAGAAGCGTTCTATGCCTCTTACCAAGCATCACATCCAAATGGAGCACGTGCAGTCTGTCCTGGAGGCCAAGCCTGTTAATACACATCCAGACAGGAGGTTGGCACACACTTTACAGCTGGATTGTGAAAAACAGGAGCCAAAGGGTTAAGTGTAATGTAATGCTGTCAGGAGATGGCGAAGGCATTGCAGGCACTTTATCCAAGAACTGAATAACAGCCAGTGTGCGTGATGTGCTGGCATATATGTGCTAATACTTTACAGTCAGCTCACGGTTCAGGAACGCCCAGGCGTGACATGACCAAAATGTCAGTCTGCTCCGTGCGCCATTCATCACGAGTGCCAGTGAGGGGTCAAACACTGAGGACGTGATGGAGAACGACCTGTATTTCACCTATCTGCTTCTCCTGTTTGTTATCGTGGTTTTTATGTTATTTACTATATGTCCACAACCCTCCTGGGAGCCAAAAGGGGCCAGTGGAGGGATGGACCAACCTACATCTACAAGGCCCACAAGGGTGTTGAGTTTCAAGTCTTAGCATTACACATTTTCCGCAGAACACAGTGAAATTCCTGTGCCACAGCTACAGGGGATAGAGAGTGGTGCATGAAGCCAGAAAGCCTGAACACAACGCAAAGTTCATGGTCAAAGCCAAGAGTTAAGAGTGTCGGTGTGCAAACCGAGTTTTTTGCTGCTTTACAATTACTGCGGTCCACGATAATCATGGCTTGGCCAATCACAGCTTGCGGCACTGGTACCTGTGTGCATTTTCATTGGTCAGATCCACAGCTGCTTTGTTTCTGTCCAGGGCTATGACCTGTAGCTACAAGAGACAGAGAGGTGCCTCAAAATCCTCACTATTACTCAATTTCAGAAGAGGACCACAGAAAACATAGTGATGGATTGCACTGTAAGCCTGCTCTGATTTATGAAAATTAAATATTAAACATCCATTAAATATCACACTTAAAACTACAAAAGGCTTTGAGGCTGAATACAGATTTCATAATAACAAGAAAATTATATTTTTATATAGCTGGCAGTTTCAGGAGAGCTTCTGCTGTAGGACCCTCAAACTACTCCTTAATCTATCTGGCTGCATACATGCATTTAAAAATCTGTTTTTGATATAATTGCCAGACTCCTGTTAATGTATTATTGCTGTTCGTTTATAAATTATAATAACAACAACAATACAAAACACATGTCTATTGATTAGAATACAGTTTTTAATGAGGAAAAGTCTTTCTGGCTGTTAGTCCATTCATTTGATCACACTGTTACATTTGATTTTAACACTGAAAGGGTCTTGTTCGAAGGAGATCCCCTACCACATCAAAGCACTCACCTGTGGAAGGCTCTGGAGAAGACTCAGAGATATAGCTCCAGAACCACAGCCCACTTCCAAAATGGTTAACCCAGCCCCTCGTGCTGGCTCAGAGTCTGAAATCACCAAGCTAACAAGATCCTGTCAAATTATATTCACATGTAATTAAGAAGTTTTTCCCCCCACTATATAAATTATTTCATGATGGCAAGTTAGGCAATGTGGAAAAAGCAGGAGTTCACAATCAAAAAACTATTTTTGCCGTTTTGTTTTAGAAATGCCATGTGTGCATGTTTTTAAGCGCTCATTAGATCGCTACCCGTACTATGTCAGTACTGATAGAAAACCGTGTAACTCGCAGAAAGTTGTGTTTAAGTGTCCAGGCAGACTGACAGTACTCACACAAGGCACACCATCAGTTTAATACCAGTGCTATGCGACAATATATAACAAACAAAACAAACACTCCCCCTGGTGGATCGTAAAAGAAAAGCAACCATACATCCAGTCCACCACAAAGCTCAGCTTGCCCAGAATTTTGCGGACATACTCACCTCTGTTTCAGGTCGTGGGATAAAGACCGGTGGCCTCATCTTCAGCGTGATGTCCCTGAAGTCCCATTCTTCGATGACATACTGTACCGGCATCCTGCGTACGTCACACACCCAATAAAAACACCAGCCTCTCCCAAGAATTTCAGCAAACCACGCCGGTGCAAAGGTGTGGAGCACTGTGCTACCTGGAGAGGCGTCTGCCACAGAGCTCCCAGACCCGCTGCATCTGCCCATCCGTCAGTGTCTCACCCAGAATTCCTGGCTCGAGGTTGGCCATCTGAGCAAAGGTCCCAGAAAATGCAACTTTAAAAATTTAGCCCAGCTGAATGAAAGAGAAAGTGTGGTGTATACAAGCAATTGTAAGATTAGTACAGCAAACGCACCATAAATAAAACTACTATAATATCATTCAACAACAAAATAGTACAAAAGACTTTGACCACAAAGTCAAAATAAACTTTATTCAAAAGTCAGGTTCATCCAAGTTTCAGCAACGTTATGTAACTGAAGCAAACAGAATGGCAGATGTACTTTCAAAGCCTTCTCTGTACGCGCTTTTATAAGGAGGCAAGACAAAGGGCAGGGAGAGAAACAGGACGAGACAGGAAGAAGCCTCCTCATCCCCACACTGCCAACCTGTCTGCACCAAGCAGCCAGTCTCCTTCCCCTCATGCTCACCGTTTTGGCTCCCAGCACGTGTGCAATGATGTACTGACTGGAGAGGCCCGGCTCTGTGACCCCAGCCTTCTCAAACATGTGAGCCCAGACGTCTGCAGCCTGCTGCACACTGAGCCGCCCACCAGCGGCAGCACACAGACCCTGGAGGACCCCGGGAAGAATGAGAAATGACCAGTTCACTGTAAAACCAGAAGTTGTTTTTTCCCCCTATTTGATAGGTTTCTGATTTTGCCAAATTGTTCAGCACTTCAATCAGCTGGGCCTATATAAATAAATACGGACTTGACTTACTCAATCTGAGAAAATTAGAAACTATGGATAAAACTGTCATGCATGAATAAAAGCAACTAAGAAAAATCAGCATTTTGTTAATGGTATTGGTATTTTTTACGTTTTACCAAATACATTTCCCTAGAAATGCTGAAGGCTGCATCCTTCGTGTGGTAGTGCGCGCATCCTTTTCACTTAGTCGTTTCATAACCTACCTGCTGTTTCCTGTGCGCTGTATGGAGATGTATTAGCGGTCTAAAGCGACCGTATAACCTGGAAAATGCTTCCATCGGTCTGGGGTGGATCAGCCTTAACCCAAGTGCTGAGGTTCTCTGGGTGATTGCTTCCCTGATTCAAATACAGTCACTATATACGTTACTGCAACTACTGCACAGCAGCCCAAGGTACAGTTGTCTATTTAGCTTTTACTGCTAGCTCCAATAACGTTCCTTTTCCTGAGCACAAATGCTTCAGATACACTGAAAGGGTTCAGAAATGCTTGACATTCTCCTAAAATATCACATCGTGGCTGACACATCAGTGATATAACCCTCTATACAGCAGAAACTTTCGCTACATACTAAACAATACATCTCAAATACAGAATATATTAAAATCCTCTAGCTGATTTCCCTGCCAGTACCTTTCGTCTACTTCTGTGCACAAGTACAATAACCCGGTGAGACGGTGAGAATCTTTGAGACCTTTGGATAACCCGGAAGTACTCCCGGGAAATAACCACGTGGTGCACGGCCAAGCTGGGACCGGCTTTTTAGCAGCACGCTTATTATGTTGTAACATGGTGTTAAAATGCATGACGGACAGCACTGTTTTATAAAGAGCAAGTGCCGATTCCAACATCTCAGAACCCGCCACCTTCCTGGTGCTCACATGCACTGCAGTGGTGGGAATGGTGCGATGAAGTAAAAGCATCCCGGCAAATGGCATTTCTATGGCTGAAAAGGCCATCGGAGGGTCAGAGGAGAACGGCCAGATCGTTAAAGCTAGTAGGAAGGACACAAGTGCCAAAGCCAACAGCAGCCTAGAACAACTGTGCTTATGATTCCTTTCAATTAAACCACTCGTTCGGTTCGTGTAACTAAATAATACTTACAGAATCGTTCACGTGTTTCGGTTTCATCCCTTGGGTGTTGCTCCTAGCGGATGTCATAATTACTCTGTAAAAAATACAGTATCACAGTAGTTTTACATTTATAAAATTGTGCATTTAAATACTATATTATGTATATATGACCAATGATATACTTCGTATACGTGTAATATACTTCATGTCGATTACAGTAAGAATTACTGTAAGGCGTTTGTACATTATTACACCAATGGCAGGCGAAAGAGAGCGTAGCGTGGTCGGGAACTAAATCAGTGCCGTGACCGAGGTCATTTGGTTCCGTTCGTTAAAGAATTCGCTAACAAAACAAATCGTTTACGACGCAAGTCTGGCTTCAGTGAATGCACATTTTGTCTACCCCTGAAGCGGGTGTGGGAATTGCTCCTACACGGTACTATAGCTAGCTGTACCAAATAAAGTATATGTGGTACAAGACAATAACTTGCTAACAACCTAATTACGATTGTACTGAAGGATCAATATAGTTTAAGAAAGCCTATAAAGGTTTAATTGACCGTATGCTATATGTATAGGTAGGCAGAATAATTGTACTAAAATGAAATATTTTTTGTATGCATTTTCAATGTTAATATTTAAAATATTTTGCAATTCTATGCTCGCTCAACGACACCATGAACAAAGGGAATCCATGCAAGAGATTGCATTCTTAACGCTGCATCCGATGCGCCGGCCGGGGAATCGGGGAAAACATGAGAAACGACGAGGCCTCGCGTCTCGTACGTCAGCGCGAACCGGGGCGGCGCGCGCGCTGTCAGCGCGGTGCACGCAGCGCGCAGGCGTGGCCCGTCCTCGTGCCCGTCGGCTCCGACCCCCCTCGCGCCGGGAGCGCGCGCACTTTCGGTTATTGTTCCGGCGGAGCGCAGCGCGAGGCGGCTAACCGCGGGCGGCTACATAACTGCGCCGAGTGTCGCTGTTAATCTGCGGGTAAGAGCGGGCTCCGTCCGCGGCCTACGGCGTACCGGCGTTCCCCCCGCTTTCCGCCCTTTTACATCCCGGCTGTAGTGTGGTAGTTAGTCAGCGCGATACTTTTTCTCCGGGAGCTGATTAAGAGCTGAAATTAAACCGCTTTTCCCACTTTTGCCTGGTTATTATTATTTTTCTCTCCCAGCTTTGCTCGCTAATCCCGCTGGACACGGACGTCTTTTTTTAATCTAAGATACTGTACAAGCAACTTTGCAAGTAAATTACATTATGGCCCCCATATTTTTCCGGGATGTAGTTGGCGGCTAGCTAGCAGTGTTTTGCTGGAAGCGGTACTCGCTTGTGACTTGAGTACTGCTAGTTAATGGAGGCTAACATTAGCTAGCCAGGCTCGCGCCGCCTAAAACCACGGCTGGGGGCCCCGTCAGCGATGGCTGGTCCGCTGGCGAGTGCTAATGGCATCGCAGTTCCGAAAGCGGACTAAACTCATTTGTTTGCAGAACACCGAGATACAGCCCAACTCCGGTCATTTGTTAACTGTCAAGCCATTTTTGACTAGCTGGCTAACTTATAACTATCGTTACCTATTCGGCGGATTCGCTGCGTTCTAAAAACAACTCCACGCAAGTTATGGGCGCGTTTTATTTGGTCAGCAGCGTCGATCAAACGGTATACATTTGCGGGCGCTCGGTGGGATAATCAGGTTATGCTTCTAGGAAAAGTTGAGTTGGTGTTTATTAGGCGTGATGAGACGCTAGCTAGGTAGTATATGTGGCTAAGCCTATGTCTAACGTTAGCTAACGGAATGCCGCACGCTGCCGGCTTTCATCCTGCTTCTGCGGACTGGAAGGATTAATGTCAATATCGGCAAAACAAATGTCTGTCAGTCGGGATGGTTGGCATCTGTTGCAGTGTGACGCCATCTTGCTGGGGGCCGGAGTGTGACCCGCCCTGAGTGCCGGGCGCACGCAGCACACACCGCTGGCTCTTACATCGCTTCGTTACGCCGCCGCTCCGCTTTAGAGTAGACACTGGAATTACTGTAATATTTCTAAGTCATGCCACAATATGGGGTTGAGATCTGTAATTCGGAGTGTAATTGAATAATGTAAGCCAAGCGTTAGTAATAATGGCTTTGAGATATTATAAGAAGTTCATTATCCACTTTTCTGCTTGGGCCACAGCGGGCAATGAACATGACGTTTTGATCTGCGTGGAGATTGGGCTGTGCCAAAATAGATTGTAACCTAATATTTTTTCCCTCTAACTATTCTGGCTTTTTTGTTACCTACTTCTGTGGTATGTAACATTTTCTGTGCAG
Source organism: Petrocephalus sullivani (assembly GCA_026780845.1). NCBI lineage: Eukaryota > Metazoa > Chordata > Actinopteri > Osteoglossiformes > Mormyridae > Petrocephalus > Petrocephalus sullivani. The sequence continues at coordinate 4,821,906 of JAODKM010000099.1, read as the reverse complement.
AACAGTTTTCTCAGCTTATTGACGACAGTTTTCATACCCGGGACACATGAGTGGCCTTTCTGTTTCTTGCTATTGTAGATATTTTTAAATAACTAATCATCATTGATGCATGATTTACATTTTCTACTAGCTTATATCATTGGGCACAGTGAAAATTTCTTAGTGTTTAGTTGGTTGTAGCATAAACCATTATTAAGCACATTTTGTTTTGGTGTTATTCAATCCCTGCTTTTCATTAGATAGCTTTGTTTTGTTGAAATGTGTATGGAATTTGTGCAGTGGTGTCCAAGGCTAATTTGATCACAGATACCAATAGTCAGTTTACAGACACAAATCGTTGATACTGAGCAACTGAGATGATCGTTGTTTTGTTGTCTGATGGTATGCCTAACATATATGTGCATTGATATTTTGAAAAGTGGCAACTCTCCCGAGTTGTATTTAAGTTGTTTTTTTCTTCTGGTTTATCCAAACTATATGCTATGTCATGTAATCTGGGATAATTATAACATAAGAGCAGTATCTCCTGCAGTTATTTATCCTTACTTCCACTGATGTGTGCAGATTAACAGGTTGTATCTTTTGTGTATGTGTCATTGTCTCACTGTTCTAAATACTACTCAGGAATGGCAGCAATCAGAAAAAAACTGGTAATTGTCGGGGATGGTGCATGCGGGAAGACCTGTTTGCTCATCGTCTTCAGTAAAGATCAGTTCCCCGAAGTGTACGTGCCTACGGTCTTCGAGAACTATGTGGCCGACATCGAGGTGGATTGCAAACAGGTACAACAAGCTTTCGCATATGTAAACTTGTGGATGTAGGTCTCTTGGGTGCAGGCACTGAGTCATGTACTGTTTCAGGTGGAGCTGGCACTATGGGATACAGCAGGACAGGAGGACTATGACAGGCTCCGTCCCCTCTCCTACCCTGACACTGATGTCATCCTTATGTGCTTCTCCATTGACAGCCCAGACAGCTTGGGTGAGTGTGGCAGTGCCTTCCAGGGTTCTGCTGGTCTTTGTTCACCTGTATTACCTTCCCTTTACCCACTTGATTAGTTGCCATCCAGCTATGTAGACCCAGCTATGGAAGTCTTACCCTGTAGATTCTTATGTCCTTCTCATAGAGGGAGATCATTGGAAAATAGCTCTTAATGTGTGTGTTCCTCTCTAGAGAACATTCCAGAGAAGTGGACTCCTGAGGTGAAGCATTTCTGTCCCAATGTTCCAATCATTCTCGTGGGAAACAAGAAGGACCTGCGTAATGATGAACATACCCGCCGTGAGCTGGCTAAGATGAAGCAGGTGAATTGTTGCGTGTCTCTTATGAGGATGTCATGGTGTTGAGCTGTGCACAGGCAGGAAACTAATGGACTTTAGTGTTTGCTTTGTGACTGACTTGATCCTGACTGTTCTGTTTTTTTTTTTTGCCCCATAGGAGCCTGTAAAACCCGAAGAAGGCAGAGACATGGCAAACCGGATCAGTGCTTTTGGTTACATGGAATGTTCTGCCAAGACCAAGGATGGTGTGCGAGAGGTGTTTGAAATGGCCACCAGGGCGGCGCTGCAGGCACGGAGAGGGAAGAAGAGCAGCAAATGCCTTCTTTTGTAGGCAACTGTGGAAGAACTGCTATAAGCGGTGGGGGGGGGGGGGGGGGGGGGGGGCGGTTGGGGTTTGTGTGGGGTAGGGTGGGGGGGGGTGGGGGTGGGGGGGGGGGGGGGGGGGGCGGGATCACAGCTGGAGGCAGAAGTCAGCCTCGCACCCCATCCTTCTGCCATCCTCTTCTGCCCACTACCTGTTGGGGCTCGCCTTCCCCAAGCAGATTGCAGAACTTTTTTTTTTTTTTTAAACACTTTTAAAAGTTATAGTTATGTCTTTCAGTATTTAAGAGGCTACCTGGATGAAGTTGAGAGTTTTTTTTTGTACTTTACCTGTGAATGCGTCTGCCATATCAGCCACTGGCCTGTCTGCCAAACATTCTTGTTCCTAAATGGTCCTTGGGAGTTTCCAGTCGGTATTCCGCTCTCACCATGTGCAGCATTTTTTTTTTACTTGCCGTCTATGTAAGACTTTTTAAGGAAAACTGTTTGATAGATTAAATAAAGCAATGGGGCTTAACTGACAGGGAAATATGCTGAATGATAATGTTTACGTCTACAGATATGTTCGTTAAACACACAGACTGGTCCTAACATATACACGTGTACACATGGACACGACTGGAAACTTTATACAAAGCAGAGATGTAATTAATTACTTCCTTTAAGTTCAGATTTGGATTCTATCAGATAGTATGCTAGATTGGTTAGCAGCCCAGTTCAGCGGGCTTAGTCGCAATATTGGTGGTTTGAGAGTTGCTGGTGCATGTTCCAGGATGGGCCAGTGCCATTGTACTAGATTATGATCTGCAGACATAAACTAAAGTAAGTTTTGATTGAAACCTTGATAAATTTCCACAAAGATAATGAAAATGTAATAAAAGGAAAATCCACCAATATGTTTCTCCTTTATTCTAATGCATATTATTCCATCATACCATTTTTGAAATATGAAATATAACTTTTGGTTTTTGTGTTATTTTCTCTGGAGGGAGTCTGAGGTGCTGTCTTATTGACTCCACCGTCAGGATCTAACTGTCTCAGACTTGCTTGCTCTCTAGCATTTTCTTGTGTCCCACTTTCTGTTGCTTATTCTACCTAGGGAGCATTTAAGTGTGAAACAGGATTGATGCAGCTGCCCATGGTACATTTAACAAAGTAATATTATGAGAGCAGTGTAAATGAGCTGCGGCCTCCAGAGACACAGAACCGTAGTCACCTGTGTGCTGTAGTGAGTCCTTCTGGAACTGTTCCCTTGGGGTGCAGCACATGGCCCAAAAAAGTTACCTGCTGAATTAGAACAGTGCTTGTAACAGCTTGGTTTGAACCTTAAAATACCAACATATAATGAATCAGCCACTTTGTAATAGTGGTGTGATATGAATGCTACAGTGTTATTGGAACAGAACAAAGGCCCTGCAGCTATGTGGGAAATTTAGTGAATTAAGCTACTGAAAGCCTGGGAAGCACTCGTTTTAGGTGTGTGGGGCCATCTGCTGCAGAATAACCAAGAATAATATACAGTTTAATTGAATGTCACTGACCCTAATTTGCACAGAACCTGCCTGGATTACCAGCCTTGCTGGGTGATTGGTGCTGTTCCTGTCATTGTGCAAGAAATGTTATTACTTTCACATGTAATGTAAAATGGCATCATTAGCAGTAAGGTTAGTAATTAGGGCAGTGCTATATATCTCATTAAGGGTACTGAGACAGCCCCTTCTGGGGCTTTTTCACTGCAGTACTGAATCAGAGCAGCATTATGTTTATTTGTTTTGTTAGAGAGACCAAGTGGAGTCGCAGTTCTTCAAATCATCAAATTATCCATCTTCGATGCTTCCCCCAGAGGCTCGGATTTTCCTCCCCAAGGACTTTGGACTCAGCTGCTTCCAGTGCTGATATTAGTCTGTTCTCTTGTATGCTCTATTTCCAATTATAATTTAAATCGGATAGATCTTGCCAAAGTCCCAACTAATTGGTTGATATTTGGTTAACAGTGTTACTGGTTCCAAATGGTTCTTTCATTGCTGCGTTTGCAGCAAGCTCTAAGCTGGCGACAGCCGCTCAGCGCATTTGGCTCGAGCTTGCTCAGTATTCTAATCATGAAACAAAAACATCAGAATATATGTTTATAAACATTGATTTCAGAGCTAAACTGTAATGTATGCTGATTATCATATATGTAGCCCGATTACTCAGATCACAAAGGCAGCAGCCCTGAAGTAGCACTTACCTCAAATGGTCACTAGAGGGCAGCTCCCCCTTTATCACTCAGCTTGTGGGTCTCAGGGTAGAGAGCAGTGATAATTTCATTCATAACTGACACCAATGGCTGGCTTAACAGATGCAGAAAACTAGACAAAGAAAGAAAGTGAATCATAAGCACACTTGATGTCAAAAATAGTAATAATTACAGTGATTTCATGGAATGTTGTGTGTTAGTGTGTGTGTGGGTGGGTGGATGGGGGGGATGGTTCCAGAAAACAGGAGTGATGGAGACAGAAAGAGTGATGAGAAATAGGATGAAGTGCTCTAGTATATGGGGTCTGCTTTTGTCAGTAATATATATTTTTTTCCGCTGCTGGGAGTTTCCAGGTTTGTTGCACTTGTGTGGTTAGTAGGAGTATTTCGTGAGAGAGAGAGAGAAAGACAGAGAAAGCAGGAGGTGGGGGGGAAGAGGGGCTGCGCACATGTATGGGGCGGGGCCTGTAATTTGGGATTGCTCCCGCATGCGACAGCCAGTCGTCTCAGAGCGCACACTGCCTCAAATCGGAGTCTACAGCAGAGCGGCGGCGAGCTGAAGACGCGTCACCGTGTGCAGGCTCAGCGGGGACTGACTACCACAGCAGGAGGGGGTGTGCTTGTAAGAGAGAAAGGTGTCTCTGCTCTGCTCTACTCATAACTCACTGGAGCCATGTGTATGCTAGGACCACTGCTACTCCTGTCTTGTCTGGGCAGGGGCCTGACAGGGCCCTGGAGACCCTCTCAACCACGCCTGCAGTTCAGCCACACAGGTAATGCCAGTCTGGGACTCTCCAGCCTTCCTCATCCTTTCATCCTCCCTCCATCTGTGTCTGTCCACCTCCTCTCTGTGTCCCACCTTGCCCTGTCTTCCCATCTGTCCCCCCAGGAGAAACCGTGTTCTGTCACCCCACTCTACTTTCTCGTCCCTTTATCTTGACGGGGCTCGAATACCCCCCAGGGGTGCCTCGGGAGGAGAGGGCTGGAAGTGGGGTGTTTGGTTACGCCAAACGTGTGCTGGGGGCTTGCTTTGCACTTTTGCAGCTATTGTGTTACGCCGCAGTGGGGGCTGCGTGGAATTATAAAGTAGCAGTCTGCAATGGATGATACAGCCAGTTCAGACTGCAAAGCCACTTAGCTTTAGCAATTAAATCATAACTAACTTTCTGCATGCAGCTGGTTATTTATTCTTCTCCCTATACTTGAGCGCTCCCAATTTGGGATAAAATGTAGAAAAAAGCTCTTTACATATATAGTAGATCAATAAAATATAGCAGGTCGATAAAATTCAAGTCAAACTATGAATACTTCACCTTCTGCGTTAAATTCGACAAACATTTTCTTGAGATGCAATTTGGACCATAATTTTCTGGAAGATTTTGGCAAGCGGTAGAAAGATTCAAACTGAAAGTAGGCAAAACAAAAGGGTGTCTTTATTTATATAATTCACTCTCCTGGGAATACAGCCTCACTGGCAGATCTGAGTGCTCCTGTTGGCAGCCAGTGAATAAGTATGTCAGATATATATACTGGCAGAAGGGCTTTCTGCAGTTTTAAAACAAATAAAAGCAATTGAAGCTTTTAATTCAGGCCAAAGAGTGTAGAAACCGTATTAGTCAGTAATGGGAGACAAGCAATATGTGCTCTTTTCTGAGCCCGCGTGCGTGTGTGTGTGAGTGCATGAGTGCGTGGAGGGAAGAATAGGTGTGAATGCCAGCGTGCACAATTGTGTGAAATTGCAGAAAAAGAACTGGTGTTACATCTGAGCAGAGTTTCCCTGAAGTCACTGGCCGGGCGCTGCTTCTCGCTTGCCCGTTGTGGCGATTTGTCCGACTCGAGGAGTGTGAATTGTTGAAGGCTGCTATTTCTGATTGTGATGAAACCCTTACCTGCCTATCCGGTTCCTCCTGGCAATGAACCAGTTCTCTCTGGCCATTCGGTCTCCCCTGGCAACAAGCCAGCTGTATTGGGTGAATCTCTGTTCCATGGCAACAGGTTGTTTTCTCCGTCTGGCTGGAGTTTAACAGCCGCGAGTGGCAGGTTGGCAGAGTGGCCCCGGGGGCTGCTGTCGCACTGAGATGAATGCATTCCTCCATGATATGTGTTCATATTCACACCGGGCCGACTGCCCGGTCTAAAGGGAGCATGTCTGATCAATCTAAATTATGTATTATGTCAATGATCTTTGAGTAGATGAGTCTGAATGCTTATATTTATTTTATGTATTCCCTCCTTTGTGTCATTTTTACTTCTTGATGAAATAACATAGGTGTATGTGTGGTACGGGTGTTCCACTCCAAAGGTCCATTGTCTCCTGACTGTGGAATGTTCTGAGCTGTATCACAGGCTACACATTTGCTCTAATCACGTATAGGCCAATCAGCGGCAACTTGTGACTCCGGTAATCTAATAACGGCTGGACTCCGCAGGAAGGCTAAAAATATTCTTTTTGTCACCCCAGCCCACGCAATGCCAGGTGGACAGGGCAGGGCAAGTAAGGGTAAGCCAGGTGCTGGCACAAGGGGGCGAGGGCCCCGAGTCACACCCTTGCCAGAAGTCGTTTGGGAGGCTGAGTGCAGGCTGTAGAATGTGTGTGGAGAGCGTGTTTTACGTTTGTGATTTGCATTTGATTGTGTCTTTGAACAAAATTGCATATGTACAATTCGTGTGTGTATTTGTGCCAAAGGGTACACTTTATGCTGAGGGCACTTTCTAGCTCTCACTTAGATACCATGTTACTGTCTGAGCCGGATGCAATAAGCGTTTCTGATATCTCCCCTTTGACGATCAGCTGGGCGGTACAGGGTACGCAGGAATAGTTATATGATGATTTGGGAGACGTTCAGCTTGAATTCATTTTAAAGACCTTATGTTATGTAATGGACGGCATCAATCCCAGATGCTAGAGAAGCAGCCAGTGTGCAGCGATAGACTGAATATTTACTGCAGTGGCTGATGATGAATTGCTGCTTATCGACCATGTTAGACCACATGTCTGCTCTTGAAATGTTGGGTTAGATCACCAACTGTGCACCATTTATTGGTAGGATTTCGGTCGTCTTTTGGAAAGCCGGCAGTTTTTCTTCAAGGAAAGGGTGTCTCCAGTGGAGATTTGCTGTAATTGTATTTTGATGAAATTGGGGGATTTGTTAGTATTTCGTAAATCCAGTGTTTTTGCTTTTAAACAGATGACATTCCACAAGATTTTATTGGCTTTTAGTGTCCAGCATTATAGTTTGATTTTAAGGCATGTAAAGGATTACATGTATTTATATGCACACTTTTATGACGTTCATTCAGCTCTGATGAATCTTATCTTCTATGGTCTCTTAATTCTGTACAATTCATGTTGATAACATTTTTATATTTGCATAGCTCTCAATGACTGATATATTTTTTCGATTTAAGATTATCATTGGTTATGTAAGTCCACCATAAAAATGTATATATGCTCCAAAGCAAATGATTTCATTTATGGGGTGGCGTGTGGCCCTGTGGGCGTGGACTTTCCCTGTGGGCGCTTTTCAACAGAAGGTCACTGGTTCAGATCCCGCGGTGAGCAGAGTGATGTCATCATTGAGCCCTTAACCCCCAATCCCAGGGACTGGCTGGCCCTGCTGCCTGACCCTCACTTGCATGTCACTTTGGACAAAGGCATTTGCTGAATAATTGTAATTAATGTAAAGATTTTGTTTAGTGTATTCTGTTGATATGTTTTAAATTATTCATTGCTGTTTTAGACTTACACCACGTACGAGCAGAGGTGTCAATTTCAGGTCCGGAAAGTAAAAATCCAGACCAGGATTTTGTTTCAACCGACTAGTTGAGCACTGTGACTGTGACCCTTTATCCCCAACTGATTGGTTGAAACAAAATCCTGGTCTGGATTTTTACTTTCTGGACCTGAAATTGACACTTCTGTGTACCAGTGGGTGTCAGGAAGACTTAGAACTATACTGGTCTCTTATTAATGCAGAAAGCTGTTTAAAGTGGTTAGCCTGATTATGTGTCTCACTATCAGATTTTGTTGACAGCTTCACATTAGTCGCCACCCTGGGCATGAACACTGCTCTGGGCACAACTGTGATTATGTTTCTCTCTTGCTCGTTGGGTACATCTTGGAGGTCTTCCTCATATTGCTTCTCCCTCGTGTCATTCTCACCAGGCACACAAATGGGATGGAAGCATCAGTTTAATTTCAGCAAACGTTTTTGTCTTCTCCCAGAGCTTGTGAAAAATGGCCGCTTGCTGGCACTCCCCTTGCCGGCTGGGGATCTGCACTCCCTGCTTCCAGACGAGGATGGGCAGCAGCTTTACGTGGCTATGAAGGACTACCTGCTGGCCACGAGCTTAGAGGACATCACACAAAACCCCCGCAAGGTGAGGACCCTAGGATCACATCCGCATTGGGGCCACTGTCAAATACTGTTTAGGAGGGGACCCCATAAAATGTGGGAACGAACTGAATTACTGTGACATGTGACATTGTGAAACAGAGGAACAGTATGAGTACTGAGCTGGTGACAATGCTCAAGTGGGGGAAAATGCACAGAATCAGTAGAACTCTACTAGAACAAATTAACAGAACCAAAAGAATTACTGTGGAACAAAACCACCAGCATTCATTTGGCACAGATTCAGTATAAATACTGAAACAGAGACAAAAAATCAGTAAACCTCAATTGAAACACAGCAAATTGTCACAAACAGAATCTGTGTAACTCTGCTGACCAGATGAGGACATTAACTATTGAATCATCCACTGCAAACCTATTAGCAATGAAACTGAATGCTCTCATTGTAGGGTGCATTCACAATGGATGTTTGAATGGGAATGGCAAACTAGTCCCTCAATACACAATACCCACACCAGCAGGAGAAAGCTGATTACCGCCCCACACGCCCTCGACGTTTGTGCCATCAGCCTCTGTCTTCTTCTTCCTTCGTGAGCTTCAATGAGCACCATAAGGCACTTGAAGAAGAGTGCTATTCATTCTGTTCCACCCACACGTTTGTACACACCCATCTGACACTGATATGGCACAAATTAGATACAGTATTGGGTATCTGACAGATGTACAGCACAAGCTAAACATTCTTTAAACCACCGACAGAAAAAAATGGTTTCAAACTGCAGTAAGGGATGGAATCACTGTAAAATTAGACTTGCATAAAAGCTACAATGGTTTAATATTTTATGGGTTAGGAGAGGAAAAATACAGGGCCAGTAGAGACCACTCAGTGTGGTCCAGCTAATGAATAGTATGGAATCGGATGTACTGCTATATTTATCATATGTGGTTTTTATACGAGATTTGGAGGTGAACCAGTAATATTTTTTAAACTGAAGGTGTGAAAAACCTACAGAGGAGGATAGTTCAGAGCCAGGAAGTAAAAATCCGGACCAAGAATTTGTTTCAACCAGCCCGTTGAGAATAAATAGTCACAGTCACAGAGTACGCAACTCTTTGGATGAAATAAAACCTTGGTCTGGATTTTTACTTTCTGGACCTGAACTTCCCACCTCTGGATAACTGGAAGAGAAGGAAGAAGCTGGGAGATGGACCAGTTTGATTTAACATGAGTTGTATTTGGACATAAAGGAGTACAGTGAGATAGTTAGACTCCCCATCAGGACCAGAACTGCCTCATTCTATGTGGTCACTTTACTTCTACACTTTATTCCCTTTTCCTTCTGGAGTGGTGACAGGCTGGCCAATATCTCCATGGGAGAGTATAAACAAATATAATGACAGACGCTTGCTGGCCAGCACACACACAGGTGCACACAGACACGCATACCCAAGCACAAACACTCAGAAGGTACAGAAGTAGGATGTGGAACACTCCAGGCCTCCTTGTGGGGACACCCCCCCTCCCGCCCACGCCCAGCAACCTAATTACTGCAGCTACCCTTTAATTACGCCCTTCTAAGCAGCACCCAGGATTCCTGCCATCTGAGTGTTCCACCAGCAGCCCACATCAAGCGCTTCCCCATCTTTCATTTTCTCCTCCTCTTTTTACGTCGCTCTTCTCTCCGCTCTCTCCCTTTAAATTACATCTCCTTCTGCCAGGGGTTTTAATTTTGCATGTTTTTCATCAAGAATCGACAATACTTCACCAAAGGTAGTTAATAATGTACATTTACAATTGTAATGAGCGTTATAAGGCACTGCAGTAGAAATTATGCTATGCACTTGCGGGCCCCAAATTAAATTCACAAATGAAAATACAGCTACACTTTTGCCAGTGATACTAATAATCTGAGTAAAATGAATTATGAGTAAAGCATGTAGTTTATTATGTGGGAATTTGGTTCATTTGGTGGGTCCCCCAGGCTGTGACAGATGGCTTTTTCCTGGGGAGTCCAACGGCCCCGTCTGTCATTCACTCAGTGGGCTCTTCCTCCGCCTTCGTTCCGACATATTCGTTAACGTGGGGTGACAGAGAACATAAGCTAATGGACACATTAGCGCAGAGAATCAGGGTCACGGTGATTCGGCCAAGAAGTAACACAGGGTATGGACCACTGTAACCCGGCCAGAGATCCTTTGGACGTCGCACTGATCTACCCGGACATTGTCTGACTGTCTTCGCTCTCATTTCAGCTGTACTGGCCTGCCAGTCCGGATCGGATCCAGGAATGTCTGATGGCCGGGAAGGATTCTGAGGTGAGTTACTCGCTCATCTCGGCTCTGTTGTCAGGTTCCTTGTTAATGACGCTCTAACTTTCTGGTATCACTAGGCTATATTAGTAACCTCTTTCTTATTCTTTATTAATGGTACTCAAATCAAATCAGTGTTATCTGTCACATAGCTTGACACTTAGGTAGAGCGCAGACATTTGTGTGAAAGTCTTACAACAGCAGCAACAGAAATAGTAAATATGTAACATAATAATAATAAATAGTTTCCAGCTTTAGATAGAAATAAATACAATAAATACAATGGACCATTGTACAGTATTAGGTAGTCAATGCATTTATTAGCCAGACTTCAGAGCATTCTAATGGTTTGGTGAAAGAACTAGTCCCTAGCCTGCTGGTTTGGACTCCAGGGCCCATCACTCCTATAGGACAGTGATTCCCAACCCGGTCCTCGGGGACCCACAGACAGTCCACATTTTTTCTCTCTATGATTTTTGGATGAGGGAGCAAAGATGTGGGCCACCTGTGGATCACCAAGGACCAGGTTGGGAAACACTGTGGGGAACACTGTAGGGAGCTGTAGACTTGCCAGCCAATTTCAATTTGCCTCAGACAGGGGTCGCCTGCGGTGGTACCCGCCGCATTGGCTAGGGCTGGATGGTTGGGCTGTCATACTGCAGTACCGACTCCCTGATGGTAGCAGTTTGGACAGTTTTTGGCACGGGTGAATGAGGTTCTTGATGATTTTTCCCTACCCACACTGGCAGTGATCCACAGTCACATTGCCTGATTAATAATAAATCACTGAGAATTTGTATTAGCAGCATCATGGTAATACAAATCTCTGATGCTGAGATCATGTTGGACAGTAAGAAGATTCCAGTATCTCATATCTCTAACAGCAAAAGTCTCTCCTCGACAGCTGGAGTGTGCAAACTTCCTACGTGTGCTGCAGCCCTATAATCACACCCACCTGTATGTCTGCGGTACTGGGGCCTTCAACCCACGATGTGCGTTTATCCCAACAGAGGTGTTCCTCAAGGTACAGCCCGTGACTCATCTTAATTTAACTTACTGCCCATATCTAATTTGCTGTGTGGTGACATTAAATGCTGCCTAAGGGCGAAGACGCTGTGGAAAAGGTGACATATTCCTGTAAATACTGGGATGGATCTCTTCCTGATTCTATCTCTCAGAGCTTCAGAGGCTGAAATCCAGTTGATGCATTTAATTTTGGCTTTTCCATTGATCCTATGTTAAGAGGTCACCAAAATAAAAACCGATTGAGGTTATTCAGGCAAAAAAACACACACACACATCAAGGTCTCTTTTTAACAAAAATATTTTTTTTTAAAAAAAGCTTGGAAAGTTCAGTGGAGTAGGATAGAGAGATGAATGAGCTGGAACGCGTGATGAAGATTAGATAGAAATGGGTTTGAAAATATGCTGACTGGAGAGCATCATGATTGTCCTCAGGATAACGTGGTATGGCAGCTCAGATGGAGCTCTTCTACCTGCTGGCTTTGTCTGGAGCAGATATACCTCCATGAGTATTCAGACTGATGGGCTGGGAGTTAGGGAACAAGGAGCTTTAAACAAGGAGAGCTGTCACAGATTACACTTCCTGCTGGTCAGATGTTGGTCTGCTTTAAGGAACTGGGGAAAGCTCCCATTAATGTGAATCCCTGGTGTGGCATCACTGCCATTAACCCAGTTTAAGAGGAGAAAGCCAGAAGGGGAGAGACTGAGGCTCAGCAATGAGGGTCTTCAAAGAAGCAACCGGGAAAGAACGTCTGTTGGGGAAGAAATGAAGGCCGAGACAGTCTGGAGGCAGACGGGGTGAGAGACAGGGTGTGGTGGCAGGGGACTTAGAGTGAGGTTGGCGTCTTTGTCTAATGCCACAGAGTGGAGCGTTTCAGACGAAACATCAACATACTTCCACCACACTCAGCTTTCCGTCTGTGACAGCAATGCTCCCTCGCACACCAAAATAGCACAAAGACACAAAAATGTGTCTGAATCCAAATAAGCTTTATTCGCCAAGAATTTCACATGGTACATCTTGGTACATCTGGTCCTGCTTATCAAAATTTTCAGATAATTTATAATGAGGATACCAGTCAAAGCACTTATGAGAAGAGGCATGGTGACATAGACTGGGGAGCGTCTCCTGCAGATAGCACAGGCATGCACGTATACACACACATAGACATACATCCGGGGTAGAGTATCGGAATTGTCAGCGTTCTTATTTTGGGTACTACTATGCAACTGAGAGTAGGAGAGAGCCAATCAGGAGAGCCGGTGACAAAGAATCATATCCTGATACAATACAGTCTAGATCCAGCAAATCAATTAGCAATCAATTAGGAGAGCACCCCAGTGTTACAGGAAATCAGCCGTGTGAATTATTTACCCATATGTTTCCCGCAAGTGCATTCCTCCACTCCTTGGCAGTGATAAATCTGGTTCATTGTACCCTACAAAATCTGATCTAACATGCCACTATATTTGTATTAAAGTTAAACCTTGACAGCCTCTTGCTATTTTTTTTCCCCCAGAACCCAGTGAGGATAAATATGTCACTGGGGAAGTAGGAATATGTGCGGCAAGAATAAAATAAAGAATGTAGAGATAGTAGCAACATCTCTCATGATTCTGACATTTGAACTGAAGGTGCTGAGCTGTCAGTGCGCCAATACACTCCTTCATTTTTTAGAATGTTGGCGAAGGAAAATTTTGCAGAGTGATAGCTTAGTCTTTGAAGGACGTCTCACAAAGATAAGTCAAAAGCACTGAACCTCTTCAGTCTCAGACAGAAACAGCGGAGCAGTAACATGACCCTGGCATACTGACTGCTGCACAGGGTACATGCATACTGACTGCTGCACACGGTACATGCATACTGACTGCTGCACACGGTACATGCATACTGACTGCTGCACACGGTACATGCATACCGACAGCTGCACAGGGTACATGCATACCTACAGCTGCACAGGGTACATGCATACCGACTGCTGC
>JAODKM010000099.1:4761679-4806750 GCA_026780845.1 Petrocephalus sullivani | reverse complement strand
GAGTATGGAATAGTCTTCCTGATAACATAGTGCAAGCTGAATCCTTAGGTTCCTTTAAATAAGAGCTAGATAAGATTTTAACAACTATTAGTTAAGTTCTCCCCAAGCGAGCTTGATGGGCCGAATGGCCTCCTCTCGTTTGTATAGTTCTTAAGGTGTCGAGTGTGATGTATATAATGGGAGGGCATCTTCTTTCCTACAGAATGACATTGGTGGTCAACGCAGCCTTGTGAATAAGTGGAGCACCTTCCTCAAGGCCCGCTTGGTGTGCTCCATCCCAGGGGAAGACGGCATTCACACGTACTTCGACCAGCTACGTGAGTGCCAGACTTGCATCGTGCCACAAACTGAACATGCTCTTTATGTACAATGGCTTGATCACATGACCATATGATAACTGCATGCCACTGCTTCTGCCCAAACTTTAGGACATTTTTACATGGTTCACAAAGTTTTAAAGATAAAAACATGAAAAACTTGGACCATAGCTGAAAAAAAAGTTAAAAACCGCTGAGATCTTCTGCTGTTGTTTATCCTGACCCTTATTCGCAACAGAAGTTATCATCCAGCTAACGTGCGCCTGTGCATGTTTGTTTGTGGGCGCCCTGTTGACACTTGTTATGGGGCTCGGTGTGTGTGAGTGTGATGGAAATCACGGGCCTGCTGCGTGTGGAGTGGCCCCTGTTCCCATCTGTATAAACAGTGAGGGCACACAGCGTAAACATGACTCCCCAAATGCACATATAGCAAATGCCAGGAACATCGCTCAGAGATCAGATACGAAGTGTACCGTTAGGGCACGTCGGTCACGGACCTCCATTGGTGTTGGAAGTAGCGAGGTACTATTGCAGAGAGCCCCCTACTGGTTGGAGGAGGAATGTAGTATGAGTTGTAGAATCAGAGGAGAGTGGTGAACTGGGTATCCTATTTATTGGGGGACGGTCTAGTGCTGTCACATAGACACCCCCCATACCTCTGGATGCTGTGAATGCGGGAGGAACACGGAGGTGACCACAGGGAACAAAGATGTGGATTTCACAACTTTGCAGGGATGATTAATCTAGAGAGATGCCATCTCTGCTGGAATCCGGAGCTGTGTGTTTATGTCGCGCTCCGTGGCCCGTAAAAACACTGTATCCCATCATTCAATGCGGGTAGTGCAGAGTGGTGAATAGACAGGCAGAGTGGTGTGTCCGCTCGCTCATTCATTCATTTAACCTGTATCTCGGGTTTAATGTAAACGTGTAAGAAGATACTTGCAGCTTTGTGGATGGGTGAAAAAAACACTCTGCACATTTATCACGAAGGCCTAAAAGGGCAACCCACAATCTTGGAAACCACTAAGATCAACATCAGACCAGACGATGGCGTTGACTCAGAGTTCAGACTGTCATGTTGAGACTGGGGTCTCAGGTCACAGTGCTGGGACACCATACGATGTCAGAACTTTTAGGGGCATGTTCTTTGGATGTTGGGGTTTGTTTTCAGGAGCCCTGGTCCATGTGAGTGATTGCCAGCTCAGACATCACCCTCATTTCAGATGGGGTGGGGAGTGTGCGGGGGGGGGTCATGCCCCTCGGGGAGACTTGGGGTGGGAGGCAGGAGGATATGCAGTATAAGGGTTGAAGGCTGGAGGGGGTGCAATGTGGGTAGGACAGACTTATCTCACCCAGCGGGGGGCACGTCCTTTTATGCAGGGAGCGATACAGCGCAGACTGGAGGGGGGAGAAGGTCATGAGAGAAAAAGGAACAGAAAAAGAGCCAAAATATATATATGGTATAGAAGAGGGGGATGAGTCTGGGGTGGGAGGAGTACAGGAGAGAGCTGGGAGCGGAGTCGGGGAGATTGTTAGGAACAGAGCCGGCAGCCGTCCATGAGGTTCGATCCAGCGGAGATTAGATTAGAATCCCCCCACCGCATCGCCCCGTCAGCAGCAGGGGCTGATTCCATCGTGGCCACCTGAACGAACAAGAACGAGAGGAATGTAAGAAGGCTGTTCCACTCCATTGTCCACCGCAGCACAACAACCTGAAGTTCAGCACGTCCCACACAAATATACCCACAAGCTGGGGCGTCGAGCTGGGCTTCAGCTCTGAACCCGGGGGGGAACTTTCCCCCACCATCATCAACACTCAAACAGGAGCTATGGAGAATCGGCATTTGCGTCTCACTAAGGCTTCTTGCGGCCTGGATGAACCCTGCGGCACCCGCTGAGCTTCCAGGCCGCTGCAGATATGAAGATGTTAGCGGTCGATCTCGCGCGAGAGCTGGCGCTAGGGCCAAACGTGTGCGGCGAGAGCCTCTGCCAGAGCCAGCTGCCTCAGCCCGCGGCTGGATCGTCCCCGTACAGCCACGTGCTGTGCCACCAGCCACCCGGCCTGGCAGCTCGTCCGCTTACATAAATCTTCTGCAAATCAGATCTGCCAACTCAGGCGGAATACATTTACACACGTAGCCGAGACGAGCAGATTCAGACACACATGCCCACAATGAAAGTTGGGAGAAGTTGATTGTTTTTTTTTTTTTGCAGAGGACATCTTCCTCCTGCATGGGAAGGACAAGACTAACCCTCTCATCTATGGTCTTTTCACCACAACCAGGTGAGGTGTTGATCCTAATGCCAGGCTGTCTGGGGATTGGAACGTTTTCTCACAAAGAGCTGTCAGACATCAATGGCATCACTAGGGCTGTTTTTTTTTCTCCGGGGGGGCTTTAGCACTAATTAGTTTAAATAGCATGCTCTCATTCATTTTCATTAAAATCAGACCCCCCTAATTAAAGCTTAGCCCCCCCTTCATAAATCTCTAATGACACTTCTGTCAGATGTTAGCATTTAGATAATCCAGCAGTATCCAAAGCCACATACAATTAAGCAGACAGGGCCACCAATCGCTGGAGCAATCCTGGCCAAGGGTCCAGCGCTGGAGTCACTCTGTCAACCACAGGGTTTAACCTGGCAACCTCCTGATCTCTAGCACAGTGTCCAAACACCCCCACCCTCTTAAAAGAGCCTGATTAATTGACTTATGACTATATGGTAATACATCTTATTTGACAAAGGACCACATTGCTTTGATAAATGTTCTACTGCATTAAAGGGGACACCAGTGAGGCATGTAAACCACTGAGTATTAGGGAATCTTCCTGATCCTCTGGTATAGATGATGTCATGTTCTCTGTTTGTACAGAACAGATCCTTACTTTATGTGTCCCGTAATTTGACGCTATTTCGGCCTTCCATCTGCATCACGCAGATCGCGATCTATCAGCATTAGTGTATGCATGCTGTGCATTATGCGGATTCTGGGTGTGTTTCCTGCATGTAGCCGAGTGTGTGTTTGTGTGTGTGTGTAGTAGGCGCTAAGTATGTGTGTAAGAGTGCGTGTCTGCTCTGGAACACTGTAATTCTTACAGTTATTTTCTGCCTTGTAGGGACATTTTTTTGGTCCCCATAAGGATAACCTCTATTTTATAAAAATCTGTGTCTGCAATCAAAAAACTAAAAATGCCAAAAGTCTCATATTTACTTATGGTTAAGGTTAGGGCTGGGTAGGGGTTAATGGTGTCATAAATGGAATCAGGGTTATGCCCATAGGAATGAATGGAGTGTCCCCATAATGATAGGGATACATGGTATGCGTGTGTGTGTGTGTGTGTGTGTGTGTTTGCGCTGGCGTGAGCGTGCCGTGTGCCAGCGTGTCTCACCAGACCGCTGTCAGCCCGGCTGACATGTCAAGCAGGAGGCCCCAAGTGCATTTAATTAGCCTGCAGTGATCCGGGGATGGTACAGATTAAGAGTCTGTTAATCCCAGGAGCAGCGTTCACATGGGTGCAGCCTGTGGAGTCATGGCAGCCTGTGGGGGTGTGGGGCCGAGTTTATCACACCCCGCGTCTTTGATGTAACTGCAGACGCCTCGCTGCTATAAGGAACAGAAATACCACCCTCCACATTCATCTGAAAAGGAACCAGACTTCATTTAGGGCAGCAAACAGGACCCTGGGAATAGAATCTGGCCACGCGAGGATTAGATATTGCTTATCTGTCTTAATTGGGACAGAATTCAGAGCGATCGCAACAAGGGCAGTGTAAAGTAATAAAACTCATACTTTCTTGATTTCTGAATGTATCAGGAAAATTGCAGTAGGGTCAGAATATGAGGAAAACAACAATTTACTATTAAGTTTTGTTTACCAGATTTTTTATCCAAAAGTGACAAACAATTAAAGCTTGGTTAGATAATCGGGGGTGTTAAGGGCTTTGCTTAAGGACCCAGTGGTGAAATCACTCTCTGACATCACTCTGGGATCTGAACCAGCACCCGTCTGGTCACCGGCACAGCGTAACCCGCGGAGCCTCACACCCCTCCTAAGAAAGGGGGCCTCTCGTGTCAGTAAAAATTTGAAGTGTTAATGCTTGACAATGTCTCTTGGTGAAATGCGAAGGGTGAGTCACTGCCTGTCCTCTCCACAGCAACGTGCTGAATGGCTCAGCGGTGTGCGCATACCAGATGCAAGACATCGTACGAGCCTTCAAGGGTCGCTTCTCCCACAAGGAGGGGCCACAGTTCAAGTGGGCGGAGTTCACGGGCAAGGTGCCCTTCCCGCGCCCCGGCACAGTAAGTAACCGTCTTCTACATGGTGACCACTCCCTGCCCCTATGCTAACCTGTGATGCAGACGATACAGTGCTGATCTGCCTGGTGCTGTGCGTGGCCCGGTGCGGGTAGCATGGTGTACGTGAGGAATGGGCATGCAGCGATTAATCTCTCGTTCCTCGCCGTCTCAGTGTCCCAGCAGCACGTACGGCAACCACCTCTCCACCCGCGAGTACCCCGACGACGTCATTTTCTTTAGCCGCACCCACCCGCTCATGCTGGAAGAGGTGTACCCCATGCGCGAGCGCCCTCTGCTGGTACGGGTTGGTGTGCCCTACAAGCTTACCCGGCTGGTGGTGGACCGCGTTGAGGCAGTGGACGCACAGTACGATGTCCTCTTTGTTGGCACAGGTAGGTGATCAGCTCCATGGGATGGGTGGCGTCTTGCACGTGTGAACATGTATGTGCGTTATTCTGAGGTTAAGCTGCATGCATGTGTGCACGTGCATGCCTGCATCTGCTCGGTATGCATGATGTTTGATCTTCTCCCACAGACTCAGGTGAGGTACTGAAGTCCATCCACCTTCACCGAGACCAAGGACTCCAAGAGGTGACCTTGGAGCAGCTCCAGGTCTTTAAGGTACACCATCTTTAGATTATGTGACACTGAATTTCTACACCATCTTTACATCATCTATACATCAGCTGTATGTCACCTTGTGCCTCTTTGCCCATGCTCAAAGAAATCACTTTAGAACAATGGTAAGTTCTACAAAACAATCAGTCTTTTTCTGATCAAAACATACTTCGAATCTATCAGCTGTTGGTACCACCCACACTCTCAGCTGGGTACTGTAGTCTGCCTGTTTGTGTCCTGAAATGCAGAAGAATCTGCATGATTACATGGTATTTTTGGGAAACATGACATATTCAATGACAGTGTTAGAGCTCAGATTATAATAGCACAAAGCAAACAACATTTTTGTTTACAGACAACTGTTAGATGCAGTGTTAGATGCTGTTTGTCTGTGGTGGGGAGGGCACTACCTCAGCAAGACAGCAAATCTCCATGGAAACACCCAGTAGCACTCTCTCCCAGCAGGTAGACATCTGTAGCTCTCTCTTCCCTCCCGAATGCCTCGAATGATCTCAGACCACCTCCCTTCTCTCCTTCCACAGGGCAGATCACCCATCACTGCTATGACCCTGTCCAAGACAAAGGTGAGACTTCAAAATGGCCTGTTCCCCTCCTCTCATCCACATCCAGCACACGTCACAAAATACAGATACCCTATGCATTGTTCCCTAGATCGTCACCATGGCAACATAAAAGGAACATGTCAGAGCATACATTATTCACCGATCGCAGCTAGCACGCCAGCGTCGATTTGGCCTTTCATTAACGCTGGCTGCCGGACCCGTAATTTAACACCTCATCTTTGACGCACTGCTGAAGGTCATGAAATTATATATCAATGATGCCTTAGTTATGATGCAGTCACAGATCAAATTTCACGCATTCCTTAGGCGGCTATAGTGCAACAAGCTCAAGTCATTTCCATCAGATTATGAAATCAGTGCGTTCCCAGTAAATCCAGTAATAATATTGTTGTAATACATTGGGATTAGTAATATTATTATTTGATATCATACATTTTTTGTATGTGATTCTGACTAATATGAGTAATTTGCGTTGTATTAAAGAATTATGGGTCTGTGTTTGTGTGTCCACGTGTGTATGTGCGTGTGTACAGCAGTGGCTCTTCGTGGGCTCTGGAGAGGGCTTGGCCCAGCTGGCCCTGTTCCAGTGTGAGCTCTACGGCCAGGCCTGTGCCGAGTGCTGCCTCGCCAGGGACCCGTACTGCACCTGGGACGGCCACGCCTGCAGCCCCTACATGCCAGTTGCACGCAGGTAATTCACACATCACACATGCACACATAGAACCCCGTGCTCATGAGTCAAGCTGTGCCCGGATCGGCCGATTTCAGCTAATGGACGTTTCCCTTCACCACAGGAGAAACATCCGGCAGGTTGGCGATGCTGGAGACCCGCTGACCGAGTGCGTCAGACAAGGAGGTCAGCCTGGCGACCGTGTTTCTGTCATTAGAGGCTACAAGGAGACTGGCGTCAGAGTGGACTGAGTCAGAGTGGACTGAGTCAGAGTAGACTGAGTCAGAGTGGATTCAGGAGTACTGCAGCAATTCCAAATCTTAAACTGCATGAAATCTCCCCCAGAACTATTTCCCCTTGATGTGTAATTCTTTTTCGGTGTGATAAGGCCCCACACATTTGCGTAAAGCTAAGGACTTCCGCTGGTCACGGGCCGGTTTTCCCGACGGCCCTGGCATTCTCCCACGCTGTGCGTCTGTCACTTCTAACGCATCCTACGCGTGTGCTTGCAGCGGGACTCCAGGTGCAGACAGAGGAGAGGCAGACGGTGGTCGCCGAGGGAAACGGCACTTATCTGGAGTGCCTGCCCAAGTCTCAGCACGCAACTGTGACCTGGTACAAAGAGGCTGGAGGCAACAGCCATGAGCTGCACCAGGTGTGTATGCAGGGCATGCTGTGCACTCACTTGCCGGATGCTTCTTCCCAAGGGAACTTCCTGTGAGCGACAGTGTTCCAGGGCAATCTGAGAATTCCGTAAGGGGGCGGGATTACAGTGCACTGTTCATTTCCCATTGCTTACTTTATCAGATTATTGTGTTCAGTTCCTCCAATGCAATGTTTCTCAAATCAGTACTCAGGGACCCCCAGACAGCCCACATTTTCATTCCCTCCCACCTGTACCAGGTATGCTGTGTTCTTGATTGGCTGGGAGCTTTGAGAGAGCAAAAATGCGGACTGTCTGGGGTTCCCTGAGGTCTGGACTGAGAAACACTACTGTAATCAGTTCCAATAGATTACCTACTATCTGTTCTGTTAGTCACACGCCTAGAATCAGGCAGTCAGGCTCACCCCTGTCGTTTCTCTTACAGGTGGTGTCTGGGGAGCAGCTGGTGGTGATTGACCGGGGAGTGCTGATCCGACAGGCAGAGCCAGCCCACTCGGGCATCTATCACTGTCAGCTGGAGGAACACGGCTTCCACTGGACCGCTGTCACTGTCAGATTGAGTGTCCTGAGCCCCGCCTCCGTTAAGATGCCCTTCCAGGATGCCCTAACACTAGGGCGGCGCTGTGCCCAGTTAGCCGGGAACACCCACGGAGCCCAGAGTCGCAAACGAGGAGGTGGCGGTGGCAAGGGTGGGGGCCAGAAGAAAAGGAACCAGGGCCGAGAAGGAGGAGGCAGAGGGGGCGGGAGAAAGAGCCGCAGCAGGGCACACGCCCCCGGGCCGCGATCGCCCCGCAGCATTTAGAGACAGCTGCCCACATACCCTCTTCATTCCCTTTGTCTAACGCACAGACCCAGAGTGGAGAACATCTACATTCTGTCTATAGAGACACAAATGCACTTCTTTAAAAAATATTTATTATGGGCACATTATTATGCAGCTTCCCACTGGAGGACTACAGGCTTTGCCAGTTGGCACTGTAGCGGCTGGCAAGGTGCATTCAGAGGAGAACAGGGGCAAAACTGTCACCCAAATATTGTGGAGGCACAATGCGAGTGACTCAGAGAAGCAGCCATGCGTTTCAGCACAACAGCAGAAGCTGTCTCTTTGACTGGTTATGCCAATGAAGCAAGGGATCGTGGGATATGTTTGAAGGACCAACCGTGTACTGTCTTTGAATCACTGGCGTGTTCCTGACAGACTCTTCAAACAGCAGGAGAGCCGTGGGAAAAAAAGACACTAAATCTTACATTTATTTATCCTAATATAAGAATGTATGAATCTCATTTTCTGCTCAGCTTTGATGTGTGGTCGTTTCTCAACACTATCTTATCCAACATCTCAACAAATATCTTTCCATCTGCTAATTGCTTATCCTGGTTAATGTTGCAAGCAGGTCTGGAGCTTACCCCAGGCAGCATAGGGCACATGGCTGTGGTGTTCCCCGAACGTGATGCTGGGCCATCACAGGAGAGATGCCAATTAACCTACTGCGTGTCTTTGGACTGCAGGAGGCAATCAGAGAACCCAGAGGAGAGCCACATGACACGGCAAACCTCCAAACACACAGAACCCTGGTGGTGAGAAGCAATCACACTTCTCCCCCAGCCATCATGTGGCCCCTACTGAACAAATATACAAATTCTTATTTGGAAAAAAGAGATATATTTATAAGGAATGCATTCAGTGAAAACCATGAACTGAAACCAGGCCAGAAATTGAGCCTTGATTGACTAGAAATTGTTCTCAAGTGAACCTAGATGAAAGTAAATGGATTGAAAATAAGCTATTTGAGAAATAACTGAGGTTATAAATCATCACTGAAGGAGTAATAAAAAAAAAACCTCAATGTAAGAATAGTTTGTTCACTGAGAAATGTAAACTCTCAAACAGCGTATACTCTGCAGTGAATTGTTCACTGCAGTGAACTGGGCATTTCTCTGCAATTCTGAGAATTTACTGATGAATCTTGGCAAACGAATGCACTGCAAGGATTTAGAGGAGAATGTGTGGCTTGGGACACATGGAGCTTTGGGGGCATTCTATGTGATTTGGGACAGAAGGGAGGCTTGGGTATCCATGTTGGAGCTTGCTGGAGTTGTCAGGATAAAAATGTGTGTTATTCTCTTGGGTATGTCAGCTTTCGGCACCACATGTGTGATGACTTGCAGGGAGTATTATGCTAACAATCTGATGAATTGAGAACAACAACAATAATGTTATTTTTTGCCTGGGCTCTTACATTTGTTTCCAAGACAATGTACCACTGTGTGCATTTCAGAGACGGCCTGTGTGATCCTTCCTCTCCCACCAGCTCATTCAACATCTCCAAATGTGTTATGACAGCTCCGATTCTAAGTTCTGATGGCTATTGCAATAGAATAGTGATACTTTATTTGTATCAGTGAGGAAATTGTTTTCTCTTGTTCCTATCTTGCTTTCCACGGAACAAACACACGTCAGTGTCATTGACCCCTCTCCCTGTGCCACCCCGAAAAAATAATCACCCAAAGATGCTTAAACAGATTAACCTATTAGCCAGATTAACCTATTAGCCCCAGGGGCGTAGCTACGGACCGTTTGCCCACCCACTAGCTCATCGAACCCCCACCCCCAACATCCATCCAATCAACAACCATCACCTTTCCCAACCCCCCCACCCCCCCGCCTTGGACCCAGTTGTCAGATTAGTTCTGGCACTGACACACACATACAGGTGAGAGAAAGTTTTCTTGGGGTCTCACTGCAGGATCGGCCAGCGACCAGCAGCTCTGGAGCACTCTGCTGGCCACAGGATTTGGATCGGAGACCTTCTGACCATGGGTACATCTCAACATGTAGAGTCGGATTCTTATGTAGTGTTCGGATGCCTTTAGTCTGGGACACAAACCAACTACTTTTGAGAGTGGAGCCATTTTTTCTTTCAGTGTTTGAAATTTTGTTGCAACCCATTTGGAAGATATAGGTCCAGAATGGAAATATGATAATGTGATTTTTTTTTTTACTTCATGAAATGAAGTGTTCGCTGTGATGTCAAGGACAGTGTGTGTGTGCATAGAGTTTTTGTAAACACATGCAGGGGGGAGACAGAAGGATGGACACTGTCAGCGTGTAGCTACTTTAAGCAGCATCTTAGGGTTACGTGTGTTTGCCTTTAGTATGCCTGTGGCGTGTGTGTGTGTGTGTGTGCGTCTCCATGATGGACTGACAGCAGAGGGTGTGGCTGCAAGTAAGCCAAGCAGGCCAGCTTTAAGTGTAGGTCCATCATCCTTGCCTAAAACGCAACTGCTATTTTTAAGTTTAATCATCTAACTTAACATGGACTCTCACAAAGCTGTTTGGTAGTACATGCATCCAATAAACAGTATTGTGTATTTTGTTTCACATCGACTAAAGTAGTTCATTGTGATTTTATTTCCAGTGTCTTTGAATAAAATGGTGATAGATTTCTCCCACCTTAAGACAAAAACTACCACCCCTCTGTCACCGTGGATTAGGGGGGCAGATTTGTATGTCGTAGTTGCATCGATAGTATTGAGGTCAGGCCAGTAATGGAAAGATCCTGCAGATATAGAGTAACTATTATTGTATTATTCCTCAGCCTGTTTAACACCATGGTACTGGTTTACTTTTTGTAGAATTAAAAATGAGTCGAGTCGCCAGCCAGATTTCAAATGTTCCATTGGAAGTGATTCTAAAAACTGATTACTAGACTTAAACTACAAACCTAAAAAAGAGATACAAAATTATCATTAACATAAATATTCGATTTACTAATTTTGATCAACAATCACGTTATAAATTATATATTTGTTTCAGTGTTATTTTTGTATTGTAATAATAATAATAATAACAACAAGACTAGATACATTTCTTTTAGTAGCAGTAAACGCTGTTATCGTAATTGGTCATATTGCTTAATATTCTTTCTAGTTTTATTGGTGATTTAGTTTAATTACATTTATTTCCTTAAAAAAACCTCTCGTTTAAATAAATGAAATAGGTGACCACGATTTGATTTGAAATACATTAGAAACATGTAAGAGGGCGAAATAGGAGGAACTAATGTGGAGGCGTCCGGTGTTTCCCGGGGGAAGCTTGAAGAGGAGGGACTCCAGGCCCCGGAAGCTACAGAAGTCGGTTCTACTTGGGTAAAATGCTTTATAAAACGTCTTAATAAGCTTCTTCAGCTACTTGGCCGTGTAACAAGTATATAAAATACTTTCGATCTTTTTTTCGAGTTCATCATGTTCCTCCTTTGTTTTGTAGGATAATGTTACATTGGGAAACTTTGCGTATGCACAGGCCTTGTCAGCTGTCTTGTTTGTATTGATTTATCAAAATACGTATTTAGTCTGTTGTCTACTTATTAGTCAGTAGTTCGCGTTGGAAGGCCGTTAAACTAAATCAATGGGGAATGCAAGCAGTAACGGGTCGTAACTTTAGTGGAATAACAGATTTTGAACCAAAATAGTATTTTAAATGGTTAGTTCCTGTTTTCTAAAAAAAGAAGGATATAAGTGCGTGCTTAGACAATAGAAGGTAAAGCTAAGTCTGAGCGAGCTGAAAGAAGTTGACGGTGTGTTGCAGGTCCCTGAGAAGATGCGGATAAGGAGGGTGATTTAAGTTTTAGAATAAGGAGTACGATGAGCCTCTCTTCAGAGACTGGAGCAGAGGTGCTGGCAGCCTCCAACGGGCTGGGCTTACCGGGGTCGCTGAGTTCCAGTGATGAAGAGAGCACCCCTGAGCTGGAGCCCCCAAAGCATGAGAGGACACCTAGCTTCGCACCAGGAAAGACAGCAGGGTCCTCCAGTGACATAGTGAACTGTGAGGGCAGGCTTGAAGCATGTGGTGATGCACACATGGAGACAGAGGCTGTACACACATATTTGGTTGTTGAGCCTGCCGAAATGGTACATCAGGGAAACGCACCGTACGCCACCTCTGCAGAGACGCATGAGGATGGTCCTCCTGCAGGAGCACTGCATGCTGCAGCTGAGGAACATGAGGCAGGTCTCCAGGCAGATGTGCTGAGAGGAGAAATGGGTGAGGAGGTAGGTGGCAGGGGGAGACTGGAGGACCAAGTGATACAGCTGGAATCTTATCACAGTTTTTGCTGTGAAATATATGATTAAGCTATATATGTGTGTGTGTGGGGTGGGGTGTGTGTGTGAATATGTCTGTTTGTGCATTTATATGTACATATCTGTAATGCTTGTGTCTATCCCTAGTACCATGCAGTCACCTCTGTGGTCAGTACACCAAAGGACAAAGCTGAACTGCCCTCTGACACACGGCCAAAGGGGCATCAGGGTCAGCCCAGGTCCCCGCCGAGCCAGGAGGCCCACAGGCCTGCACATGTGATGGCGCAGGTGCACGTCAGGCCTGGCCCGGAGCGGGAGAGGGTCGCACGCGGCATGCAGGACAGCAAGAGCCTGGACGAGATCAGCCGAGCTTGTGGCGAGCCGTGTGGCAGGGGCGGCCATCCGGAGGGACGCAGGGCTACGATCTCCAGCGCCCTGGAGCTGGAGGGCACCGTCAGCCATGACGGTGACCTGACGCATTTCATTGCCACTAATCTGGAGCACAAGATCAAGATGAGCCACAGACTCGGGCCGGACTGTGACTGTGAGTGGGCCTTTGGGCTAGACTGTGTCCAAGCTATGGTGTTATTTGTGGAATTTGTTAGATTGGAATATGATGGTAACAAGCCAGCATGACACTTCAGGAGATGTAACTTATACTAGAGCAGTGTTTCCTAATTCGGTCCTCAGGGACCCACAGACAGTCCACGCTTTTGCTGCCAAAATGTATACTGTCTGGCCTGGAGCTCGAAGGGGGCAAAAACGTGGACTGGCTGTGGGTCCCTGAGGACCACTTGATGGAACTTTTTTTTCCCCCGATCATCCTTTAATACGGCTGTATGTTTTTGCTGGTGTAATTCTTACTGTAGGTTCCATCATCAGGACCCCTGCTGGGATTCTCCTGGAAGGTGTAAATACAGTATGTTAACTCTGTTTTAATTAGCACACAGTGCAGTGCAGAACCAGGCTCCATCCGAGCATGCTGCAACGCCCCGGGGCTCCCTGCGACCTCCCCCAGACATCCCACCCATCGACCCGAACGTTCTGCTGGACCTGCAGAGGCAAACGCAGGCAGTGGCCCAGAGCTTAGACCTAATGATGCGTGGGCTCAGTGGAACTGTCCAGAACGTGAGTCGGCTGGTTTGCCATCACCCGTCTTCATGTCTGCCTTAATTTTCCCCATTGGCCACTCCCTCTTGTGTCATAGGACCAATTGACCAATCGGATGAACAGTTTTCACAATGAGCCTTTAACAAAAAGGCTTAGTAGCTGTAGTTTGTCAGAGGGTATGCAAGTTCCCTGACTCCAACAGCTGGATCACTGCATCATAATCACTCTGCCCCAGCTGCTCATTGACAATAAAAATACCACTGAAATGCCAGCTACATTAATCATTTTATCCCCGTTTCTGGGAGTACTGCTCAGTCCCTGTCGTTTGCTCTGATGTTGATGTTTTGTTTGTTTTGGTTTTTGTGTAATTCCTCCTGGGATTTCCTGAATCACTCCAGGGCGCATTGTGGCAAACGTGTTTGTAAAAACATGCTGTGTGTACGTACACACACACACACACACACACACACACACAGACACAGGCCCCCTGTCATCACCCCGCTTGTGTGTACCCATAGATGACTGCACTGAGCGTGGGCTACATCCAGACCTACAGGGACTCTGTAGACAGCGTTGGAGAGTCTGTGGACATGAGCATAAAGGTAACGGGACTTCTGGGCTTCTGAGCCATATAAAAAGAAGTTTTGTTAAGATTCAGCCATCAGCATTTATATGATTAGAAATAAACAAAGATTTTCTTTGTGCCTAAGCCAGTCTGTTGTGCCTCTGTGTAAGGACAGATATAATTAGTCTGAGCAACATGCACGCACACCCAGGGATTCTGGGGCAGCCAGATAACCTTGGACCCTAAAAGTTTTTTTTGGTGCTGTACCTATAACTGGAGTTTTTATTTGTCCTTTTATGTTGTTTTTATTTATTTGTTTATTAGTCTATTTATTTCTCCTTCTGCCTTGAGCCTCTGTGTGAGCGTGTACATGAGCAGGGCTGTGTTAGCATGGTTGTGCTGATGCCTGTTTGTGTGTGTTTAGGGCATGTATACTTTGATGGCACGCTGCGAAGAGCTGGACCGGTCCATGCAGCCCATCCACCTGCTGGCCAAGCAGATCCATGACATCAAGAACATGCTAGACTCCCTGGAAGCACTTTGCAAGTGACCGGGCTGAGCCACGTGACCGGTATCTGCACTGCGTACGTGCGTGTAAGAGAGTGTGTCGGTACCATTCAGTGCCTGTCTGTACAGCATGAGCGTGGGCTCAGTTTGCATCAGTGGGCGCTGTCGTCGAAGGGTGCGACACCTTTGTGCGTGTACTGTGTTGAGAGAGTGTGAGCGATTGGTCCAGCAGAGCCTGTTCATCCAATCGCTGGTGGCCTCTAGGCACCATGCCAGGCAGAAATTCATCTGAGTCCCCCATTCTCGCCTCCAGCACGCCCCCGTGGTGACGAGTGATGGATCCTCCCCACCGCAGAAACATGCCATGACCGCGACGGATCGCCATCGGAGAAGCGCAGCGGCCTCGTCCCTAGCCGCTGTCGGTATGCTGGGACAGGGCTAACCCCAGAGGCCAAGGAGTTTGTCCTACACTTCTCTATAACCTGTAAATATGTCACATTTGTATATATGTTCCCCATAATTTTTAATTTATTAAAATTGTCTCAATTATATACTTTAAAATTATTAAATTTTTTAAGGTTCTCGTTTTCCATTTTAGAATCAGTTGTTTTTTTTTTTCTGGAGTAAAGCGCACAGACTACTGACAACTTGTTTGTTTTTTTGTAACTCATATTTTGAAGAAAATAACATAATAGTTGTTGGTACTGACCATGGGTGTAATAGGGAGATGAGTGTCTCACTCAAGGAAGGGAGATGCTTTGCTTGCACATATTGGTAGATGCAGTACATGCAAAACGGTACAATATATTTAACCTGCTGAATCACTTGAGGATTGGTGTGTAATTCAGGAGGTCGGTGGTCCGAGCCTGTGTCTGGGAGGTCATGGGTTTGAGTCCCGTGGCTGGCAGAGTAATCATTACTCTTTGGTGCACCAGGCCCTCCAGAGGTGCTGGATGCTGGTTGACTTTGTGCTCTCACTCCTAACCTTGCTCTCATCTGTATATTTCCCCCTGGGATCAATAAACTTTATCTTATATACAGTGATGTCTGTCTGTTTCATGGAGAGAGATGGGATATGTAAAAACTATCCAGTTTCCCTGCAGGTTGGAATAAAATACCATAGTTATACTGTGAGATGCAGCTCTCTGGAATGGCCACTGGATGGCGAACTTTGGGTGTATCCTGTACACATTAATTTTGTACTCATTTTCTAAACAGACCTCTTCCTTTAGGTTTATAATACCCATTTGGGGCAGTTGACATTTATTATTCACTTATTAGTACAACATGTTTAATGTGTTGTGATAAAATTGTAAACAATAGTAGTGTCATATGATGAAATGTATAGCTTTCTGTATGATTTCTTCAGTGTAAAAAAAACACATTCTGCACATTCATGTCCACCACAAAGAATTATTTTAAACCACCACAAAACGTTCAGAGAACACATGAGAGAGGACATCTTAGGTCTGACAGTGGATTAGAATCAGCCCTTTTTAGGCCCAAATGCACAGACAGCTCTTACTGGTGCCCAGGGACCTGTCAGACATGGTACAAACCAAAGAGGGGGTTGTGTAGAGTTAGTCAGTTGGAGATGGGCACAGTGGGAGTGTGCAGTGGGTCTACAGACATTCATGGGAGGCTAAAATGCTAGTTCCCTATTAGCACTAACAATAGAGATACTGTAATGTACTCCACTATGGAAGGGTTTGTCAACCCAGTCCCGAGGGATCCCCAGACATCCCAGAGATCCCTGAGAACAAAAATGTGGGCTCTCTGGAGGGTCCCTCGGGACTGGGTTGACAAACTCCAGAATATATGGAAAATATTTAAAACAGAACAAAGAATAAAGGATAGTTCAACTATTAAAAGTAAACTTATCAGCCAAGTGGATGATTCAACACTTGACAGTGCAGTTAATGCTTCATGCTGCTGAAATTGCAGATTACCTATTTCCCAGCTTGTATAATGCTTGTCCTCTTCTATCTGGGCCATAGCTGGGGAACGTGACCTGTCTGAGATCAGATTGGCTCGGACCATGGGAATCAGTGCCGAATTCTTTTTAAAGACAGCAGGCCCCAATCCAGGGTTACTGGTCATCCCCTGGTATCAGCACGTCAGCCAGAAGTCCACGAGGCAGGTGGCGAAGAGCAGAAGGCCAAGGGGGGATGAGCTGGGGAATGGGACACTTTGGTTTGGTGGTGCACTTGCAGGTTCTGTTGTCACTGTTGGAGTCCTCGCAGCCTTCAGAGTCATCGTAGTTGCCCAAGGCGACTCGGACACCTCTGTCTCCCTCACCTCCTCGGTCGGTGTGGCTGCTCCCCAGCCACGCCCCTCAGCCCCACCTTGTGCCGGTCCCTCGCCAGCGGCTCCGCCCTCCAGCCCCCCATACCACTGGCACTGGAAGTCCCTACGCCACGCATCCCGCTGGGCCGGGCTCAGGTGGCCCTCTGCCTCAACACGTCCAGCGCTGTCTGGCAATAGGAGGAAGGTAGTGGGTGGGAGGTGCAGGTAGGCGGAGCCCCCGGGGTCTCTGCGCACACAGCGGCCACGCCCCCTGCACAGTGCGGCACTGCACAGGCGTGACGCCGTTGTCACATTCACCACATACGGGCCCAGCACCTCCCGCATGAAGTCCGCCATCTTCCAGCATCCTCTCTGAAACCGTACACACACACAACATGAAAGAGAGACACAGAGAGGTGATAATGTCCCCCCACTAGCCTAGCATTACTCTACTACCCATCTGTCTGTCTCCTAACCACGTCTGCTCATCCTGCTCCCTCTCAGTCATTAAGGCACCTTAAGACCCATCTGTTACATTAATCCCCCCACTAACCTGCTGCCTCTTTATGTTCTTCGAATGCTCTTATGTTGCACTTCATTGCACTTCTTACTTTGCTAACAGTTAGTGCCTAGTTGCTTAGCTGTTGAGTAGCTGTTGAGTAGCTCCTGCTCCGAAACTGTTTACACTCACACCTTGGCGTTCATTGGAAGCTCAGCTTAGTCGCACTTACACCTAGTTGACTCCTTGGCAGCATAAATATTTGCAACACGCTATTTGTTTGCCTGTATGTCAGTTGGTACAAAAGTGTTTGCTAAATATGAAAGAAATGTAATCACGTATCTTGTCTCAGGGAAACAGTGGGGTCTATAGCCTGTTCCAGGCAGCACGAGGTACAAGACAGGTACACGCTCAATGGGATACTGATCCATTGCAGGGCACAGACACCCACACACACCACGGGCAATATAGAGGGAACAGTTAATCTAACCGCATAAGGAAACATTAGGAAGGAATCCTGCACAACACAGGGTCAAGCATGCAAAGAGTGCAAGTGGGATTCAACCCCCGACCATGCAGGTGTGCGGTAATAGTGCAGGCCTCAATGCCGTCATACTACCCTTAATGGTGTTCACTTTATTTCGATAGTAGCCTTGTTCCACAATGCATCTACATAAACACGCACAGCACTGCAAAAACAGAAAAAGCCAAAAGACCATGGAGGACAGGATCTAAAACCCCTTCGATTGGTAGTAGAAAAACCTCACGGGGTCCACGGGGAGGATAATGTACACTTACAAGCTCTGTCAGATATGAAAAGATGATCATGTTTGTAGGTAATGTGATGCTGTTCTGGTTCTGGTCCAGGATAAGCAGCTGCAGGTGTCTGTTAGCCTTCAAAGTCCTGTTGAGTGATGTATACCTGAGACTGATCTGGGATCAGCTTCTCCCAAACGATGAGCCCCGCTGCCCCCAAGGCCGCACTCTCGCCTATGGTGTTCACCAGGTCAGCCTGCGGGGACATCGCACACTGCACCATGCGCACATCGAGGCAGCCAAGCGCTGCTGCTGGTTGACTTTCTGCACTATAACCTCCTGTGTACTTGTCATCAGCGATGCAGCTGCATCCAGGCTTCTTGGACCCACTCATGATTACATTTAAAACTGACCAAACTCCTTTATTCCTTAGAATTTTTCCAGACATCTGAATGTTTTAGTGTAGTCCTTGGGGACCCCCAGGTAGTCCACATTTTTGCTCCCTTCTAGTTCCCAACACACCTGTAACAGGTATTCGGTGGACTTGATTGGCTTGGAGCTGGGAAGGAGCGAAAACGCGTACCGCCTGGGGGTCCCAAGTTTTGCTGCATTGACAGCCATGTTCTACATGTGTTCAGTATCTCTCATGGCAGCCATGAGTTTCCTGTCGATGGTTGGCGGTACTACACCCACTCACCTCGGACAAAAACGTGTTGGTGGAGGTGTAGACACTCCTGACGAGTGGGAACACCGGGAGATCATAAGGGGCGCCGGCCAGCGCTGCCACTCTCAGGGCCTCTCCAACCTGAGTGGAGGTGTAAAGTCGTGCTCCCGGGGTCTCGCCCACAAGCATGTCTAACTGGACGACGGGGTAGAGAGCGGAGGAGTGTCTCCATAGCCACAGCAGTTCATCGTTGAGGGCCATCTCCGTAGCAGGACAGCGGTCCGTATAATTGGCCCAGCGCTGGCCAGGACCGGAGGTGTGACAGCTTGGGTATGGAGACATTCCCCACAATGCCTTGGGGCGGAGCCTCTTCAGCTCCTGTAGAGTTTCTATCAGGAAGGCCTGAGCTGCTGTTTCAAAGTCCACCTAGCAAGGCCAACAACATCATCTCAAATCATCTCAATCCTTTCACATACATTGCTGTTGGCATAAACACCCTCAGATGCAGTTCAGACTTACTCATATGTAGGGGTGTATACAGGGGTGTGGCCACAGGGGCACTGACCCCAGCTGAATGCTGATAGGTCCCTGGAGTACACTCCCCCCTCTCACTCACAGATTTAACACATTTCATTGGCTAATGATAAGGTTGGTCCCTCTTATGCCCCCAACTTTAAACATTCTAGAATTGTCCCTGCACTCATATGTACACAGACACCCTTAGCAGTCAGGTTTATGTAAGATTTACCTTTGCCCACCTGGCCACCTCGGCAGGGCTCCAGTCTGGGAAGAATTCCCGGAGCAGCAAGCGGGACTCTTCCTGGTAGATCTCCTGCTTGGCCCAGTTCCGGCCCCACTGGGGTGCCCACTGATCCCAGTACAAAACGGCCAGGTCCCCAAAGTCCGCAGAGGGCAGGGACACGGCTAGGTCGACCTCAACTCCCTGCAGGTGGGCATCCAGTCGAGTGTGCTGGGGCAGCCCCCCCGACACAGCCTGCTTCTGGGGATTGTAGTATGGGTAGAACCCCAGCGAATCCTCCAGGAAGATGACTACCCGACCTCTCGCCTGCATCCCAAAGGCCCGGGGATCGGGGCGCTCCAAACAAGCTGCGTCGGAGACTCCCCACAGCACTGGGAAGGGCTGTCCTAGGTGCAGCGGGGCACGGACAGGCTGCGAGGGTGCTGCCCGGGCCTCCACACAGAGCACGAGCAGGAGGAGTCCACCCACAACCGCCCTCCTCGCCATGGGCCACCGCAGGAGCTCAGGACTCCCTGGCCCCATGCTACACCATGTCCCTGGAAGAGCATTTTACAGCGGCCCACTGAGTGGGCCTGGAGCCTACTGGCAAAAAGCCACAGTTTGCTAGTTTACTGATTCTCTCATTCTGTTATGAATCATGGAAAATGTATCAATATTGTTTGCTGGCTGAATGGATGGATACATGGAATGAATAAACATTTAATTTTGTTTGACTTCATTCATTCGTGTATCTGTCTATCCATCCATTCATTCGTTTTTTCATTCGTTATGAATAACGTAACCAGGTTCTGACTCAGCCAAAAGTAATTAACGAGGACCGTCACCACTGTCCTGTTGAACCAATTTGGGATGGGCTGATTAAATGAAGGGACGAAAATCCATGATTACAGGAACAGGAACAGGAAAGAGACTTTCTTAAAACTAATCAAGCATCCTACTAATGTGATTAATCAACACAGTCTCTTCTAAGCATTAAACACACATTCAGACTTGTGTATTTTTTTTTACCATTGAAAGGGAATTGAGAGAGTATTGAGAAGGAAGTGTGAGTGTGTGTGTTTGTGTGCGGGGGGGTTAAAGCTTTTTTTCTCCTAAGATCCAGAATTAAGCAAACAACATAATCATCCCTGATGGGAATGGCAGCTGCTGTCAGAGAAGCCGGCTGTTATCCAGCGTGTTAATGTAGTCTTATTCCTGACATCTACCTCTGACACCCACGACCTTGTGCCTGGCTGAGCTTATTGTTAAGCGTTAATCATCACAGCCGGCAAGGATTAACGAGTTGGGCCACCCTGGGAAATTCAGATCGTGAAGAACTGCAAATCTTAAAAAGTCATCAACTGGCACAAACTGTGAACCATATTCTTTAATGATGTGTCTAATCCACACATGAAACAATACATCCGCAGACTCAGTCAGAAATTTTTCGGGTTCTTAGTAACTTGGAAGCATTGAAAATCACATTTGGGGGGTCTGAGCCAATCGGGGCAGGGTCTGGGGCGGAGGAGAGGGCAGGCGGCAGTGCCAAAACTAATCAAGCATCCTGAGGCGGACTCACCTCTACATTCAGGGTGCCCGGGCCGTTGTCGTGACGGGATGGTACAGGAAAGGTTCCACTACCTGGGGCTGCTGGCCATGGAGACCGACAAGAACAGGAAGCAGGTCGTGGTGATGCCTTCTCGCCTTCACTACATTAATCTGTGAGTAATCAGGGTCAGCAGTGGACACGCTGATCATGTGACCACCATGGACGTAATCCTATAACCTACTGCTGAGGCGGCCTCACCTGCTCACCTTGCTGGCCTTCTGTTCTCCTCTCTGCTGCTGGACCTTCTCTCCCACTTTTCTTTTTCACCAGCTGGTGTCAGATTGTTCGTTTTCAATGATCACACACCCACCATAATTTTGATATTTATGTCGGATGTTTGTATGTATGCATAGAAACATTTGTGAACAGAAATATCATGTTTATCTCTATATGTTGTTAATACTTAGCTTCTCCCGACAGCCTGTCCTGGGAGTCCCCTGCTCTGTGCCCTCTGGGCTAGGCTCCAGGTCCTTCTGACCCTGCACTGGGTAAGCAGTTAGAAGACGGATGGATAGATGTATGGAAACTTAGTTTCTTGTCCATGGCTGTTTCTTGTTACGTGCACTTGACAGTACTTCTGTTCTTGTGCACCTGTTTCACTTCAACTTCTACTGCCGAAGACCAGTTCCAATGCTAAAGAACAGAAGCACAGTAAAAATCCCCAGATGTCGCTCTTCCCTGGCCCCAAATAGCAAAGATGCACCGGTTGCATCCTTGCCGAACGAGATCAATCCCATGATTCAATGCGGCCCAAGTTCGCTCTTGGGAAGTAAGCTGGTAAGATCTGTATTGCCAAGACCAAGTATGATCTTTGCACTCTTGGGATTGAGGAACACGCCATACTTCAGATGACCTACTTTTTGTGTTTTTTTCTCCAGAACTCTTAATAACAGAACTCTTAATTAGGTTGAGTTAAATTGTTGATAACCCACTGACTGTAATTTAATCTATATATTTTTTTAAGTATTTAAAAATTATGTTTATATTCATTAATTAGATTTTTATTTAGTCTTCCAGCCTCATCATAACAGCCCAATTAAGCCTGATTGGTTGTACTCCAGGACCCACACTAAGGAATCCTGCTCATATCCCTCTTGCCGGTTCCTTCCGAGCAAAATGTTGCCATATGCTGAGAAAGAATGTGTGTCCTGCACAGCAGCTACTGCCCGAATAAATATTGCATTACATCAATCAGGCATTTGGTCGGTCGCGCCACTTGTGACAGGTGCTGACAAGTGGGCTGTGAAAGCAGACAGACAGTAATATTTCTCTGGGGATTTTTCCTTTTCTTAGGTCACATTCTCGTGTCCTTCTGCATCATGAACGGAGGTTCTACCGGAAAAAAACAGCAGAAAAGGAAACTTAAAAAAATCAACCGACCAATCAATCAATCAATCAATCTGTCTATCTATGTAATATTCATATAGAATATTAGATATAATGCATATAATATTCAAATACTGTATATATCTATCTATCTATATATATATATATATTTATATATGTGTGTTTGTGTGTGTGTGTGTGTGTGTGTATGTGAATATATGTAAGCCCTATTAGAGCAAGAAGTATACAATTCACTTCAGAGCAAGAATCTAACTGGACTATTCTATCAAAGTGCAATACTAAGAGCACACAGGGAACATAGATTGGTACAGGATTTATGATAAAAATATATAATACAGTGCTTTAGTACTTTTAGTAACCCTTTTGTTAGTTACCTATGTAAGAAAAAAACCCTTATAATCATACAGTTGGATATTTAGAGGTTAAGTATCTAGCTCAACAGAACATCAGCAGGGTCTCTCTTGGCAACATCGGCTGGTCACCTTCAGTTCCCCTTCCATGTTCTTAGCTACCAGGCTACCTGCTGCCCCAGAGTCACTGGTTCAGCCCGGCTCCAATCAGGATGGCAGGACCACAGCCATCAGCAATTAAAAGGGAATTAAATCTGACGTGTCCTCAGCAACAGATCAGCAGCAGTCCTCAAGATGGAAACAGGCCACGTCCTTCGACCCCCGGCTCACGTAGGGCCGATCAGGAACACGTGTCCCCCACCGCTCAGCCATGAACTTCGCTGGGGGGGCTCCGAGTGGCAAAGCACACAGGCATGTTATTGGTTTCACCGCTGTTCTCCGGTCGCCTCTCTGTCCAATTCCTTTATCCCCCGCTTTGGCTGTTATATGCAGCCAAGTGCTAAGACGCTTTCATGGTTTATAAATAACAAAATGCAGGGACTATGCATTTCAAATATGCCTTACAGTAGTGAGTCTAAACTCTAAAGTGTTGAGTTTTTGTATGGGATTAAAACAAAGGCACAATATAAATTGTATATATTACAGGGAAAGTTATCAAAATAGGGTTTTTGGTTTCATGTGATCGAATACTTTTACAACACTAGTTTATCTATTCGATTCTTCCTCTCATAGCTTCCATACATCCTTAAACTGGAATATGGGGTGCTTCAAAGATCCTCCATGCTTTTTAAAATCTTTAGTAGATGACTTCCATCAGCCATGGTCCCAGTCACATAGCAGCTCAGCTGGGGACAGGCTGTGCTGGGCCAGCTGATGTCCATGCTGCACATCACTGGCCATTGACCTTGCTGTTCTGCACATCACTGGCCATTGACCTTGCTGTTCTGCACATCACTGGCCACTGACCTTGCTGTTCTGCACATCACTGGCCACTGACCTTGCTGTTCTGCACATCACTGGCCATTGACCTTGCTGTTCAGCACATCACTGGCCATTGACCTTGCTGTTCTGCACATCACTGGCCATTGACCTTGCTGTTCTGCACATCACTGGCCACTGACCTTGCTGTTCTTGTCTCACTACATTCCCTCATTATTTCAGACTGTAGTTATGTAGTTGAGTTTTTTTCTGTATTTCGTCTTTTCCGACATTCAGTTTAGTCTCACTTAGTTATCACTAATTTCTTTGAATGTGAGATCGATCTGATTGACTGCGTTGTGGAGTCTTTTTCATGACTGTGATCTGAGGTGGTACCAGTGATTTATTCCCAGCTTACATGTTCACAATTTCCCACCCGTGCATCTCAAATCACAATAGTTTCAATAAACAAATACCTTGCAGGGGGATATGTGGTCTGGGGACAGCCTTATGACAGGACCAGTATCCTCGTCTGCAGATGGACATAAGATTGTCAAACTGCCATCACAGAGAAGGTTCAAGTGCATCATGACCCGGACTACACAACATCTCCACAGCTTCTTCTCCATAGCCGTCCAGCTCGTAAATGGAACAGCATAGGTATTGTGTGTGTTTAGTGGGGCACTTTCTGTTCTGCTAATGCATAGGACATCAAGGTATCAATAACCTAGTGGTCCTTTACCCACATTTTAACGGGATCAATTTACTACTATCACCATTTGTTGGGTGAACAGTGAATCTTTTTCCACACCAAACTGACACCTAGTTCTTCACCCCTATGACTGACTTACTGATTGAATCTGACGTTGATGTCAGAGAGGTCCTTTGCTGATAATATGTAAGTGAGAGAATATGTGTCTTTCAAATATTGTGTCTAAAAGCTCCCCCAGGATATACTCTGAGTAGCCACTTCACACCTGCTCATCAACTCAAACAGGCTACTCATCCAAATAGTGAATTGTGTGGCTGCCACTGAATTCATGCAGCATGCAGAGAGGGGCTTAAGGTTTGCTGATGACGTGGTTGAGATGAATGATCTAATTGATTTTGGTATGATTGTTGGGGCCAGACAAGTGGTTCCAGCATCTCAGAAACAGGTGCCCTCCCGGTAGTTTCACTTACTACAGTGTTTATAGTTCACAGAGACTAAACATTAAATCACAGGGAGTTCTATGGCCAAATCGCCATGCTACTGAAAGGGGTCAAAGCAGGAAGTCCAGACTTGTTCAGGATAATAAGAATGCCACAAGTGCAGAAGCAACAGATTAGTACCACTGTGATGTGTAGAAAAATCTCCGAATGCACAACTCGGAGCCCTGGGAGAAACTGAAATGCGTTCTTGGTAGACTGTAGGGGTACCTAATAAAGTGGTCATAGAGTGTATAATATCTTTCATTATAATTTTATAATTCGATTATTATAACAAATAACAAAAGTCATCTGGTATTATAAAGTATCTCTGGAACAATTCTGTCTTTGCAATTGACTTTTTAAAATTTATTTCAAACATTGGAGTCCCAAAATATAACAGTGCCCTCTGCTGGAAATAACAGGTGACACACCATCGTGGTCACAGTCACAGCTGAAATTAGGCATCTTTTATAATTATTCTCCAGCTCTTTCTGCCTGTGACTAATACTGTGACAAAAATATGGCCAATAATGTTACATATTCATTCTTGACATTGCAGAGTAATATCTCAAACGTTAAGAAAGTTTCTTCATCGTATTCATATTTTAAAAATTAATTTAAAAGCAAGACCTTGTATCTTTCATGTTTTCTATTAGTGCTCATGAAGTATAGGTAGATAGTTGCGATAAGCACAAGCAGGAAAACAGGAGACACCCTGATTTAGATGCAAGTCCATCTCAAAACATACATTTATACTATGAATAAATTAGAGATATCAAATCACCTAACCATGTTTTTAGACTGCAGGAGCATATCAGAGTCTCTACATTTACAAAGGACAACATGCAATCAGTGTCTCTACATTTACACATGCAGAACATACAATCAGAGTCTCTACATTTACACAGAGAGAACATGCAATCAGGGTCTCTACATTTACACACGCAGAACATGCAATCAGGGTCTCTACATTTACACTAGAAGAACATACAATCAGGGTCTCTACATTTACACAGAGAGAACATGCAATCAGTGTCTCTACATTTACACATGCAGAACATGCAATCAGGGTCTCTACATTTACACTAGGAGAACATGCAATCAGAGTCGCTACGTTTACACATGCAGAACATGCAATCAGGGTCTCTACATTTACACTAGGAGAACATGCAATCAGAGTCGCTACGTTTACACATGCAGAACATGCAATCAGGGTCTCTACATTTACACTAGAAGAACATACAATCAGAGTCTACATTTACACAGAGAGAACATGCAATCAGGTCTCAACATTTACACTAGGAGAACATACAATCAGAGTCTCTACGTTTACACATGCAGAACATGCAGTCAGGGTCTCTACATTGACACATGGAAAACATGCAATCAAAGTCTCTACATTTACGCATGCAAAGTATGCAATCAGGGTCTCTACATTGACACATGGAGTACATGCAAATTCACCAACAGGGGCTGAGAGTTAAACTCCCAACCTTGAAAGTATGAGGTGCTACACACTGAGTCACTAAGCACTGCCCAGTCTCATATCTTATTAAGAGCTGATATCTAATCAGCACCTCTTCCAAAATTGGAGGCATATTTTTTTATAGAAGATTTCTGTAACTAGCTTTGCCTTCAGCAAGATATACCTTTCCACAGACAGCTGTCAGAAACATGTGCACGGTTCTGTTGACGACATGCTAATACCCCAAAGGCCACAACTTATCAAAGATTTCAACGTTATTTCACGGTAGAATGCAGATCAGGTCATATTTTTGTATTCCTCAAATGCGGCCGGCGGGTGAGAAATCGGCAGCGTGATGTGAAAAATCATCGGCAGAGTGCTTAATGTTCATCTTAAAAAATAAATACCGGGGAGGTTTGCTGAGATGAAAATTTTCTCCAAGCCTGATTTAAATCATCTTTGGTGAAGGCAGCTGATGGGGGGGGGGGGGGGGGGGAGGGGGGGTTTAAACAGTTGTTCATGGGTGAGTGGATAAACTCACCTCAAATCCTGGCCCAGTGTTCACACCCCAGCAACCAACAACGACCACTAATAGAACCCTAGACATCAGCTACCGTTCATGCTCTCCACCCCAGGGACACTTCACAGCGAGAGTCTTCTGACCGGTCTCCAAACAACAGGAGTTCGCTGAAAAGCCTTTAAATTCCATGAAGGAAAGAAGTTTACGAGCCACGGGGCCCCACCGTCCCAAGCTTAAGCCAGACGTCAGAACAGGATCGGCAGGGGTACCAGTCTAAACTCAGGACAGTATTCAGTGTATAGTACCTGGTGCTTGACAAAAGGGAGCAGTGCCTATTCTGACTCACCTCATACAAACCTGTGAGGGAGAGGAGGAGAGAAGGAAAGCCTGAAGAAGAGCACACATGAAGAAGGTATGATAGATGTGTAGGGGTGACACACACTGGGGCAGACTCTCAACGTAGGCATCTGTCTGTCCTGTTCTGACAGTAGAGGTATTGGGGGTGGGGTGGGGGGTTGCTGGATTCTTGCAGGATATGTCTGCAAGAATCGCTTCTCTTTCTCCTAGAGCTGCAAGCGGGAGTCCCGTGACATCACTTCCTGTTTTGAACTGAAAAACTGCAGCTTGTAAAAATGGCATCTTGACTGACCGCCAGCGCAAACACAGAGAGGGATGGCTGTGTACAAAGACTGCCGTAAAATGCTACCGGCCCAGCCCAACTGGGCAGACACTGAACAATGCCAGGGAAGTGCGTAAGAGACCAATATCCTCCTTAGTCTCAGCTAAGAACAACAAAGCTCCCCGTTTCAGAAATAACTGTTCCTCTGATTCCCCCTACGTGGCTGGGAATCATGCTCAGTTCTTAACAAGCAGAATAAAATTAGGGCTTCTGCAACCAGAGACCTACAGGCTTTGGAATCACCTCTGAATCCATGACTGATGCATGGACAGAAATGCTGACACGGGATGGCTCACTCGCCTCATAATGACACCAATCAAACCATAAGGAGGTAAGAGCTATTAAACAGAGCAAACATCATACAGGAACTATCTCTCCAGGCCCATCTCTCCAGGAACTGCCCTTCTGCAAAGATGCGTGAGTGATCAGGGTAGGGAAAGGTGTACAACATGCCCGACACATCATAACTAACTCAATGAAATCCAGAGACTTTGCATAACTCTGATTTAGATAAATCACCCACAACCAGTCTTCTGAAAGACATCTCTCCCTAAATGATGATTATAAATCAACGAAATTCCTCTTCCACATTTCCCTTGTGTATCGTATCTTTCAGCCAAAGAGCCAGAACCCCAGCACTGTTTTAAAAAGAAAACGTGCCTTTAGTGTTCTGTTTCCAAACAAATAATTAGTGCCAGTAGGTTTGGGTGGAGGAGTAATAATTCACTTATCAAGACTACTGCAGTCACAAGTTGCAGAATGGTTTGTAACCCTGGGGAATCAGGCAAGAGAGGAGTCATTTAGGGTGTGTCTGGGGCAGGTGTGGGATCTACATGACAGGTGGTGTCCTGGTCATCCCATCCCACGTATCTATTTGCTGAAGGTGTTCTCAGGCGTGGTTAATGCAGGCGAGTCACGTTGTGAGTAAGTGGATCCAGCGTGAACTCTTCTTATTGTGATGAATTAATCTTTTCATCCATCCATCTTAAATAACCATTCATCGCGTACCGGGTGCAGGTGTATTGTTTCATTGTTGTTATTCCACTTCTAAAGAAGTCTCTGCCACGGTCTGAGACCTGTCTCGTCCTTTGAACAGAACAGCCTCAGTCCACATTTGCACTTGGCCCCACGTGCCTTTCCTACCAGTCCAGTGCAAAGCAAGAGACAGCTCTCAGACAAATCTTGGCACAAAAATGACACTACTGAGCACAGTGTAAGGCTGATCCGAGATGACATCAGCACAGCTCCAAGTCATGCTTTGTACCTCTTTTGGCAAATTTGACATCTTTCATTGCATAGGACTAACACAGAGTGAAAAGGGAATATCAGATGTGAAAAAGGACACCGACAAACTGTCCTGCGGACGTGCAGACAAACATCACTGTTGCTCCCCGTCCAGCCAGTGCCCACAGCGCCACAACCACCTTCCCTTTCCTGTGTCTCACATCCACCGGTAAGCTGGCCTCTTTAACCCATAGAGCTGCTGTTCTGCGTGGAACTTACCTGGAAAACAAAAGCATGAAATATTTGGTTAGGTTTTCTTTGGCTGAATGCAGTTTTCTAAATGCAGGGCTGGTGACATATTTATTGATTCAGTAATAGCTGGACATAACATGACATATAACACACAATATCAACAACTTCCTAACCGTTTAGCAAGATATATGAAAACTTGATTTCCGGTTTCCTTTCGAACAGCACCACCTAGTGGAGAAATGGTCAAATAAATAACTGAATAAAATAAAATGGAAACCAAAGTTAAACACTATTTTTGATATCAAGGTGTCAGGCATCAGTAAAGCAGGCCATCCATGACACCTGAATCCGATCGGTAAGCTGCAGCTTGCTATTTCGGGACCTTTATTCATCTGATGCGGACTGTGCGCCCCTGTCCTTCTGGTAAATCCTTCGGGAAATACCACAGAATGGTGTCATAAAGCCGCAAATAAACCGTGAAAAAAGTGAAGGCAGTGGGGAATGCAGTAAAACAGTCAAGCCGGCCCGTCCGGACTTTACCGCATGCCCTTAATCTGACAGCGCGACAAACAAGCTAGACAGGATGGGAAGGTTTCCATCGTACGTCTTATAGCCGCTGGACGGGACTGGGATCGATTCGGGATCCGCTGTCCGGGCGGAACTCCTTATAACTGCAATCAGCGCTCCTTTCTCGGGGGGTCACTGCATGCCTACGCCTCATAGCTACGTCTCTCTAACTGCAGCGCAAACGGGCAGTGGGGTGACGTGTGCATTCAGGTGAACATAATGTGCAAGCCATCAAAACGACGTCTGCTAGCGGACACGGCGCGAGGACGCCGCGGCTCGGCACGTGCCTGCAGAGGGCGCGCGCTCCGGATTCCCGCAGAGTGACGTCACCGGGGCTTACTGTCCCGTTTCAAAGTGCCATTGAGCGGCATTAAGCTGCCGGGCGCTTTGTGGTCTTAGTATCATCCGTACGGTCCCGGCTGCCAGTTGAGTTTAAGGATATTGTTTCTTTAACTCGATCTGACGTTCTTGATGTGCAAAGCTGTGTCTTTTAAGCCTCATTAAACAAAAAATCATCAATTAATCTTCTTGGGCAGACAATGAGCCTTTATATAAGACTGAAAATGCTAAGTACTTGTCCATTATTAAAT
Source organism: Petrocephalus sullivani (assembly GCA_026780845.1). Classification (NCBI taxonomy): domain Eukaryota; kingdom Metazoa; phylum Chordata; class Actinopteri; order Osteoglossiformes; family Mormyridae; genus Petrocephalus; species Petrocephalus sullivani. Next base: position 4,776,680 of record JAODKM010000099.1, on the reverse strand, counting down.
AAACGATTTGCTGATCACGTCCAAGACAAATTTAACTTACTTTGAAATAATCTGGGGTGTTCAGTATTATTTTACATGGGAACATGGTTTCAGGTTTTATTATTGTCATTATTATTATAATTATTATATATTTTTTACTTTGTTTACTGACCTCCTGAGAATGGAAAATGGAAAACAAGTTCTTCAAACACCCAGAACTGTCTCGAGTCCAGGCTCATTTGTGTCTGAGCAGTGTGCCGCTTTAGTTTAACACATTAACCCCACAATGAAAGTATGAGGTGATAGTCACCAAGGATGAAGACATCAGCAAAGCTGTGATAAATAAAACCATTACATGAGTTAAGGTGTTACATACAAGCTGAACATGCAGACGGACAGCTGCACAGCAAAGGGCTCCCCTGTTTAACTTAAGTACTCTTGGTTTGAACCCGGTTCTCCAGGGATTCTGTTACTTTAATGATTTTTGACTTTTGAAAATACATGAACATTTCTTCATGGAGATATTCCTCCCAGATAAAAGACATTCATTTAGCAGATGCTTTTATCCTAAGCGACGTGCAGCTGAGACAGAGGGGTCAGCCAGTCCGTGGTGCAATTACAGCTAAAAGCCTCGCTCAACTTCCCAGTGGTGAAAAGACTCAAAGACATGAGGTCTGGCTTCAGCATTATTCAAGAGGAAAGGCACAGTTATAAAGAGCAGAGTTATTAGCCAGTAATTGACAAGCTTATGGTGGGGGGACTGGTTGGAGAACAGAAGAAACAAGAAATTCCAGCGAGCTCTCCTAGGTGGGTCTGGGATGCCAGGGTCACCAAAAAAAAAACGCATAACATTTATCACCGAGAGTTTGCCAAAATGCAGCCCAGCTTGGGCGGGGCTTGCACTGCGGAGCTAAACAATACCCACCTTTAACCAGCCTTCACGCGTGGTTAAACAGTTAAAAACTTTGCCGTCCTTACCTATTCAAACCCAAAACCAAGGCAGCCTCTGAGTACTGGGGACGAATGTTGCTGTCTCTTAATGGCAATTATCCCCATGTGGGAAGGCTGCAACTAATCCAAAAACCAGGTAGGCCTCAATCCGCAGGATTACTGAGAAGCAAATAAACCGATTATGCCTTTCAGATCCTGTGTCTCCCATGTGGGACTGTATAGTGACAGTAAAGTGTGAGGGCTGCGGAATCCCAGAGAAGCAGGGAAATCTGATACAGGTGCTGTGTGCCTCTCACAGAAGACCTAGCCCTTTGAAGGCCCGCCTCACCCAGGCAAGCGCTACACCAAGAAAGCAGCACGTACAATCTGCAAAACATCTGTATACTTTGATCCAAGCCGTTGCGTGTTAGGAGGAGAAGCTCAGACACATATTTTGAGAAGGGCTGACCTGCCCTGGACTGAGTAGCCATGGCTTTTTCACATAGGCCGTAAGCCACACTGGGAAGAGGATCAGCACCGATAAGACACAGATGAAGTGCTTTCCAGCACTGGCAAGTGGCAAGTGGCATCCCGCGAACGTGCTGCCAATTTGTAAACGAACAGCTTGGGAATTTGTTCCGGGAGCGCCGAGACCAAACGAGCGATAACAAACCCTTCGTCAGCCGTCGCCGAACCCAAAAGACGAATTAAACAAAGCATCAGCTGCCAAGTTTGGCAGATCCGAGACGGCAGCGTACTGTGTCGTTTCACTGGAAGCCTGCTTTCCCATGTGCTTCTACATTGCCACGAGAGCAAGCACTTATTGGAAGTGCGGTCACGGCGAAACACTGACATTTATATGTAACTATGCCCCAGGTCGTGAATGCTGCTTCGCTTTACACCGGCAGGTTGTAAGACGGTGCAGGAAAGCAAGACTGCTTGTTAACTGCTGCGGTACCCTACGGTACCATGTCCAAAACAACCAAAACATGTAACATGGTGAGGCACTAATCAGCCGAAATCAACCAAGCAAACTGTGAGAAGTCCAGTGGAGTGTGGACCTGGTTTGGTGCTTACTCTGAAATCCCCACCTCAACCCTCTAAGTACACTTCCTTTAGTGATACGGATGGCAGGTACCGGTACTGCCCTGACTATGCAAACAGTTCACTGTGTTAAGTTCTACTGCACTAACACACAGGTTCTGGGGGTCACATGCGAGCACACCTCACTGAACACAGCACATAGCTCACAGCACACCCCTGCCTCACTGGACCCTACCCAACTCCCTCACCATTATCTAGAGCCATATTGATCCAGAGTGGTTTATAACCCCCACTGAAAGCCCCCCGATTTGTCTGAAGTTTACCTGTTACCTGACAATCACAAAGTGCAGTGAGCAGTGCAGTGAAATACAGTGACAGAAATACAGGGGCAATAAGGGCAGTAAACGCATTAGGAACGACTGTGATGTTATAATCACTCAGTTAATTATTGTGTCAAAAGAAACTATGAAATGCATTTTCTAATTGGTCACTTATGTGGATGGCCCAGCCCAAGTGGTCACACCAAGTGGTCCGTGCAACATCCACCGTTTGTCACTCACTGTACCGGTATCACAAAACGCAACAGGCAGGAACCACAGAGTTCAGACTTTCACACTTATCTCCAATAGTCAGTAGCATCTCTAAAGGCTATAAGTAAATAAGTTAAACCAAGCTTTCAAGTCAATGCTGTGTATTTGCTGATTGAATAAATCTATTTCCATTCAAACTGCATCTAAATATTAGCCTGAAAGGAATACAAAGCAACAGCATATTTCAAGAAAATCCGCTACCATATCGTAAGTACTCAATAACGCCGCATTGCTGCGTTTGGCAAACAGGTGGGGTAAATACTATTACCCTGTGATAAGCTCCGCCCCTCCACAGCCCCGCTGAGCCGCCCTGTCCACCGACTAAAGCTGTGGACTTCTCAGGCTCACAAGCTAGTGTTCCACTCCGTCTACTCACTCGCCGTCAGCCTCGGATGTCCAGACACCTGTAGCGCGTTAGCCCTGCTCCCTAACCTGCCCCCCTACCTCTGAGGAGCACCACTGCTATTCCCAAGACACTGTTTTCTGCACACGGCCCCCCCACCAGACTTCTGAATTTAGTGAGTTAATGATCGCCTTACTGTACCTTTATCAGAGAAGCAGTAATCCATGTTCCAGGGTAAAAGAGGACTTTGGAATTGCTGGGGAAGTTGTCTTAAGTTGTGGCCCCTATCTCCCTCTCTCGGTCTCTCTCTCTCTCTCTCTCTCTCTCTCTCTCTCGCTCCAGCACACGTCACGCCTGGCAGTCTCAGAGAATGAGAGACTGGGATTCCTCCCCACCTTGCTCGGATCCTGGCTCGGCCCGGGAACTGCAGAAGAGATGTGCGGCGAGCTCCTGGGCAATGGAGTACTGCGGGCCTAACCGGGTCTCACGCGAGACAGCGACACGGGCCCCTGGTTCTGCCCGTGTGAGAGCCAGGCGTCGCGTTTGATGCTTTAAACTCGCCTGGCCTGAGGCACAGAGCAGCTATTAGGTTTCCATCGTCCCGTGAGAGTGAAACCCTGTCCCTTCCATGCAGGCACAGAAACACCCCCCTCCCCACACTGGGGCCGAGCTGAGGATCATACAAACCTAAACTGCGATGCAATTATCATGTCGGTATCGTTTACATGCGTGCATGCGAACGACAAGATTAACCAGAGAGACTCGCACTCCAATCATGGTGAGGTACAAGCGGTTCAGATAACATGGACCAGCTAATACAGGGGTGTCAGACTCCAGCCCTGGGGAGCCGGAGGCCTGCACATTTTTGGGTTTACCCGTGGCTTAACACACCAGAATCAACTTCTTACAGCTCCTTATGCTAATTACCACACAGCTCTTCCGCTCAATCGTTTGTGGTGGGACAGGGAACAAACCACACTACACAGGGCACCGGCCCTCCAGGACTGGGGTTTGACACCCCTGAGCTAATACAAGATCAGAATCAGAACCAGTATATGCATACAGTATATATACATATGTTACTGGATACTTCTTAAATTAATTTAATTTTAATTTTAATGTATGTATGTGTACATATACATATGTACACATATCATTTACATATACATATAAAAAGTCTGTTTAATTTGAATGTATTTATTTGCTATCATAACACCAGAGTATGTTTAATAGGAAATGCAGATAAACCGGTCACTTATACTATATAAGGACAAGTATTCAAGCAACAACCAAAATTGTGAAAAAATAAAATAAGTAGTAATTATTAATTCATTATAAGTTGAAACTGGCTGTTGATTTCTCGCGGTGTTGACGGCATAGTGTAATTCACATAGTGTAATTCACAACAATCATACTAGTAATGACTATTACACCAGTGTACCACCCACTCCTACTACCAGTTGGGCGTTTGGGTATGTTGGGTGGGCACCAAATTGTGGCAGAGGTCTTTGGGGGTCCCCTTGCTAGCTATTTCTGGAGAGGTGGGTGACAGTGTAAGAGGAGGATGGCAGTGGCTGTCAGAGGAACCTCTCTACCTCACACATTCCAATTATTCAAGTAGGACCGGGCGACAGTAAGCGATGCATCCACATGGGGAGGAAGAATGATGCGGGGCCACACCGGCAAATAAATGGGCAGTGCTGGGATCCACAGCTGTGGTCAGCAGGCGGTCCCAGGAGGCACAGAACTGCCACACCTCTCAGCAAGGCCCTGATATGCCTTGTGTGTTTGCTTATATGAGTAATAACAAGACAGGTGCTCGTGTTACACAAATAGGGACGGGTAGCTAACCGCTGAGAGGGCCTCCCCACAACGCTCTTAATACACAGGAGGATTTTATTATTACGGCACTGCAGAACATGTGCAGCAAGCAGCCTTGCCCGAAGTGGTAAATGATTGATGACAGAATGAAAGTTAACGTCAATCTACGTGCAAAAGACATTAAGGGGCATAATGGGCGTTAACAATGCGCTTCAAGGGTGAATGACTCACTTAAACAACCTTCAAAACCTCTTAAACACTAACTGGAATGAAAGGGAGGCATCAGTTGTTGAGTTTATTTCAGCATGGTCTCCAGAAAGTTTATGAATATGTAATTATGCAAATACATATCATTTCAATCTGTAGAAATGTATAAGTACTTTGCCGATTGCATTGTAGTCCGCTGACCGTAGAAGAATTTGGACCAGAACCAGCCCCAGGGTGACTACAGCTGGGATCCCGGCTGTGGTAAGAGTAGCATGAGAAGCTCAGGGTGGAGCAAGAGAACTTCCAACACACATCCATCAGGTAGATGTTGCATAGAGAAGGCGTGGAGTTCACAGTAGCGCTATCCTGAGAGCTGCTTTCCCATGAGGCCTTGCGCTCTTACCTACAGTGTGCAATCTCACAAACAGCTGGCGCTGCAAATCCAAGCTGACAAAGGCTACCAGGGACTCCAGCCCATGCTGTGATCTGAGAGCCAATTGAAAGTAAAAAAAGCATAAGAATAACCTCACGTTGCTTTAATCTGCGGCCGCTGGCAAGCTGATAAAGATCTGGCCAGTGGAAAACCTTCAAAGACATCATTTTCCAAAGTAAGGATTAAATAAATTGTGTACCATCTACTCCTTAAAAGTGCATGATTGTAGAAGCCAGCTCTCCTGCCATAGATAAAACAGTATCGCCATTATCAAACATCCAATCCATGTTTTCATCCGCCGAGTGTCATGTCCCGTCCGTTCGATCCTTCCGTGTGCCACGCCCCCTCATTAACCCCGTGAGAATCCTCCTGTTTCCGGCTGTTTCTCGTTTGGTGTTAATGCTTTTGTGTATTCGAGTCTGTTTCCCGAGTTCGGTCGTTGTCGCAGCTTATGTTCGCTTGTAGTTTGTTGTGGCTTGTTCTCGTTGTTACCCTTTTTTGTTAATAAATGCCCCTTGGAAGGGCTATAACGCCTGCAGCCGCAGCCATGGGTCGTTCCTCCCGCCGCCACAACCGTGACACCGAGTCCTCAGGGCACCACCGGCAATCTTATGCTCAGCCATCAAGTGAGGACGTTCTGCTTCTGATTATGGTGGCTTTTTACACGGCCCAGTATTTACACTGACCCTGTGGCTGGATGCCACTTTCTCTCCCCTTTCTCCGTCTCCAACACATGCTGCTTTTTTTGCATGCTGACAGTTACATGGACAGCATTTTCTGTGGAAAAAAAAGACTTCAAAATACCACTCATTTACTGTACATGCAATATCGGCAGCATCTTCAATAAGGCACAGCACAAACCAAAACAAACAAACAAAAAAACTGAAGCAGCTCCATAATTAAAACATCTGATGTTTACATTTCACCGCATAAATAAGGAAGCTTGGCGGCGTCCCAGGAGGCTAGATTCCACATCGATCTCTGCCTGCTGCCGTCCATAGTGACTGGCGTAGGAGGCAAACATCCTCATGAATCACCCATCGTCCACAGCATGCTGGTTTACTTACATCCCCCTAGACACACAGTGTCACACCCGCCCCTAGCCACTGAAAAAACCAGTGCCTGTTATGATATAAGCCAAACAATGCTGCTGTGAAAGGGGTCACGGCCACCAACTCCCACGCACGGAAATGGCTACTGGGCCAGGGCAGGAACGGTCCAGCCAGCACCGGCTTAAAAAACACAAAGCCAACTCAAAATTACACTACCGAGAAAGAGCAGTGATACTGAGCAGCAGCCAATGACACGCTATGGAGGGTCTGGGTGATATTCAAGAAGGTTTATGCCTGCTCCCCCAAGTGGCTAATCTGAATCTAATCAGTGCTGTATTAATGGATGGAAAAAATACAGGCCCATTTGCATAGCACTGGCACAAATACAGTCTTTCATTTTAGCTCCTTGGGGAGCACTTACACTACTCCGAGGCTGGTCAGTGCCATTAAAACAAGGCAAGCCACGTGCAAAGGCTTCCAGCATGGGCCTGAGCCAGATGAGACATTCAGGCGATAGCCGCGGAGACACCTGGCGCCATCTAACGGGAGTCGGGCGAAATGATCTCCCAGCTCCATTGCGGGACGTCCTTCAGTTATGCGACAATTGGCCGCGACTGCAGGCTGTCGTTCGTGTGAATGGAGCCCGACGAGGGGCTTAAATCAGGCTTTGTGTGCTAAGTTGGGTAAAAAAAAACTGATGCCATCGCTGGTTTTTGTCAATGAAAGGAGTGTGTGCTAGATAGGGCAGCTCCAGCGAAATGCCGCGCCTGTTAGCTAACTGCTCTGTTTATGTCTGCTCACAGTTTCGGGGGCTGGGGCAGCCTGACAACTGGAAAACGTACAGCAGATATTAAATTAATTACAGTAGTTAGAAGCCATGTGGGGCAGCCAAACAAGGCCGCTGACTGCCGGTCCCACGTCCCACGTCATCCTCCTAAGCCCAGAGCAGCATGAAGAATGACTCCATAAGGCGCCTTGTCTTTATTATGGGGGGGGGTTAAGCATTGCCAGTAATTATCGGCATCTATTGGAGGACGGAAATATTTTGACTTTAATAGTTGGAGATAAACACTGCCGGTAATGATTCCTGAATGTGCAGGTATAACGGGTCCTATTGAACTAGTACTGTTAACTTGTTAATCATAAGGGACAGCCTCCCCCTGCTTATCAGCTAAACTGCTCACATCATTTCCTTATTATAACTGAGCTGAGAGCCTCGGTTGCTTTTCTAGCAGATCCCACTATTAGGAACGGTCTGAAAATGGCATAGTACTTAAAGCTGTGAACTGATTGCCAGTAGGTTGCTGGTTCATGTCCCAAACAGGGTTCTACTGCTGTACCCTTCATGTAGGCACTTCACTTTGGGGCAGTGTCTAGCTCTGCAGGGTAAGACTTTATGGGAAAAATTGGAAGGTCGCTGGTTTAAATTTCACCATTTGGCCCTTGAGCAAGGCCCTTAACCCCAACTGCACCTGCACCAACTATCTGATCCTGCTCACTCTTCCGAGGGCAGTGGTGGCCTAATGGTTAGGGACGTGCCCTTGTGATTGAAAGGTTGCTAGTTTGAATCCCAGACAGAAGTGTGTCAACAATCACAATTGATTAAAATGTCTGGGCATATATGCCTGGAATGAGATGTTAGAGGCTATTTGGTGCTACAGAGATGTTCCAGGTCAAGGGGTCTTTCTGTATTTAGTGTTTTCTTTATACTGCCTTGCAGCACAGCAGGTGGTAAGAAAATCACCCCCCTTCCTGTGTGCTGGACAAAGCTGGACGGAGCGAAAAGTTCGTAACTGGAGCTACTGTCAACAAAAATAACCTAACCTTTAATCAGGAATGAACAAATGGCAGAAACAGTGATGCTTTCCTGTTTCATTTTGATGTAAGAATTTCCCTTAGGCAGTCCCTCCTGCCTTTGTTCGTCGCAAACGTCCTGAACCAACACGGGCCCCTGGAACCACTTCTCCTGAACCTCGATAATGGGAGCCTCATTACTCCCCTCTAGGGAGCATGCCAACGAGACTTCCACACGGCAGCCAACAGACGTGGCTGAGTCAGAGGTGTTCAGCTGGGACCCGTTCCATTTTATGACACGGCATACGGGCAGCCGAGTCCCCAAATATTCTCACCAACACGCAGGCTTCATAAATTCCCAAACCCCTCTGAGCACCCGACAGAAATAGAGTTACAGAAACGGGCTGCGATATGTCATCAGCTTGTCCTCATCCCAGAGTCAGACCCCCAACCATCCGTCACTTTATTCCCGGACGAGGGCTCAGCCTTCATGCTCGGAATGGAGCGCGACCATGCAGGCTCATTCACACGTGGGGAATAGGCACCCACATTTATGCACAGATATAAATACTTATGCAAGAGCATTTGTCAAGGATAAAACTACCAGAGTTCCTCATTATTTACAGAATCCCCACTCTCGCAATATCTAGCTGTCACTGAAAACAGCCACTACGGGGGCACCCGAGCGAGATTTCTGCGAATCGCCCACACTTCATTCCTATAACAGAACTCCACCTGAATACAGACCACCAGGTCCTCTTGGGCCCGCGAGTCCCGAGTTCCGCATTTCCATGGAAACCAACAGACTCCTCCTGTGTTTAGAGACCTGCGCTCTCCCCCTTCACCCCTGCCGCGTTTAGATGGCACCAAGAATGTAGCACCCTCCGCTCACACCGGGCTGAGCACAGAGGGCGCTTGTTGAGACATGAAAGGGTGAGCTGACGGCCCTCCGACGGGGCCACGGCGGGTCCCAGCATCTGCCCAGACTGTCGGATTATGGCCCAGTAGTGGTCTTGGCTGGACTTGGCTCGACTAGGTGATGCCAGTGTAATATTCTTTGACAACGTATAACCTAACTGGCACAACACTGTACATGGAAAAAAAAAACACTTGGATGACTGTAAACTTGAATTACACTGTTGTGAAAGTCTTGGGACTTGCTTAATTCAGAAATATTGCAAATTTATTGGTTTTAATGAAATGCAGAAACACGGGCTACGCTCCAAATAATATAGTACTGTATCAGAGTGCTGACTGCACTGCAACCAGGAAAAAATTATGAAAAGAGGTCACACTTTGCTTAGATTTATCTGAATGACCGTCTCCGAATTTTTTGTTTACAAAAAATGCATATTACATTAGAAACAACTTGTAGTTTTAAGTAAAGTATTAAAGTAGTAATGAACAGAAACCCATCGCAGGGCACTTAAACACTATTAACCACTAAATACAGGTAACTGATGTTATAGCCTTCCCTTGATTTGTGTTACTAATTTGTTGCTGAAAATCGAAACTGTAAATCAAAAGGATAATAAAGTAAATCAAAAAACTATTTCCATTATTTTACGTGGGGGAAATTATAACGCATTTCTGGCGCAGTCCAAAAACCTCAAGGTGTTATCTGACATATCAGAACAATGAAAAATATATATTGTATATATTTTTCTTATTCTCAGGTTGAAACATTGTCCGTAATTCTAAATTCTGGCATTGAGACCCAAGAGTCACATTCACAGTTAAGGTGAAAAACTGTGATTTAATTCAGCGTAAATGAATTAATGATTTAATTCAATGTAAATGAAGGGACCACTGTGGTATACTAGTGGAATAAAGTACATGTAATAGCTGATTTAGAACTGCAGATCTGTCCACAATGGTCAAGATCATATCAAAACACTGACTCAACGAGGGCAGGGCAGGTCCTTATCTACCGCGCAATTAGCTGAAATGATAAGGCAAATGGGTCGGCTTGGTGCCGGGGTGGATGCTGCTTTCTTCTGATTTATGTATGCTTATTGTAATAGCCTTCTCTGATTGGGCAGGTGATACAGATGGCAGGGTTGCCCTCTCACACTGATGCTATGTGAATCTGGTAGCTGCACTATGACCTGTGACCCCGCTAAGGCACAGGACTTTCTCACACATGCTCTATCAGTAATGCCTCAGGCACAGAGGTCAGTCTACAACATCTACAAACCACAAATTTATCTCACTGCTAAATAAATTCGGGAGTCCCTTGTAGTTGCCAGGGAGGGAAATTACCACTGGAACATCGCACACAGTTATACTGCTATAAAAATCAAGATAAAACATGCAATAGGAAATAAACCAGTGTTTGTTTTCCAGTGACTCAAGTGTTTTCGTTGGCAGAGGGCAGGGAATGCCTTTCACATCCTTAGCCAACATTATTTACGTGGCCTTAGGCATTGTCAGCCCAACCCCACTATTTGTGTTCGCTCCAAGCTTTCAATTCCTCAAGAAAATACACAGGAAACAGGTAACGTGTGGAAGGCTGAGGTGGTGAAAGGTCAGGAAGGAACAGGCTGCACGGTATTCCTGCAGGATAAGAGGACATTCCCAAATGGCTTTTCCATCATGCCCAGTGGTGGGAGAGACAAAACAGGGAATGGGCGGCCAGACACAGACTTTACTCATAAAGCTAATGTGTTGTGACTAGAGTAGGAGATTAATCATGGTGTTACCAGTAAAGATACGTTAAGTGGCACATGGGGATTAGTCATCTTCCGACCCTTCAAGGTACCTTGAGTAGAGAAGGGAATTACTTGAGGAGCTACTTGTGAGGGTATCTTGGGTACAGCAGGGAATTAGTTATTGGGCTATGTTAAGGTGCCTTGTAGAGAAGGAGGGTTTTTTTCAAAGCTATTCTCTAATGTTTCTTGAATAAAGCAGGGGATTAGTTATGGGGCTACACATTAAGATGCCTTTAGTATGACACAAGGTGAGTTATAGAGCTATTAGGATAACACGGTATTCACTATGGTGCCACCCTTAAGCGTAGTCTAAGTAGACCAGGGGTTTAATTAAGGAGCTATTCTTTAGGTTCCTTAAGCTGGCACAGGTTCTAGTTATGGAGGCATTATTTAAGGTTCCTTGAATATACCATGGGATTAGATATGGAGAAACCCATTCAAGGTCCCTATAAAATGAGAACTGACTGACCTTTAAAAGAACAAGGATTGGAAAAGAAGAACACTCAGCTTAGGGAGTTTTCTCATAGGAGAAGCAGCAGCATTGCTTCATGCTTAAGGCATGGCGAAACAGGGAGGATCAGCGACTTAATCACAGGGCACAGGTCAGCTCCCATAAGACTGTGAGCGATCGCTCCCAGCACATGAGCCTCACTTCGCTCCAGGGCCTCGGACAACTTAGCTCCTGTGTAGGAACCCCGGGAGGAAGGGTGAGGCCAGCCGCACTGGGAGCCTAACATAACCAGGGAGAACTCATTCCGCCATTGAGACCACGCCTTTGGTAGACGTACTCAGTCTGGCTTATCCATCTAAAAGCAGCTGGTATCTGTACAGCGGCAAATTAGTTCAGCAGCCACACAGCCTAAGCTGGGCCTGAGACAGATGATGTTTTGCTCAGAGCCTTAACCATTATTCCACCTGCTGCCTAATCTCTCCCTCTACATATGAGCAGTCCATATTGCCACACCTGCCCTCTGCAGCACTGCGATGATTCTCTTGCATGAAGATGAGAGGCTTCCTCAATGAGATCCAGCCTACCATCTCGGAGGGTAAGAGACACTCTGTCACCGTTAACCTGTGGGGTCGGGAAACACTGATCTGACGTGACTCAGATTTTACTTAACACAGTGTTTCTGTGGCACCCATCTGTAAGAGCAGCTACAACACACTCAGATAAATACACAGCAGTCCCTTTATATAAGAACGGATTTAATATTTCATTCTGTAAGAAGTGTAAACAGAGCATAATGGACATAATGCCTCTATTGCTACATGGATTGTCGTCTTAAGAGGCCAACAATTACCAAACACCCTGCCAGTCAAGACAGAGTCATAAGTAGCACTTCCATCCTGGCTCAACTGTAATCGATCCGGAAGCCTGTGACTCTTGGTCAATACGTCGGCAGCTGGCACAAGATGAAAATCAATACTGCACTGCGCGTGCAGAGACACTAGAACTTTTCCAAAACGATTCACGACAGGATTAGATGTCGTCTCCTCCAGCTGCCAGTACCCACAATGCACCGCTCTTGGGTACATGGCAGACGGACAATGATGAAGCAGAATCGCCGTGTGGCTTCATCTCCTTGAATGCATATAGCTTGCTTGTGGGAACCGATATCAGCCTGGCATGTATCACGGCCTTGCTGACATTCACACGGTAGCGAGGAGGAGCTGTTAACACAAAACAGCAAGCCACCAAATCTGAGTAAAGGCCATACTCACAAATACTAGAATATAAAGACATGCATAGCGAATGAAAGGATTGCTAGTAAATTTACTTTTGAAGGATTCATATTTAATAGAATGTATTAGAGGGTAATTACGTCAGCTTCATTCCGTGTTTATGACATGCTGTACTGTTTCAATAAGTGTGAATTATTAATGAAGTGTGTAATACATTCAATATTTTTTTTCAGGGCAATTTTTACCCACTGTTCCTGCAAAAAACCCTGCAGTGTATAACGGTCTCAAATCCACTGAAGGAGGCAGAAACTTCCAAGGTCCCATAGTGTCACTGTGCTCCCATCGTGTAAGTGTGGGACTCAGGAACCTGCCATTGGTCAGCCTAGGTCAGCTGACTATGCAGGTGACCAGGGGACCGCCCTACATCCCTAAAGATTTGGTTGCCGCAATGGGACATCAGCAATGAAAACCCAGCAGCAGCCAGGTGAGAGAAACAGGTTCACATTCTTGCGACTAGGTCAGAAATAAGTCCAGGCATAGGGGTGTAGAGGACGTGGTTCGAAACATGCCGGGAGGGGTCCTAACATGACAGGACGGGCATGACCACTTCCAGAGATGTCTCTGCTGCTCAAAGATTTGCCTATTTACTGTCCAGGTTTTCAGGTCAGGGACACGCCGAGCGGGGTGCAGCTCCATGTCTCCATCCGCCCGTCCCATGTAACCAAGACCCTCGTGCCACCAGGCCAAATCATCCCAAACAATCCAGGACAGACAGACGCAGCGCCAGACCCTAGCAGACGAGCCCCGATAACATATTTCACATTGGGTGGGGACTGGGGGGGAAGAATTTGCTTGTCATATTTGCCTGGGAAATGTGAGGTACGGCGTTTCCGAAGAACATAGACAGTGACGTGGTGGGGGGGGGGGGGGGTGGTGTCAGGAGGTCCAATAGAACCTCTGCGGCCTCCAAACCCACCTATCTGGGAATGAATCTGGGAGTCCTGAGTGGATTTCTGTCTGGCCCCACATCTAGCCCGAACCCCGACCCCCAGCCCAAGACCGTGCTCCCATCTCCGTGCCAACCGAATGAGGAGGCTATGATTGATGTGGCTGGCTCAGGACTCCTGCTCAAAACCTCAAACCCTCCTCAACCCCAAGACCACCAAACTTGTGGCCCCTCATGCTGGTCCTCTGCACACACACACACACACACACACACACGAGAAACCCAGGCCAAGGGCAGCAGGAAGGCAGAGCGGCGTGGGTGGTACCTTTCAGGGAGGTGATCTCATGCTGGATAGATCTGCACTCCATGCTGGCCCCTCAGTACGTCTGCGTCTCTGGCTCCGGGCTCTCAGGATGCTGCTGCTGCTACAGGCCGCGTCTCACTCTCTCTCGCCGTCCGCTCCGCAGTGCTGCCGCTTGCCCTGGCAGCTACTGTGTCTGAGACCCCCTCCCACCCCGACTCCTTCTCTCTCACTCACTCAGCCTCCCTCACTTTTGCTGTCTACACGTGAATTTGGCTGTGAGCTCCACCCAGCCCGGTCTTTCGCTTGCCCTCTCCCCTTTTGGCCAATCACGGAGCAGCTCTCACATCGGATTCATTGATGAGCCGAAGCCAGCCCCAGGAAGGGACTCCTTATCCTCGTCTCCAAGGTTACCCCCCCGCCCCTCCCCCAGGCAGGACAAGCGCTGCTCTGACGCTGTCTCAATCCTTTGGCGACCCCTCTGTTGAACCCCCCCAACCCAGCAGCTATGCAGGAAATCCCTTTAGAACAAAAGCTGGGAGGTACATCTCTGCTGTTTTTAACTGGGCCATAGTCCCGGCTCGGACCCCCGACAGTGCTGGCTGTGACGGACCCGGTCCATTCCCGGCCAAGTCATTCCGGGCTTTTGCACCTAATACGGAAACACCTGGGGCAGCAGTCAACCAGCCAGTGGGATAAGTTACCCCTAATTTGCCTCACCACCCCCTACTGGTGAGTCTGGTCAAGGTGCCTTTTACCTACAGGGGTTTACATTAATAAAAATGAGGAGCATGTCGCAAGCAGTAAAACGGGGCGTGAAAGTGCCATCGAAAAACGCTGACTCACACACTAAAGCCCGTAAAACGCAAGGTGGGGAACATTTCTGTTTACAGCACACTGCGGACATTTCCTCCCTAAAGCTTCTCCTGAAACACTGGAAGCATCATTTGGGGGGCAGAGCCCTTCACCCCAATCTCAGAATGATCAAATCCTAAGATTTGTGGACCACCGAAACCCACAAAAGCCTGATTTTCCAACACCAAAAGCCTGATCCTTGTTTTTGAGTACAATGTTTTCCCGAGAAGTGACTGATAATACTCCCAGGGTCAGGCTGCATATTTAGGAAAACAGAATATGTATGAGTTAATGCGTCCAGTTGACAACTCT
>JAODKM010000099.1:4729773-4752237 GCA_026780845.1 Petrocephalus sullivani | reverse complement strand
GGGGGTTGGGGAGGGGTGGGGTAGGATGGGTCAAGGAGATGGGAGAGCAGCCGACGCTCCCAACCAGAGTGAGAAGATATTCTGGTAATAACCTGTTAACAAAACTTCAAGGGAAATGCATCCAACTAACTCACCATCAGAGCACTTCCTGCACCTTAACTAGCACACCAGCTACTGCCAATCTCTTCAGCTAAATGTCCTTTATATACAGGATATTGTTTCTATTCTCTATCATGAACTACCTTGTATTTCTGTAGAGTACACATTTTATACCTTTACTGGCACTGATTTAAATTAAATTCTAAGCATGCATTAAAAAGCTCACGGAAAAGAAAAAAAACTTACCAAAGTACATCATCAACAGCCATTTAGCAGTCTGCTTTCAATACAACAGAGAATCACGATTTAATTAGCCATTTAGGGCAAAAGACGGAATTGAGGGCCTGCTGGAACAGAAGGGTCAGCCCCACTACTCTTTGTGATAAGTGCCCTGTGATCCTTAATGACCTCATTAAATCAGAACTAGAGTTATCTCACCCAAAAGGCGTGACCCCCCCCCCCCCCAACACCCGAACCCCTCCTCCACTGCACTGCATACAAAAGTAAGGGGCGTCCCTCTGATCCACAAAGCTCCGGATTCAACACCCAACATGCTTTGCCAGCAAGTCTCTTGTCCAGGTGCAAATTACATACAAATGATGCCTTGTAAGTAAACACAGTAAACTGACGATGCATGTGGTATCCATGGGTATTCGGAAAACGGGGAGCAGCTGACTCATTCTGCATCACCATCTGACTTCCATGATGCACAAATTTTATGGATATACCTCTTAATAAAAGACTAAAGGATATACCTGTCTGACTACCATATGTTTTATAATAATTCCTCAGTGATAATTATCCTAAAATGATCTTACCTAACAATTTCACCCAGAGGTGTGTCTGCAGAAAGCACAAACTTTAGAACCGACTTCCTCAAATTAAATCTGGTCGAAATGTTTGTCTATTAAATTAACAGTTACTGCCTGAAAAAATGCTCTTATGCAGTTGCTTATTAGCTGACTATGCTTAAGTCTGCGGGTTCTGTCGATTCATTTGGTATTGGAATTAGAATTAGCTTTATTTATCCCAGAGGGAAATGCTACAATAGGGCTTCATGCAGTAATGTGTGCGAGTGATCACGTGTGTTGGTGCGGCAGGGCGTTCCTTTACATGTTAACGCAGGAGTTGGCGGTCATGCTGCAGTGTAACACGGACTGCTGCTGATTCAGGAGTTCTGAGAGCCGGTTCTGGAAACGGGTAAGTGGGAGGGAGAGGACGGGGGAGGGTGACTCTGGTCAGTGAGAATAGCTGTTCTTTGTGTTCACAAATCCAGGGGGAATCAGCCGCCCATTGTGGTGCCTTTTTAGGGATGATGGCCAGAGAGCTGAGAGGGGATTTCTGATAGAAACGCTTCGTAGCAGATGAGATGACTAGTGTGTTTTTTTCTGCCTTTCTTTTTTGTTTGATTACTCTGTGCCGTCCCCGTGGGTCACCTGTGACCCTGGCAGCCCTTGGTGAAGCAAGGCACAGGTGTGCTTACTCAGGTGAGATGCAGAAGCACAGTGACAATCACAGGATAAAGTTGACATTTATCTATCTCCTGCTCGTCCTAGACAAATGGCGCAGATAAACAGCAAATGGGAAAGTTATGAAGTGTGAAGCCTCTCTCAAAAGGCTTAAAAGGTTATAGCAGTTATTTTATGTGCTCTGAGGGACTCCAGTGCTGGATCACAGTAGCAGGAGAATTTATCTTCGAGGAAGCCTCCACATTTTTCAGATTGTCTAAGAATATTTTATTTGACAACACATATAAGGCACAAGTTTTGTGAGAGACCTGCAAGTATTTACAAAATGTTTCTTCTCCACCAGCTAGTGACGCAAGCCCCTCACTTGTGGAGATCAGTGACAGCGAGGAGAGCAGCTCTGAATGCAGCTCCTGCTGGGTTACGGATGGAAGGGGGGGCATTTCATTCCACATCATCTGTCTTTTTTAATATTTTAAGACCTTTTGAGAATCCTTTGTTTCCACAAGCGCTGCCCAAATATCTGTTGTCAAGGAGACCATTAAGTATGGACGCCTGGCTTAATTGCAACCTCGGGCAATCTTCACAGGTTGAAAACTCTCTTTAAACACACTCACTGTCTCTCTTTCTCTCTCCGTCGCACAAACACACACACACACACACACACACAAACACAAATAGACACACACATGCGTGCATATTCTGTTGTACACACTCCCTTCTCTGGCAAACAGAAAGAAAATGCTTTCTGTCGGTGTTTGAAAGCATTTGGGGGAAAAAAAGACCTATTCAGCTGCTACCCCCCTTTATTAACGCGCATTTCTGGAGCGCACAAAGCCCCAGAAACGGAGGTGGTCCCGTGCACAGGTATGATGTCCTTTTTCATTCCCAGTGCTCGCCATCCATTGGCTCAGCAACACTGAAGGCTTTTGTTCTCTCCCTCCCTCTCTCTCTCCCCCTCTGCCGGAGAGGGTGAATGGAAATACACACTGCTGCGCCGCGCCGTTCAAAGTTCTCCTGCGCTGCGGCGCAGCGGGCCAGCTCGGCCGGCCGAGTCCGGGACGCCCGTGCGCTGATTGGGCGACATGATTTCCACCTGCTGGCCGCCAACGCTGCAGCCTCCATCCCCCTAATCTGCTCTGGGGCTCCGCGGGGACCAGCCGGGGGGTTCCCTCGCCTCTCCGACACCAAGCTTCGTCCTGGGATTTTCCGTTTTTACGGTCAGTGTTCGGTAATGCGACAGATGGTGTCCATTTTTTATCATACGACCCGTGCTAACTTGTTATATATTTTTAACGGGCTTATCAAGAAATAACTATTTGTCCGAAGATGAATAGCATCTCGATTTATTATTATTTGCACTGTTTTTTCCTGCAGTGACCATTAACACTTTTTGGTATATAATTTAATTTAAAAAAAGAATTGCACACCGAGGATGCAAGTTAAATGATCTGTGCAACAATCCAGTGTACCCAGAACAGGTAAAAAAGCAGCCAGTTTTCATTTAAAATAACGCATCTGTAGCATCTGAAATACATCGTCGGAATTTCAACAAGTGTACTTAGGTTTTATCGGAGTTACAGGCGAATGCATTGCGGTAAAACCGGGCGTTATTCTCGTAATATTCAATCAATCCCGTAAAATAATGTACATTAATCAATAACGCCGATAGAAAATAACTGAATTAGCCGAAGTCTGGGACATTTTGTTCACTTTTGCGGTTGTCCAGGCGGAACAGCGGGATACCAGGGCGTCTAGAAACGTCCAACCTGCTCTCCCTGCTTACTCACTTGTCAGCATATTTACATCATCATTTACATTTTAGGACACTGTCTATGTTAAGGTACGCTGTCATCCAGTTATATTGTTCGTTCTATCCTTTATATATTGCAGTTTCCATGTTAATGCTGATTTACCGATCTGCAGTGTTGTCTGTCATGGCTCTAGAAATGAGAAACAACTACAGAGCGGTACCTAGAAGTATTATCTAAGTAATTTATAGTATTACGACATATGTTGTCCTTGTCTAGTCTGCTTGCTTTGGAAACTTTTTTTGCATAAATATCTACAAAATACTGTAACTGCTTTCCTGGCCGCTAGGGGGCTTCGGGATTCCACCGAGGATCGCATATCGTAATGCACCGCTTCGGGTTTACCGTGGGGGGGAGGGCGGTATTCATTTCTTTACAGCTGCTGACCACGCAGGTTTTTATCCCGGTTTGGCTTTTAAAAATGTGATTGCGATGCCGTGTCATCTTACATAGGGGTTTCAGCTATGAATCACACAGTTACAGTATCATCTGCATACCTGTGACTGGCTCCACCAACCGGCTCCTTCCTCGCATCATGCACTCTGTCCAGGATGAAACCGCAGCACGTTACGTTTGTCTCACCTGAAACAGACAATGATTCTGTCACCTGCTTCGGGTTATCACTGCAGCTCTGTCTCTCTCTTGTTTGTTGTCAATGTAGCTGACAAGTGCAGAATCAGAATTCTTTATTGCCAGTGTACGATTGCACATTCAAGCCACGAAAAGCTGCTTAGTTCACTCCTAACAGAAGCATCAGTAAACAACAACAACAATGACACATTAGGTTGTATTTAAGGTAACCTACCTGGCTAAATACTGCTGGAATAACATAAAAGGACTGAATGGCATTGAAAGTGAAGCAGGTTGATTGGTGAATAATGTATTAATTAGCAGCTGGTCTGTTCAATGCACCCTGCGCTGTATGGCTTTTTATTCCTATCTGACTGTCGTAAGGGCTCATATAGGGATGGAAGCCATGCAGTGCACTGTGTTCCAGTCAAACTGGCCAATCACGGAGCATCCCCGTCCCCCACCCCTTTCCAAAAACTTTGAACCCTCCTCTTTCCCCCCTGCAATGGTTTTCCTCCAGGTTTCTAAAGATGCGTACCCTAGAGTGAATTAGATTGGATGTGCTCTCGACCCAATGGCGCACCTCAGTTTAGTCTTACCAGCAGATACACCTGTGCACATGTATTCACATGTATGACGAGAAGCTGTTGTTCTACCGTGAATTTCGTGCTGGAATTACTAAGTGCCAGGCTGCATCTGGGTCCACTGCTATAGGCCGCTGTTGCATTTCCCCCTACAGCGAGGTTCAAGGCTAAACATTAAGGCGCAATGTCATCTGTACTTTCCACCAGCTGTGACATCCTCACACGCCAACATCTCCCAATAAGTATCATTTAGCATGTCCTGGGTCACAGGCTAAGTTCCACAGCCAGCCACATAATTTCATTACCGCTGGAAATATTACTGCTGCTGTAGTCAGGATAGATAAAGTGTGATATTTATGTTTGCTGTACCAGCAATACTTTTAGCATGATTTGGGCTGCAAAACTTTATGAGAATTCAAGAATAAAAGCCTTATATCACAGGATTGTTCTTCCAGAATGCAGGTAAATCAGGGGCCTTAAGCTACTGTCCGTTCTACCTATAGCAAGAGACGGCCACATGTTTAGGGAGAAAGAACAGATGAAGACGATAAAACAGGCTATATATTATGAAACACGCTGTCATGGTCACTTCTTAAATGTCTGTGATACTGAATGGTTATAGACAGCAAACTGAACAGAGGGTATTTACACTATACTGTTTCCTTCATTTTGAATTCTCTTGTGTATGGTGCATAGTACTGTGCAGAAGTCTTAGGCAGGCAAAACAAATGGTCAAAGCTATATATATATCTATATATACATATATACAGACACTAAGTGCACATTTGCTCAGAACAAAAAAATGCAATTTAACATCAGAGCATATGAAAATCATGAACAACTAGCAAAACTAGTAAAATGTCTTTGGTTCTCCAAAGTTACTGAAATCTAGTTGGAGGGCTAGCTGAACACCACGTCAGTTCCCAAACCTCCCCTCAGAGGCACCTCAGCCATTCCATGTATTTTTTAAATTTCACCACCAGCACACTTAATTAATTAACTTAATTAGTTTTAAAAAGTCAATGAGATATTAACTAGCTATACAAGTTGTGCTAGTGGCTGAGTAAAAAAACACATAGGTGCACTGGATGGCTGCTGCAATTAATGGGGCGATTTTAGCAGTGGTTTTGAAACGGCTAAGCTAACATACTTTGATAGGCAAAATAGCATCGTTTTATACCAACACAAAGATCATTTAAACATTTTCGTTGGCTTTTGCACAGTACTGTAGGTATGCATTGGTATGCATGTGAAAATAAATGTTGTTAATTTTCAAGGATATAAATAAAAATCACAGTTTCTTTTTACTGAAGGGGATGATGTACAAAAAACTAAATTGTGTTTCTCAGTTGATTTACAGGTCACATAATCTTTGTGTCAAACTATCTTATAGCAAACCTAATTTTATCTTCCCAAAATGTCAATTATCATAATCTTTATTTTTGATGGAGTAATATTTTAGCTCTTTGAATAATCTACACCGATGCATCTATAAAAAAATCAGACAGAACCTTTGGAAAATCAGTGCTGCATTTTCTCATTTTCATTCGAAAGGGAAGTCATGCACAACCTCCCTTCCCTGGGACTTGACTATATCCTCAATAAAGCACTAGATAAAAACCTATAGGTCACTGTCCACTGAAAGTTAGCTTTGTTATTGTATTGATGTGTGATTTTGCTCTCCCTCCCATTAGCAGGAATGCTGCTACTGAAGAGATCACAGAAGAGGAAAGGTAGGTGAACAGTAAGGAGGGGGGAACAGAGATGCCTGGACAGAAAGCATGGAAGGTCAGGCCAGAACCTGCATCATTTGGGCTTATAGAGGCAGTAGGTAGCAGAGTAATCAATAAACTGAGCTTCTAACCAAAAGCTTGGATCAAATCCCAAGAGGGTTTTGCCATTGTACCCTTAATGTAGATAGATAGATATACACTTCATTGATCCCAAAGGAAATTTAGGCATCCAGTAGCTCAAATACTCAAATAATTTGAATGCACAATAATGCACACAACACACAATGACAAACAAGGATTGCAGGGGCCGACAGTGTCTATGGATGCTGTGCAGATGTCAAAGTAAATATTAGTGCAAAAATAATGATTAATTACTACTATAAATATGAAAATATACAGTTTGTATACTATATATAGTATATATATAATCTGAGTGCTTTCTATAAATTATTTTAATGAATGATTCATCTGTATAATTTCACTATAATTTACTGTATAATTTAAACTGCCAAGTAATTCTGCATAAACTCTGCATAAAGATGTTTTCTGAGAAATTAAATAAACCGTAGACCACCTGCTCGCCTCCATGGGTTTTTGTGGCTCTGGATCTCGCCCTTTCTCTGCCTGCAGCTGTGCTGCATACCACTGGGAGACATGGACTCATGTTCTGAAGGTTTGGAGGTGATGTTTGGCTCAGCCTGTCTCCCAGGGTGTCCCTCAAGGTCACGGCAGCCTGTTTCCTACAGCGTTCAGAGAAAATTATGTTGTGAACCCGATAAACCACAGTAACGGACACTTTGCTAAAATTCACTTGGACATGAAAATAATATCTTATTAAAATCAAAGATTAGGATGAATCGCAAATGTAATGATTTCTCAAATGCAATGATTTCTTTCTTTCAAATGAAATTTGAAATGACTGTGGTTGTGGGTTTGATTTCTCTCATGGCTTTATGTGAGGAACTAGCATGTCTGCCTGTATCCATAATCTGTAGATATTTGGCAAAATTTGGTAGTTGTATTTGTGTTTTTAAACTTCAAAATTATCTATAGTGCATGAGTGTATAGCTTATACTAGCATATCCCATCCAGGGAGTCCCGTACTTTGTGTCCTGTGCTTTCGAGGATAGGCTCCAAGCACACGCCAACTCTGTGCTACCTGAGGGTGGACAGATGGATGAAAAATCTACTGAAAAAAACCACTGGCACGAATTCATCTTCTCGTTGCTTATCCTATAGTCAGGATCCCGTGAGACTGACATATATAATAAAATGTAAAGTATATACTGACGTAGTAAGGTGCAATTACTTTTCATAATTTAACACAAAACGTGTTCGATACTACGTTGATATACACTTCAATGTAAAAGAATCGTTTGTGGTTGTTGATCAAATCCAAGCGTTATGCTTACGGCTATGAACATTTGGAGAAGCGAGGAACAGTGGAAATCGCCTCTATTATTTATGCAACGCCGACGGTCTCCTTTAAAAGTCCTTTGCAAATAAAGAAAATCATCTTGGTTATACTGTATTAAAGCGATAAAAGGAACACAGCGGACTGTGCTCGTTAGTTTCTTGGTCATATATCGTTTCTCCGCCGCCCAGGACGTGAATTGTCTCTTTTACAAGGTGGGGAGGGAAAGCTCATTAGTATTCAGAGTAAAGCGGTACCTGATTGGCCATGATTCTCTCATGAATATTAACGAATTACTCGAACCAGCCTGTAAAAATTCGCGTCCCGGACATGCCCGACATCGGAACCGGATGTGACGTAGGATCGGCCTCCCCTCCCCTGGCCGGCCTCCGCCAGCAGCAATCTTACACAACCTGTGTGCTGTTGCCTCTTACACAAGCTGCGCACACGGGGACTCGTGTCCTGTGTCTGCAGCCTGCGATTTTAAAGTTCAGAGCGTCTCCACCGTTGTTTTTTTTTACTTGCCGAAACTATCCCTCGGTTGTGTTTCCCTGGGAAATGGCCAAACGCAAAGGCTCGGCCGGTGCCGTGCCTAAAATCGACACAAAGAAGTTGAAAGAGGAGGCGAATGCGAGAACTAAGGGAACAAAGTGCAAAAAAGAAGCAGGTACACTAATGGGGGGTTAAACGAAAGTACGGATATCGCTGCTTGCTGGAGTGATGCGGGTCTTTCTGAAAGGCAGATGTAATTCAGTCACGTTGCATGTTGATACGGTGATAAAATGTCTGGGCGAAATGTCAGCCGCGTGACGTCACTAAACACGCCGGTTGATGTTTGCGGCTTTTGGTCGCGTTCAGGATGCAGCTGCCATCCTTCGCACTTCGCTGGTTTGCTGATGCGAAGCTTAGAGGAACTTTACCGTTAATAACAAATATATGTGTGTACAGAGTTATAATGGGAAGTCATCCCCTCTGCCATCCCCTTAGGAAATATACTATGCCCTTAAATTATTCTCAGTGTACTTTATCTCACGTAAATCTACTGATTATATCGGATCTGGACTTTGGGGTCCCCCAGCCGTAGATAGTCCCCCATGGCCATCCACCCACTGTGGAAAATGCTTCGTATTCCAGATGGCCAGTCAGACCCTGATGTCAGGGGTACTCATCTGGAGGACTGTGACCTAAAACCCAACTATATCGTGTACCAGTTATATATAGTTAGAGCATGAATCATATTACAGGCATGTATAATTAGAAAGTGTATATCTTGTGAATATGAAATATGTACAATATTGGGGACTAACAAAAAGTGGCAAAGAGGTTATGATGGATCGTGTATGACCTTGACTATTGACTCAAAACAATAGCAGTTTTGTCTTTATTAACTTATTCTGAATAAAAGTATTAGTTAATTAATTTAATTTTACTACTAATCATTATTATTTTTCTTAAACCCTCAGCCACTGAAATAGCATGTCTCACTCCTGCTGAAAAACCAAGCAAAAACACCAAAAAGACCAAAACCCAGAAGTCAAGGCCTAAGAATAACACACCAGGTCAACGGACAAGTAAATACTTCCAGAACAACTCTATTATAATAAGTGATGATGATGAGGATGGAGATGCTGCTCCATACTCTGACAGTGAGGCTGCAGTACTGAAAGTAGTAAAGAAGGAGGAAGGAGAGGACAGTGACGAAGAGGAGGAGGAAGAATGGGAAGATGTGGAAGGTGGGAGCTGATACTCTTGTTGGTGTCGGGCGGGATGGGTGTGCTGCTGTGTGTTGGCTGCTTTTTGTGATGGTTGCTTCTTCCCTCAGAGCTGGCAGACGCATCTCAACCTGTGGTGCCGTCTCAACCTGTGGAAATAGAAATTGAGGCCCCAGAACATGCCGCGAAGAGACAGAAGAGGTGAATGGGCATGCCATGGCAGGGTGGTCGCGCCATGGCAGGGTGGTCGCGCCTTGGCAGCGTGGTCATTCCACCAGATTACTTGCTGTCATGCCAGATGTGGCTTACCCTCCTGTTTTCAGTAGCTTTAACTGGCTAATTGTTTTAGCTTTAAACCAGTAGTGTGGGCACTTTCAACCTGCTTTTAAAAACTTTTTTTGTGCAGACAGGTCTTGAAATTTGAATATCTGTTTTATTACCTGCGAAGCACTTTGTAGCATTTGTTCTTGAAAAGTGCCTTATAAATAAAGTGCTTACTTATAACTAAGTTTCAGATGGCAGTCTTTCTATACGTTCTTTACTTTATAAGAGGAAGTCTAGAAATGTCGCCGAATCCTCAGCTTCTAGGGATATTTTGGACATCCTAGGTATACTCTGAGGGAGACTATTGTCACTCCGGCAACCCTAACATGTCTGTCTTTCTCAGGGAAAAGAGGAAAGCGGAGTTTGAGACTTACCTGCGGCGAATGATGAACCGTTTCAACAAAGAGCTGGTGGTGGACATGCACAAGGTGACCCAGAAGTTCTAATGTCGGACAGCCTGTTTTCCGCTTGCTGTCTTTCCTAATGCTTTCGCTACTCCAGGGGAAGGCAACTCTGGTCCTGGAGTTCCAGTATCCAGCAGGTTTTCCATTTCAGGATCTGGGTTGCCTACCCATGGTTTACACCTTGTATTTTTGCAGTTAAACAATATTAGAAATAAATAACAATGTCTTGTCATTGTGTATCAGTCATATTCATGATTCATCAGCAAAAAAGACTAAATGTTCAGATCATCAAAGCAAATGATCAAAAGTGTGTTTAATTATTAATTGATGCACATATAAACCCTTAAATCTGCTCCTGAGTAAAAGGGATCATTATTACGGTAATTGCCTAGTCCAGGCTTCCCTAAGATCTGGATGTCCTCACCACAAGCCATTCCTGCTAATGCCACCTACAGGTGCACCTCCTCTGTCTAGTGGCCAATGGCGTCTTTCGGAACCGGCTCTGCAGCGAGCCAGACCTTTTGGCCGTGGCCATGTCCCTCCTGCCAGCTCACTACACCGCAACGCCTCCCGAGGAGGTGAACACCTCCTTTCTGTGTGGCCTGCTGAAGTGGTAAACGTGGGGACTGGTCAGCTGTGTGGCGCCATTCTGAGAGTAGCTGTTCCAAGCGCAGTGCTGCAGTACATTTGGGTAATGCCCGCTACCCGCCTCCTCCAGGTTTCAAACCACCTTTACGCTGACCCCGGAGCTCCCCGAGGAGCCTGGGGGAGACCCCCAGCAGATCCTGGAGAAGAGGTTGGGGTCCCTCTCTGCTCGAGATCATCAGGAAATGACTCACGTGAGCAGTGATTTATTTTTGTATCTTTCATAAATAGCAATGCTGCATAATCTCTCGCTTAATGTACTCACGTGCTACACTGACCTATAAGTGTCTTTAGGAAATAGGGTCAAACCCATCCATCTTCTAACCATTTACCTTGGTCGGGATCAAATGTAAATGGAAATTGATTATGAAAAATCTATGAAGAAGCCCTTTTTAAAAAATCCTTTCAAGTTTGTGTATTGGAACATGCGCTCACTTGGCATCCATTTGTTTCCGTGTCGTCTTGTCATGTGACCATGTCTCCCTCCAGCTCTTCCTCATCGTGCTGAGGTCACTGCATTTATTTTGCCGCCTGGTGCTCTCCCTTCAGCCCATCCCTCTCAAAGAGCCCCCCGCTAAGGTAAATTGTTGCACACTGTATGCAGTTATCTGCATGATGGATAAAAATGAACCAGCAAGTGCTGCACGCTGGGTATTCATCAGGATTACACAGTGGTTTCCACTTTAAGACAGTATACAGCAAGGCACAGTGAGCAAAAATGAAGCTGTTTGCCGTAACATAATGTTGTGTTAAGCTTCGTTAAAGACTATTTAGAGGATTCAACTGCTGGCCCCCAAGAAGCAAACCTTTACAACATTCAGGTTGTCTTTATTATATATGATTTAGGCCTCTGTCATACAGTGGTTATAGTGCTGCAGTACGAAGTGGGGCCTGGCTGAGCCAACTTTGTGTTCCAGAGCAAAGAGAAGTCGCCAGGCAGTGTACCCCAGAAGAGCCCCAAGGAGCCAAAGGCCTCACCGGGGGCCAAGAGGCCAGCGGGGGCCAGGGGTGGTGGGATAGGGCGAGCTGGGAAGAGGCAGCGGAAGGAGGTGAAGGAGGAGGAAGCAGAGCCAGTGACCACACCGACCCAGAGACCCAAGAACAAGCAGCGCCGGAGTGTCGCCTCTAAGGTGAGCTACAAGGAGGAGAGCAGTGAGGGGGAGGAGCACAGCCAGGAGGAGGAGGAGGAGTTCCAAGCCTCTGAAGAAGAGGAGGATTCCGAGGGTGAAGCCACAAGGAAGGGCAAGACAAGACCAGACAAGAAGGGCAAGACATCCCAAGGCCAAGGGAGCCGGAAGAGAGGGGGAGACGAGGAGGAAGTAGTGAGGGAGTTCAAGCGGAGGCAGGGAAAGGGCGACGAGGAGTGGCTGGAGGTGTACCTGGAGCGGGAGGGACACTGGGTGTGCCTGGACGTCCAGCAGGGGAACGTGGGGAAGCCGCTACTCTGCTCCAAACAGGCCAGCCAGCCCCTGAGCTACGTCCTGGCCGTGGACGGCGACGGCTGCCTGAAGGACCTGGGCTGTAGGTACGACCCCACCTGCATGACAGCATCCAGGAAGCGTCGCGTGGATCAGGATTGGTGGGAGGAGACCCTGGGCAGCTTCCGTAGCCATGCCTCCAAGAGAGAGGAGAGGGAGGACCAGGAGGTGAGATGCTCCCACCTTGGGAGTAGCTAGACATTTAGCAAAGTGTCCTGCAGTTCAGTGTTCTGTTTGTCATCTTGGACTGGGCCCTAGATAAATGTAGGAGTGCATGATGATGCCACAAGGGCTGTCGTGATTGAGAAATTTTAGTTGACGACTACTTGTCATACAAATAATTGCGATTAACGAGTTAATTATTTTTCGGTTAATTTTCTAACATTATTAGACTTAGCTTCATCGTAGATTAATAATACACACACCTTATGAAGAAGAGGAGCTATTAATTAGCGTGGAATGTTGGAACATGTAAATAAATATTGCATTTCACTTTGCCTTTTATGCTTTGTAAACAAAAATTGTGCTGGATAGATACAACAAAGAAGTTAAACACCTCGACATAAACAGTTATGCTACGTTCACATCACGAGTGGAGAAGATGCCAGTGGTCGCGCTCGCCGCGACGCTAGCCAACACCGGCGACGCTCTCTGATGTCACTGAGTGGGTGGGGACAAGGCCACTCAGAATGCCAGGCTCTGTGAACTTTTAATCGCAGGAAAGCAAACAAACGTGTAGCTTATATCTTTGTGCCGACTGCCGATGGGGGTATTTGTCAAAGCACATGAAATTAAGACAAACACTACTGTTATGAATAAATAACGTTAAAGTTATTGACAATTCACATTGCGCCAAAATTAGTGTGTGATTTGCTTTCCTTTCACAAAAACATATATATTTTTGTCTATGCCTCATTTTAATTTGTCCCTCCACGCAAGCAGTGACATGTCAAAAATAATTTAATAAGATACTATATCTTTGTATTGAAAGTCCTTTTTTAACATTTGTGCAGTTTTTGTACATTTGTAGCGGTCTATATAGGTTTTTTTAAACGCATAGGTTTATGCTATGAGCCCATCCATCCATCCATCCATTTTCCAACCCGCTTATCCGAACAGGGTCGCGGGGGGTCCAGAGCCTATCCCGGAAGCTATGGGCACAAGGCGGGAACAACCCAGGATGGGGGGCCTGCCCATCGCTGGGCACACTCACACACCATTCACTCACACATGCACACCTATGGGCAATCTAGCAACGCCAATCAGCCTCAGCATGTCTTCAGACCATGGGGGGGAAACCCCACAACAGCACGGGGAGAACATGCAAACTCCACACACATGGAACCGGGCAGGATTCGAGCCCCAGTCCCAGAGGTGTGAGGCAACAGTGCTAACCACCATGCCTCCCCTTATGCTATGAGCATTTTTTACAAAAAAATTTAAAGAATGCCATGTGGAGATGTATTTTGTCTCACGGTGTATACCCCGATGGCATTCCATACACTTTCTCCTCTATTGTGCTTGGGAACTGTTGGGTCGGAACAAAACACGCTCTCTTTAGCAGAGCATCGCTACATTCCCATTGGTTGCCGCCCAACTGCGCTATAGCTCATTACCATAAAGTTGCTGCCCAGATCGCGCCGCTCCTCAATGCCTCCTGACTGAAGGCACTTCCCATAGACAATGAATGACTTCCAGTCGCTTTGACGCTCTCGCCACTCGCGGTGTGAACATAGTGTTAGTACAGATCGGGTACTGACAATACTACCTGCCTGATTTGGTCCTCGCACCGTCTGTTTGTGTGCTGCATTTATACATCGCACCATATTTTCTGCCACCGCCCGATCCATTCATCCTGCCATTTTACTGCAAACCGTATTGTCTACATTCACAGCAAACTAAGCCGTTTAACTTGTCGGAATTAAGGTAGTCTGGGCTAAATGTAGGTTAACGAAGTTCATTTAAACTAGGGTACCTTAAATCTGACAAGTTATCCGGCTAAGCAAGAAATACAGGCATCTGGTGTTAATGATTCCACCGATTTAAATATATATATTTTGCTTGTCATTTTAACTGTTCAATCTGGTAATCCATTTCCAGTTTTTGGATCGACATCAGAAAAAAAATGGACAAAATAACATAAATTCTCTGGCTGTTTTTTTCCTGTTGGCATAATGTACTGATTTTGCTGCAAAATAAATTGCAAACATCTGGGAAATATACAATCACCCCATCGTGACTGAGGTGCCTAATGAGACCCATCAACATGCATTCAGACTCAAGTGCAGGTGCAATGCAGAACTTTTATTAATTAGACAAAGAACACAACCCAAAGAAGCCAAAATCGGAATATCTATCTGCATATCCCATTCTAGAATGCTGGAAGTAGCTCACAAACAGCCCATAAAATAAACCTGATGTCCTAACGTGAAATATTAACAGGATCTGGTTGGGTCGTGAAAATGCCATGAAACAAAGTGGTGCAGATTAGGCACTGCCGTAAAATATGCCATGAAGTGTAGTGCTGTTTATG
Source organism: Petrocephalus sullivani (assembly GCA_026780845.1). Taxonomy (NCBI): domain Eukaryota; kingdom Metazoa; phylum Chordata; class Actinopteri; order Osteoglossiformes; family Mormyridae; genus Petrocephalus; species Petrocephalus sullivani. Next base: position 4,737,464 of record JAODKM010000099.1, on the reverse strand, counting down.
GTAGATGACAGGGCAGGATTCCACGGGAAGTAATGTATGTTTAAAAGTGACACAGGTACTGATTTGACTATTTTTAATTTGGCGTGGAAGACAAAAATGTGTTCCTGTTTTAAGATGCTGGCAGACACCCACTGTCAGATTTTGGTGTCCCTTTTGATAAAGCGTAATAGTATAGAAACCGTAATAGTTTCCCTGGCATAAGTTATTAGTTGTTGAGGGGTTCACTAATGCAAGGCCAGAAATTAGTGAATCATATGCTAAACTCTGTCCTGAGTTAGATTATGCGTTTCTGGTCCCGTGGCCATCAGGTCGACGACGCAGTAAAACAAAATTTGTAGTAGTATGTATGTAGTAAAACACACTGCAGTGTAAAAGGCGCTAAGAAATAAACGCTGAATAAACTGAAATGTGTAGATTATACACACACATGCTTACACACACACACACACACACACGCGCGCGCGCGCGCGCATGCAGCATTATGCATTCTCAGTCTTTACCTTCTGCTTCAGCTCCAGGCAAAGCTGCTGGATAAGCCTCTGCCGACTTCCATCACAGAGTACAAAAACCACCCCCTGTATGCGCTGAAGAGACACCTGCTGAAGTACGAAGCTGTCTACCCCCCCACTGCTGCTATCCTGGGCTACTGCAGGGGGGAGCCAGTCTACTCCAGGTACCTTCCCATCCTCCTCCTTCACGCCGCCTCGCTGTGCAGCACCAGCTGATGTTTAAGTGTGTGGGTATCCCGTAGATGTGTTAATTGGAGTGAATGATGGTGTGGAATTGTCTCGTCCAGCCTGTGGATCTGAACTGTGAGTGTAGTCTGTGATTGAACTGAGTCCTGGGGACGCTACCTTGGCAGGGACTGTGTTCACACGCTGCACTCGAGGGACACATGGCTTAAGGAGGCACAGACAGTGCGACTGGGGGAGGTGCCATACAAGGTAATGTCCCTGCACGCGCGTGTGTGCGTGTTTGCACACACAAGTTTGAGTCTTTTCAACAAATTCTTACATCACTGGTTCTCGGTAAAATTCGTAGTGAATAAAATAGATGCTATGTCTTGATTGCTATTGTAATAGTTTTTTTTAGTCCTTTTTAGGTAGCAATTCGTAATAATAATGACAACAACACGAGGTATAAGGTACCTGTGCTGCCATTTACAAATGTTTTTTTAATGTGTATATAACCCATTTTAGTTTAAGTTCTAGCCTTCTTAAACCTACCAAAATCAGCTAGGTCAAGCTGTTTGATTAGCACAGACATTCATAATGTTGGTCCTATTTGCCTTCTCCCCCATTCCAGATGGTGAAAGGGTTTTCTAACCGTTCTCGGAAGGCCAGGTTGGTGCCTGAGAACCGCGACATCGATGACCTGCCGCTGTTCGGGCCCTGGCAGACGGAGGAGTACCAGCCGCCTTTGGCTGTAGATGGCAAGGTACTAACTAGGGCTCATTAAGTTCACTTAGCTGAGCATGCCCACGTACTACTGTCTTGGTAAATCATGGAAGCGATGAGCACTAAAGTGGCAGTGAAGAAAGGTGCAGCTTAACAGCCAAAGTATCTTTTAAAAGAGGAGATTGTGGATAAACAAGGTGAAAGATGTCTGTGTTGTTGCAGAACTTTGTGCAGTTTAAAGTCCACACGTTGATTAAACATAAGGATATGCGTGTCTGGGTTGTAACGTGTCTTTCTCTTGTTCTGTCTAGGTTCCCCGTAATGACTACGGCAATGTGTATATGTTTCGCCCCTGCATGTTACCAGTGGGCTGTGTCCACCTGCGGTTGCCCAATCTAAACAGAGTTGCCCGCAAGCTGGAAATCGACTGCGCTGCTGCTGTCACTGGCTTCGACTTCCATGGCGGTTTCTCACATCCAGTGTAAGACTCACTAGCCATGCTGACATGCCAGTCTTTTGTGCTTGTAGGGATGGCACTTTGACACACAATTCGGTCTAGTTAATGTCCTACAAAAATTTCATGGACCACTAAAACGGCTGGGGTGAAGCCTACAGATGAGTTGGTGATTTGATCAATTTCACCCCTATGCTGTATGCCACTATACACTCCCTCTTTTACATACAATATTATTCTATTCTTCCAGCACTGATGGCTACATTGTTTGCGAGGAGCATAAGGAGGTTCTGTTGGCTGCCTGGGAGAATGAGCAGGAGATCATAGAGCAGAAGGAGAGAGAGGTGACTTTCTGAGTGTGTTTCTGTGTGCACAGGCTATCCTGTCTGCGCACTTGTCTCTAACACGGAGTCTGGGGGTGTCTTACAGAAGCGGGAGAAGAGGGTGTTGGCCAACTGGACCCTCCTGGTGAAGGGACTGCTGATTAGGGAGAGATTAAAGCGGCGCTATGGGACCAAAAATAAACAGCAGGCCATTGGTCCAGAGGGGCTCTCCTCTGATGAAGAAGAAAAAGAGTGTGAAGGATCTCAAACCACAGCAGTGGACCTGGCCGCCTCCTGGCCCCAGAACCGACAGGAGGAGCAGGAGGGAGCCACTTCTGGGCAAAAATCAGCAAGCAAGAGAGAGAAAAGAGGACAAGAGAAGCACCTGTTTCCATTTGAGAAAATGTGAAGTGGCTGTTTATTGGTGATACGCACATTTCCGAGGGTATTAAACACAGACAAGCAGTAACCTACACTGATCTCTGACTCTCCCATACTGTCACAAAATGATCTCTCCACAATGAATAACTTATGTTTATGCACATTAGTTGTAGTCTCATGTCATTTACTGTTCTTGTTTTTTTGTTACTTGTATGTTTGTTGGATGTTGGGAAATTGTTTATCGGGGCCTTTCACTTTGATCTTGCATATACCTCTGACTGTCATGTGCCCAGCTGTTTTAGAAAGAACAAGCAAAAACATTTTCATATGAATATAAACTATTTTTCTACAAACAAATCTGTTGAAGTGTTTGTGTGTGTGTGTGTTTGTTGGTGTTGCGAAAATGTTACCTTTAATGAACTACATACAGTTCCAGTTGAATTATTTGACATTTTTTATTCAGTCAGTTATTAACCTCATGACACTTTTGCTCTTCATCTGTAAATTACTTTGTCAGTGATGTAATTTCTACTGTAAATCTGAATAATTTTATTTTTTGACAGGTATAAATTCACATAAGACTATTTGCTTATTCCTTGCTTTTTGTTTTGCCTCCTTTGGTGCAATGTATTACCGAAATATATTCGAAACATAAAGGAAATAAGAAAAGATACAGATTTACTAATAACATGTCTATATAATGATATATAACATGCTCATATAATAAGATGTCTTAGATCAACAAAGGCCACAAAGAATGTGCCATTTCTACATTTTCATTAAAGAAAAAGTGAAAATAATAGAAAACGGCATTAACAATACAATTAACACTTAAATGTAATTGATTTAGAGTTTGAATTTATAATTTGGAAGATGTAGGAAGGTACGGGGACTTTTTCCTTGCGAAAAACATCAGCCAGCCCTTGACATACAGTAATACGGAGTCATGCTCACAGGAGGCGGATGTGACGTAGTGACTAATCTCCCTGCGCTTCCTGTCTTCCTTCTTGGCTGAGACTCGGTAAGCCGAACCGAATTTGTTCTGGCTCTCTCCGTGGCTCCTGCGCTTGCATCGTGCGGCTGCCCAGCGCGGCCCCGGCGGGTAAGTGGCACAGGCCCCTCGTACAGGAATGATTAAATCTGCCGCTTGTACATTTCTGGAGCCGCTCACGGCGCCGCTTGGCCTTGTTTACATGCGGATCCTCGGGCTCGCAGTGAGAGGCGGCGGCCCGTGTCGGGGGCAGAGGTTAGGAATTAGCGGCCATACAATGGAGGGATCGAGCCCATTCTCGGGGGCCATCCGACTCCCCTCTCCTGCACAGTACATCTGTATTTAATGCGCTATCCGGGTATTTCGGGGTTACCCCAGCAAAGCCTTTAACGTAACTAAAGAGTAATACTTTCTCTGTGTCTGACTATTATAGTAAGCAGTTTGTAAACAACTGGAATGGGCGTCGTGTTACTGCGCGGATCCGCCGAGCCGGCTTTCCCCGCCGTGACACGCTAATGGCCAGGCTAATCGTGGCCGCTGGTTAGCTGGTTAGCTGCCTGTGCTTGTCAACCTGCGTTAGTGATATATTTAGAAAAGGACGGAATGCGGGGCGGTAGCCCCGGGTGCATAACCCCCCCCCCGCATCTGCCTGGGAAGCGGCTCAGCTTGTTGCCTGCCTCATCACATGCCCCTCCTGCTGGCGTCTTACCCACATTTCCAGCCGTCTGTACCCCTCTGTCGGCCCCGAGAGAATGGTAAGCGCCGGGGTGTATGTGCCCGGGACAGAGAGATGGCACAATGTACTCATGCTGCTGTCACTTACACCGTCGCTATTGCTGTGACTACGGGCTCCGTGGGTATAGCATTGCCCTGTAATCCCTTAAGCTACGCAGCGCCGATCCGCTCGCCCAGCCGCGCTTATATCTGCACGTCCGTCCCTCCGAGACCAGCCGGAATTAGTCACATCGCGGTTTATACGCTGTATGTATGTTATGCTGCTAATGCCAGTCAATTAGATGCACCTGATTAATGTTGTTCAGCCCGACAGGATCTATAAGTATAAGTGCTTCATGTGGATCTTTAAAATGTCATTGGGGAAATAAAAGCGTTAAAAAAACACAAACAGAAATCCGAATGAGGTAAAAATCTGGAACCTGACCTTAAAATTGTAGGTCAGATATTCAAAGTAGCGTTTAGAAAAAGAAGCAAATGTTATGCAAATATATGTAAAACATCTCAGAAATGTCATGTACTAGATTGTTATATAACAAAACAGCATTGCCAGAGACCTAGTGCAGTGCAAAAATAGTTAAGTAATTCAGCTTTCAGATGGTGCAACTTACAGCTATCTTGACTTGGGCGGGGGGCGGGGGGGACATGTTTTTACTGACAGGTCAAACTGTAAAGTGCTTTGTGAGCCTGTACCATTGTCTGAAGCTGTACGGGCCATAGTGGATCTGCATCGTAGCCAAAGCCTGGCCCACAGCCTTGGAAGAAACTGTAAACTTCTGAATTGTGAGTCTTTATTGCAGACCACTTGGATGTTTAGTATAGCCCTGTATTCAGTGCTGGGCGGAGACCTTTGCCTGAATTAGCAGTCACTTGGAGGCTGTATCTGTAAGGTTCATCTGAGGTCGTTTGTGTGAGGACTACAGCATAATCCTGTGCTTCTGGACGGCAGCTGAGACGTGTCACCGTGCTCACTGATGCTTGGGGGTGGCTCTCATGTGCCTGTAAACTTTGCGACTGGGGGTTGTTGAAGTGATGCATAACATGAATTTGTTCTCCTCTTTCTCCCCTTTCCTCTTCCCCTTCCGGTGATCTGCACGTCCCCCCCCCCCGGACTCCTCTGCCTGCGGCCTCCCACCACGCCTTCCTCTAGTTCTTTTGACTCCGCTAGACCAGCTTCCAGTTTGCCTCATGAGTGACGGGGAGTGCGACTTCTTCTGCTTCTTCCGCTGCTGCTGAGCACCGAGGCAGCAGGGAGTTGTAGCGATCCCAAGTGCTGAGGGCTGATTGGCGGAGGGCGCTATTTGAGGGCGGGCCCAGGGGAATGTCTGTAGACATGAACAGCCAGGCCTCCGACAGTAACGAGGATGACATCGGCCCCAACTCTGAAGAGGAGGAAGAGGATGAGGTCGGAGAGGATGGGGACATTGCAGACTACTACGAGGGTGTCGCCAGTGATGTGGAGCAGCAGGGGGCTGACGCTTTCGATCCAGAAGAGTACCAGTTCACCTGTCTCTCCTACAGGGACAGTCAGAAGGTCCTGTCTGAGGAGGTCAACAGGGTTGCCAGCACCCTGAAGGTGAGGAGATAGGGTGAGAGGTGAAAGGATTCTCAGGGCACAGATTGGAGGCCCTTTTATTTAACGTGAATTGCTCTGAGCTGTAACATTTTCTGTCCATCTTTCCCATTGCAGGTGTCACCTGCGGTAGCTAAGCTGGTCCTGGTTCATTTTCACTGGCAGGTGTCCATAGTACAGGACAGGTAAGGTCCCCCGTTCATTAGCTGGGGCGGCGCCACACGCCCTCATGCAGCCAGCTCTCTGATTGCTCCCCCAACTCTGTGTTTCATGTTGGCTTTCAGGTACAAGTCCAGCTCCTCCCAGCTGCTGTGTGAAGCCCAGGTCCAGCTCCATCCCAGCAACTACAGATCCGTGACAGTCAGTGCTCTCTCTCTCTGATTAATTATATGTGATGCGTGTGTGCGCGCACCATCACTGGATGTGTCACTTTCTTTCTCTGTTTTACCTCTCTGTATTAGGCCCCAGCACTGACTAAAGTAGAGGCACACATTTTAATATACACAGAAAACACACAAAAATGGAGCCATGTTTTAATGTGGCTGTTACTCTGAAGTTCAGTAATTTATCCCAGCTAGTTTTTGATATGTGTGTATGTCTGTTTGCCGCATATGTGTGCCTAGTGCAGCCAGCTGTGGCGGTAAAGCTGCAGTGGCCGTTTGGCCAGCCTGCCCCGCCAGACGTGTCCCCGCCGTGTTCTGTGGATAACGCTGCCCCCTCTCCTAGGTGCCCGGCCACGCCTTTCAGTGCGGGGTGTGTCTGCAGCAGGTGCGCAGGGATGCTCTGCTTGCCTTGCCCTGCCAGCACTCTTTCTGCAAGGCATGCTGGGAGCAGCACTGCACTGTCCTCGTCAAGGATGGCGTGGGAGTGGGTAAGCTCCTGCGTGATGCCCACCTGTGCATGTCTGTGTCCCTGTGTGGATGTGGTGTTAGTACCTGTTTTTTGACTTTGCGTGCACTCTGCTTTATTTGTGCAGGTTTATATTGTGGATCTCTGTTGACATGTATTAATTGTACATATGTTATAGCCCAAACTGTATGGACAATTTCGTATTTTATTGTAAGGAGCTATGCAGAGTGTGTGTGAGCGAATGCAGGTATTTTATGTATAGCTGTGTGTATGTACATATGATAAAACTGTTAGAAGGTATTTCATCTACCTCTCTGTTTTTATGTGTCTATCTTTACACATGCCAGTTTGGATGTTTCATTTTTAACTTGTGTGATTGTTTCATGGCTGGTACCTCAGATATTTCTGTCTGGTGTTGTCTGTGCAGGTGTTTCATGTATGTCTCTGTGTCAGCCTGTGCAGGTATTTCAGTGGTGTATCTATGGGTGCTTTTCCACCGCACGAAGTTTGGTACTTTCGCTGCTTTCGTTTTTCCATTGACTTCCGGTCGAGTACCAGTAACAAAAAGTCAAGTACCGAAAGTGCCAAATCAGTTGGGGTAACTTGCAGCCCGATTCTGGAATACAGTGCAATCGCCATCTTGACAAACGTACAAACTCAGAAAACAGCAATAAATTAAGTAAAAAAAAAATAATAATAAATAATTGTGATCTGGTCGGAAGAACAGATACAACAAAATCAGGACCACATAACTAGAAAGTATTTTATTTAATATATAGTCTACTACTGCAGCACGGTACTAGAGAGTCTCCAGATATAGCGATGTGATTTTGTTGTAATAAATATTGGGGTATTTTTAAGTCAAATACTCTGTATAAATTTACTGGGCTGGGAGTAAGGGGTTCATAGTTAGATAGTTAATTATGGGGCCGGCTCAGTGTTGCGTTTGCAAGATGTTTGCCCTTCTGGACGTTAGTGTCCAGTCGGACTT
>JAODKM010000099.1:4709072-4723497 GCA_026780845.1 Petrocephalus sullivani | reverse complement strand
CCAGCGGGGAGGGGGGGGGGGGCGGGCCCTCGCAAAGGGTTGCCCTGGCCCCCGGGGCCCCCCCCCCCCCCCTCGGGGCTTGGAGGATCACCCCCCCCCCCCCCCCCCCCAACCACACCCCACCCTCTCTATTCCCTGCTCTGGTCTTGTTTTGGTATGGGTGCATTTTTCTTTCTCATTTGGTTTAACCCTGCTCCATCCCCAGTCATATCATGAGACAGACGGAGACACGCGCGCACACAAGGACGCTCGTAGAAACATACGTGTGCGAGGACGCACGCCGAACGACAGACATGCACAGAAACACGCACATACGAAGGCACACGCAGACACGCACGGGCTTTTTAACAAGCGAAGGGGCAAGCAGGGGAGACGGGCGCACAGTGGCCACGAGGAGCAGACTCTCTGAAATCAGAGACGGCGCCACCTAGCTGCTGTCCTGTCTCCAACCATAACCCAGCTCTCTGCTTTCTCCCTTTTCTCACATTGTTCATCATTATTATTTTTTGAGAAATGGTTGTTAATAGAAATAGATCATTTAAAGGATTAAAAAAAGGAAAAAAAATGTAATTTTCAAAGGTTGTACATTAATACAGAAATAGTTACTGAGAGTTTTTAAACAAGCTCCTGTGTCCTGTGTTGTTTGGTCTGTTATTTCTCTTACCAAGCTAGATAAATCATATTTAGCTTTATTAATATGTGCAGCTGAGATAAGGATTAAGAGAAATCATGCTAGGAAAACAAATTATAGCATTTTTATACTCGGATATCACTTATTACTACTATTCTAATGGATTTTCTAGATTATGCATTTTATATATTTGAATTTTTTAAGAAATTAGGTCTCACATGGTTTGTGTTCCCTGATATTCTTCCGTATCTAACAGGAAACATTTGACAAAATATTTTCATGCCATCTGCAATTGAACTCCCCTAAAATCAGTCCTTTCATATACAGATGAGCTGAATAAGTATTTAAGTATTGTCTTTACAGCCTCATTGGAATAATATGCTTACTGTCATACATTTTAACTGAAAAAGATGTGAACAATTAAAATGCGGTGAAACTGTTTCTGATAAAATCTGTTTGCAGGAGTAAAAATCTATAACAAAGGTAACATGCAAGCAGTGGGTCCTCTTCATTAAAAATGCAGATGAAATTAGACCACAAAGTGGATAAGCATATCTCATGGTGCTTTATGGGACCTGCAATCAATGCAAGCAAAGATGACCGAAGTTGACGGAAGCTGAATTAAAACCACAGTACAAAAATCCCAAATCCCAGAGATTATTCACATGCTCTAGACAAATACAACACTAGGAAGGCACTGTGCCTCTGAGCCTTTAACTCCAAGCCACTGCTACTTTTTACAGATGTTCCTAGTCCTGTGCGTCTGGTGATAGGCTCAAAACTCATTATGATACTGTACTTGATAAGCGGTTATGGAAGCTGTATGGATGGGTGATAAGTCCCTTGTTCAAAGATTTCTTGAAGCTATGATCAAGAACCAAGTAAATTACCTTTAACCACAAGACTGCTGGCTGCTGTTACACACTGTAATCTCTGCTGGAGTTTCACATGATTTCAGCTGTTGGATTGATAATTCTCACACCTCTCTGGGAGCTTATGTTAAACGATGACAGTAAATGAGTGCATTGGCTAATACTAAGTATAAGCCTACCAATGTTGCCTTATACCATTTTCATATGAACTGTAGGATGACAAGGATACATGCCTACAGAAGCTTACCAACCTGGGCAGACTCTCACTCTAATTTGCTTAGCAAAATGCACAATGCATATGGCAGGGCGGTGCCTTGGATGGGATGTCAGGCTGTCATATGGCAACTGACTGACCAGTTCACCTAACTGCACATCTTTGGACTCCTGGAAGAAATCTGCTGCAACATGGATGGGAACATGCAGTGCCTCACACTTCCAGGATTTGGGTTCAAATCCCAACCATGCATTGTGGGTATGGATGGTGGAATGGTTCCCGGAATAATTATGGACATTGCGCCAACTACTATATGCAGAATACTCAGTTATGTATGAGTGTGTAAACTGTTAACATTAATGGAATGTAGACTCTTTAATGTGGTTTAGCATACGTCTCCAAATATATGCTGGGTATTTGTAATTAGTTTGTTAAATATTAACTTTGTTTAGTCATCGAATATAGTATTGAGGCAGGGCTCGACTACTTCGGCCTTGATCTCGGGCGGAAATGACGTCACGAGTAAGCTGCGGGGAATTGGCGCTCACAGATATCCGCACGTGTTGCGTTCGCATTTAGCAGGAGCAGCGGAGCCATGGCGGACTACCTGATTAGCGGGCAGACCAGCTACGTTCCCGATGATGGGCTGACCGGACAGCAGCTCTTCAGCTGCGGAGATGGCCTCACCTACAAGTACGCATCTCGTTACTCTTGTTCTGACCTTCTTTACAATTATGGAAGGGTAATTTGTGTATCCCGACATTCAATAGAGCTAGCTAGGCAGTGAGCCAGCCGGCTACCAACGACACAAAGCTCTAGTTTTAATACCGCTAATGAGTTAATTATATGAACGTAACATATGATATCGCTGCTCATTCATGTCGGCTTTTCGGTTATGCCGGTCTGGCCGCTTACAGCATGATATTCAGGTTACGAGCTGCTGTCATGCTGAAGTGCGCTGCTCTCCGCGGCAATGTCACGCGCGGTGTCCCGTCCCGAACTGGGCATGAGCGCGCGGCTCTGGCGTGTCGTCGTCATCATTGTGATCCACTTAGTCCGTATTTTGGGGAGATGCATTGCGTCGCTTCAGTTTCTTAGACCTGTAGATGGGGAAGTTCCGGCGGAGTTGCGTCCCGTGAGAGCGCCGGATCGGCGGGCGAAGGACGGCACCGCGCCGCATACCGATCCGCATACCGGGCGCGCTGCGCGGTTATTTTCAGCCACCCGGCGCACGTGTGTTAATATCGCCGTGTCGGTTTCTCTGAGAATAGTCACAATATCTTTTAATCCCCGAAATGAGAAGTCGAACCTTAGTCGTGAATTTAATAACTTTCTATTTATGTGGGTGCTTTGCTGATAGGCATAAAGGCACGTGCTGTAGCCTCGGGAGCCGATTTTGGCTTCTGTGCCGAGCATGTTGATGGATACCGAGATGTTTCAGTACTGGGGGGGGGGGCTTGGGGTGAGCACCTTTTATGCATATGTTTTGCTTTTCCCTTCCAGTGATTTTCTTATCCTGCCTGGGTACATTGACTTTACAGCGGACCAGGTGGTGAGTGGAGGCTCTCTTACTAATTGGCTGAATGACTGAATGAATAAATAGCGACCCATATCTCGGGTTGCAAAAATCCTGAATGTGACCAGTCAGTAAAACTGTAGGTCTGCGTCTGGGAGAGCTTGACCACTAGAGGGGATAAATGTCTTAAAGGGGTGGGTCTTTAAATGTCCAAAATTAACTCGGAGTATAACATTAAGAATCCCTGTGAGTGTGCATTTGGCTTTGTCAGCTTGTGAAACACATAGACATTGAAACTGTCTATAATAAGTTAATACTCTTTTAAAAGCACTTAAAGAAATCAAAAATCAGAATAATTTTTACAGTCTGCGGTTCATTTTTGGTAATGAGTTTTGTATTGGTGTATGTTATTTAATATGGCAATTTTTTTATAATGACTTGTCTTTAAAATGCCATTTACTGGTGAGCAAATATGATTTTAGCTTTTTTTTCCCCATCTTGAAACGACCAAAAAAAAACTGCAATTTTTTTGGTTGTGAAGTCTATTTTATGCAGAAATGTAAACTGTGATATGTTTTTATTAAAGGCATTTGTTTTGCTTTCTGTAGGAGACACAATTCAAATCGGACAGCACAAACTTTGATCTATGTCATCACTTGATGTGTTGTTTTTTTTTTGTCCCCCCGCATTAGTTTTAAGCCAGCGTTGTTTGGGGGGGGGGGGGGCTGGGTAGGCAGGCATTTTCCTAAGATCTGAGTCTCTCTCATTTTTGTACCTAAATTGAGGTGGCATTACAGCCAGTTTTGAAAGTCTCTTCTGAAATAACAAATCCTTTTCAGCAAGATTTAATGTTCAGATTCTAATTTGGGCTTAGACATGGTTCTCTGATTCATTAATCCCCACCTGAATGCTTCCCTTACCCCCAGGACCTGACGTCGGCACTAACCAAACAGATCACCATGAAGACCCCTATGGTGTCGTCGCCCATGGACACGGTCTCCGAGTCGGGAATGGCCATCGCCATGGCAGTAAGGATGCTCGTGTCGGTGTCCTCTCGGAGCGCCCAGTGCCTAAGCGTACTCGCTCTCACTTCTCCCTCTCTGTCTGCCTAAGCTCACCGGAGGCATTGGCTTCATCCATCACAACTGCACACCAGAATTCCAGGCTAATGAAGTGCGCAAAGTCAAGGTACTGGTCCTCTGTCTCTTTAATGTCTCGTTCTCTCAGCTTTGGCCCACAGTCTGTTTACAGACTTGCATTCTCCTCTCATGGTCCAATCTTCTTTTTTTATCCCTCTCCTCTGATGCTTTGAAGCTTCTCGCACACACAGATGTGCATGTTCTCCTTTCCCTTCTCTCTCTGATCCCTTTTCTTCTGCCTATATCCACTCATCATAGTCTCCCTCAGCCATCCCTTTGCTTCGGTCCTTCTCCCAGTAAAGCCGAGCTTCTCAAACCAGACCTGCGGTTGGCCAAAGACTACCTGCTGCCCATTTTTTTTTTTTTTTTTTTCCTTTCTTCCATTAAATTTATTATGAAATATTATTTACATTGTAGCAACTGCTTCTGAATCTGCGGTTTCACTCGGATGGGCATTATAGGAATGGTTGTGTGACTAAAAAGCAATTAACTTGATTTGAGTCTTAAGATGCATGCAGTTGCTCACTTAGGTTGCCTTTTGAATAATGAATCTTATCATTTATGCTGTGGAATTATCCCCACAATTACTCCAAAATTGTCAAGCTTATGGTCAATGAACTGGGCAGCAGTCGGTTAAGGGTTGGGCTCAAGGTATTGCACTAAGCCTGCAGGGCCAAGATTGAGAAGCACAGCTGTAGAAAGATCTGGCTTAAGAGATGTCCACCCCCCCACCCCCACCCTCTTCTCTGCCAGCGGTATGAGCAGGGCTTCATCACAGATCCAGTGGTCATGAGCCCAACTGCGCGTGTGAAGGACGTTTTCGAGGCCAAGGCCCGGCACGGCTTCTGCGGCATTCCCATTACAGACAACGGCCAAATGGGCGGCCGCCTCGTTGGTATCATTTCCTCCCGGGACATCGACTTCCTCAAGGAGGAGGACCATCACCTGCCGCTCAGTGAGGTGGGTGGGCTGTTCCTCACAGCAGGTGTCGCTGAGTCAGCGGCAGGAAGCCCTCTTAAGTTTATCTGGACGTGTCATTGAGGACTTCAAGGACGCCGCTCCTGTCTGTCGGACATTAGCTGGCTGAATCTTGGCACGCGAATAAGAAGGCTCTTTCTGCATTGCAGGTGATGACCAGGGTTGAGGATCTGGTGGTAGCTCAAGCAGGAGTCACTTTGAAAGAGGCCAATGAGATCCTGCAACGTAGCAAGAAGGGTATGGAGTGGTTATAGAAAAGTTTTTAAAAAATGATAATCATTCAAGTAAAATGTACATGTATCAGTTCTTTAGAGCACCTTCTGACAATTAATATTAATAATGAATTCGGTTAACATGCCACGCACACTATATGCTGTCAGCACGCTTGCAGGCTTTCCTCATTTTACATCCTTGTCTTGCGCCGCCCTGTGTAAATAAGCCTTCTGCCTGATGGGGGATTGCCCCTGACAGGTAAGCTGCCCATCGTGAACGAGGACGGCTGTCTAGTGGCCATCATCGCCCGTACGGACCTGAAGAAGAACCGCGACTTCCCGCTGGCCTCCAAGGACTCGCGCAAACAGCTGCTGTGTGGGGCTGCGATCGGGACGCACATGGATGACCGCTACAGGCTGGACCTGCTGGTGCAGAGTGGGGTGGATGTGGTGGTGCTGGTGAGGGTCAGACAGCATCTGTCTGTGTGGACATTTATATTACGTCGTGGGGACCCAGTGTCCCCACAGTGTGATTAAAAACCAGTTATTTTCTACCTTGTGGGGACATTTTTTTTTTTTGGTCCCCATAAGGATAACCTCAATTTTATAAAAACCTGTCTGCAATCAAAAAACTAAAAATGCCAAAACTCTCATATTGTATTGTGTTACTTATGGTTAGGGCTGGGTAGGGTTTGGGGAGGGGGGTGTCATACTTGGGATCAAGGTTATGCCCATAGGAGTGTGTGTAATGTAATGTAATCTAAACTGTCCTTCTTCCACAGGACTCCTCGCAAGGTAACTCAATCTTCCAGATCGAAATGATCAAGTACATCAAAGAGAAATACCCCAGTCTGCAAGTTATCGGGGGCAATGGTGAGTTTTGACCGAAGTGGTCATCATCGCATTATTCAGATCCTCTGCATTCCGTGTCTCCTGGTGCTGTGGCACCTCTGGGTGTAACATTACCTTTCGGCCTCTTTCAGTGGTGACGGCAGCTCAGGCAAAGAACCTAATCGACGCTGGAGTGGATGGTCTGCGCGTTGGAATGGGAAGTGGCTCCATCTGTATCACGCAGGAAGGTGAGCCTGACCAATCGTAGACTTCCTTACTCGCCTCTTAGCGAGTCAGATCGAGACTACTGCACACTTCCATCTTCACTACCTAATTCTCAGTTAATGTCTGATTGGGTAGAATTGCTGCAGACTGTCTCTTGTAGTGATTGCTGCTGCTTCTCCATGTCTTATTCTCTCCTTTCCTGACCCTCTTCCTCCACCTGTTCTCAACCCGAATCTCGCTGCTGCTGTCCGTCTCTAGTGCCCGTCTTTGTACCTCCCAGTATTAAGCTCCACAGCCCCAAAACCCCATCCACTGTTACAGGATACTCCAGTAAGTCCCGACCCAGTGCCCCCTGTACTGAACACGGCCTGCTGCGCTTACTGGCTAACTGCTCTGCGTTTTTTAGTAGAAGTAGACTGGCCTGGGGTTTTGAGGCTTTGGTCGCTTATCTTTGGAGGCTTTGGTGTCTTACTAACCCACTGCTCCACAGAATGACACCCTTTGCGCCTTTTGCGTGTTGCCTTGGTCTGTCTAGTCGCAGGCAGCATGTTGGCTGCACTTAAGGACGTGTTGAACCTCTCATATAACATGAGCATGTGTGCAACCCACACCATCTGGAGGATTTGCACAACAGTTCACATTAACCAGCGAAGGGGATATTATGTGACCAGCTGGTACTTACTCATCCCTTGCATTACCACATCTAAGGGACTGTTGCATCTGCAGGATGACCTGTGAAATCTTGTTGGGGGAGAAAATGGTCATTCCATGTCACTATTTTTGCAGTCGGTCAGTATTGGTGCATTTTGTTGAGCACCAAGGGTCTTGCAGATCGAAACGATCAGCACTCAAGTCCCCGGAAGCGTTTCTGGGTTGTGGGTTTTGCCTGCAATAGTTTCGTTAATGTAAGGTAGAAATGCCAAGTCAAGATGAAAGCTGGAGATGAGTTTCTCCGATTTTGAGCTCTGTGTGTTTCATGGATTTGGAAGCAGCTACAGGACATTTTAAGTGAATGTGTAAGAGATTTGCCTGTTTTACCTTTGAGCAAAGTGCGTGGTGTTCCATTAACTGTCTCCATTTACAAAAATAGTTTGAATCTGTGAACTCCTGGGTGTTCCTCTGAGTGGAGTCGCCGAATAAGTAACTTAAGTGCATGATGGAAATTTGAGCTACAGATGGTTCTTGTGAGGAATGAAGGGAACCGAAGGGCAAAATGAGAACTAGGATGCTGATGTTGGCAATGAGGGGAAAACGGATGGTGTATAACAGTAATGCATTCATTAACATGGCTGCTTTTAATTACATATAAACGGATGGTGTATAACAGTAATGCACTCATTAACATGGCTGCTTTAAAATTACATATAATTAATGTAATTTGTCTAAAATCAGTATGAACCCAGCGACCCTTTGTTTTGATCACTTTGGTAAAATCTGGAATTATGAAATGGAATAGTACACACTTCTCTATGTGGCCAAGGTGTAGAATGTCTTAATTTGGGGGGTGCAAATATGAATTAAAATTTTATTGTTAAATCAAAATTCTCAAACTTCTTGTCACCAGATCTGAAAATATTTGAGTTTCCTGAGCCCCTGTGCTCTGGCTGGCGTGCTGGGTGGGCTGGCCATGCAGAAGTCTGAAGCCGGTTATCCAAGCAAACTGCAAAATGCAAATCGGATGGTAGATCAGCATGGAGTCACGCTGCGTAAACTGTGAATACAGTGCTACCCCCCGGCTGAATTTCAGTGGATACCAAGGATTTATTATAAGCTTTGCCCGAAATGTAACGGTCGTTATGATGACATTGAACTGCATTTGCATTCCAAGAAGCCGGCAAACCCTGCAGGAACTGACTGAATAGCCCCCCCCAGACCAGTTAACAGGAAGCTCATGCAGATGTAACTATACTTTGTACATGGGTACAAGGTTTCCACTCTCGCTGCCGTCTGACACCCCCACCAGCTAACGTGCTTTGGTCTCCCGCTCTCTCTCCGTCTCAGTGTTGGCATGCGGCCGTCCTCAGGCTACAGCAGTGTATAAGGTGTCTGAGTACGCCCGGCGTTTCGGCGTGCCCGTCATCGCCGACGGAGGGATCCAGACGGTGGGCCACATCTCCAAGGCGCTGGCGCTGGGGGCCTCCACAGGTACTCCTCACAGTGCGGCACTGACACCTCCCCCAGGCCTGACTGCTGTGGTCTGACTCGGTCCATTTCCCCGTCATTCTCCCATCTTCCAAAGCTGCCTAATGCGGCACCATGTTTGGCCAAAGCCCTGCTAACAATCACCAAAGACATGGATATACTGCCTGTGTCTTCTATTAATGCCACACAGACCGTTTCTTTGCCGCGGTCAAACAAATCATTTGGTCATACTCGTGTATACCGCCTACGTTTCCACCATAAAGCTGAAGGGCAGAATCTGTCGAGGTGCAGGGTGGTGCATCACCATTAATGGTGTGAGTAATGTTGACGTGGATTCCAGTGTCCCCTGTGCTTATGTCCATCACAAACACGTCTGTTTTCTACAGTGCTGTCTGAGGGATCTAAGATCATGGGCATTCAGTATTGGGTTTTTCACTTTGCTACTCATTTTCCGAATCTTTTAATAGTGCGCCGTAGAGGGTGAGATCCCTAAATTCCTTGCAATCCTGCATTGAGAAACCATGAGAGAGGGAACCTGGATAGAATTTAGATGTCAGTATATCGCATGCCCTCCCCACTCTGCTAAGAGACTTTGAGAGCAGAAACTGGATTACGCCATGGAGAGTATAACATCCAGGCCTCCCAGTTAGTAGAATGTATTGATCAAGCCAGTTGGGAAAGAATGGGCTGTCCAACAGGTGACTTTCTAACATTTATGGTGGTTTGACTGTTTGAGAGCAATTGGCTAAAAAGTCACCACGGTGGTTAATGATTGGCCGAATACTGCACCAGCTTTGGCAGTAGGCTGTCTTCTCTCTGTGGGGATTGCACTGCATTGATTAGTTTTGACTTGTTCTTTCGCACAGTGATGATGGGCTCCCTGCTTGCCGCCACCACCGAAGCCCCCGGCGAGTACTTTTTCTCCGACGGGATCAGGCTGAAGAAATACCGCGGCATGGGCTCGCTGGACGCCATGGATAAGAACCTGGGCTCACAGATGCGTTACTTCAGGTACTCGGGAGCAGCCCGGTTCCCTCGCTGGGAAAATCCCTCTCTTGCTTGCATGCTTTTTGGACTGTGGGAGGAAACCCAAATGTGAGGGGACATGTAAACTTGACATGCGCGACCAGGGTCGGCCACGGACACACAGGCCCACTCCCCACCCAGCCACTTTGCCCCCCCTGTCATGATGAAGTCACGCTGTTTAAATAAAGCACCAGCATGTTGTGTTAATGCACCTAGCAGACTTGGGCCCTGATCACATTTTCACTCCTCATGCACAAATCTGTGGTTTCATTTTGTGTCCTTTGCAGTGTAGTCGCTCCAAAGCACAGTTTAATAACACCGAAGCTATAGGTGATAAATACCATACTCATGTTCGCCCTCTGGTGTTCAAGGAGGGCAAAAGCAGTGTGAATAGCCTCTGTAAAGCATGGCTCTCTTGCCTTTGTCAGAGTGAACAAAGATGATGCTTCTTGACACCCAGGTTATGGAGGCATCATTGCTTGGTTGGAGGGGGGGGTTCTAGCACCTCATCGGTTTGTGGCTGAGTACCGCCCAACTGTCTGTCGACAGTGATGGCCAACACAGGTGTTTAATCACAAAGTTGTGAGAATTTTATAATGACACTGTATTGATCCCCATGGGGATGTTCTTTTTCGCCTACCATATCTTGCTCTCCGTGACACAGACTGGTGTGTCAGTGAAGGCGAGCTTGGCAGCAAATGACGGCCACCTGTAGCCGTACCCATGAGCTGGGGTTTAAGGGCCTGTGGACATATGATTATTCTGCTGAAGCCAGGCTTGAAGCAGCGACCTTCCCATCTTCCTACACATCCCTGTGTGCCTTTGTGTGCACAAATAAGCCTCAGTTTGTGCTTTCTTTCTGATGAGAGGAGGCTCCTTTTGGCCAGATCTGTACTGACCTGATGGTTCGTCTCGCTTTGGTGATGGCAGATCTTTGAGGTCCTGGTTGGGTACAAGGAAATATGATCAGACCGATCACAGTGGGGGGTGAAGGAAAGGTTTTGTACCCATCTTTGGTTTTCTATATAAACCTGATCAAGTGTGTCTTGTGCCACTGGTTGGACATTTAACATGTTCTCCCCACCTGATGGGGAAGGTGAGCTGAGGCATTGTGACGGCACTTTTCCTCTACTGGCAACGATGCAAAAGCATCTTCAGACATTTGCTGCATGTGCTTGGCTGAGGAGCCAGTTGTACAATGCTGCCCTCTGTGGGCATTTGATAGCCATAATGTTTGTGCTGTGCGTCTTTCATTGATTTGATGGCCACTTTCCACAGCTGGAAAGATTGAAACCCAGTGCAACAACATCTGCTCCATTTGCTTTGTCCCCTTGGTTGCAGGGACTCTTAATAGAAAAGCTCTTACTGGCTGAAATGAGCAACCATTAGAACAGATCTTCATATGGCCTTCTGCTTCTAAGCCTTTTGAATGAATTGTCTTTGCTCCACAGCGAATGTGATAAGATTAAGGTGGCACAGGGAGTGTCTGGCGCAGTGCAGGACAAGGGATCCATCCACAAGTTTGTCCCCTACCTTCTGGCTGGCATCCAGCATTCCTGTCAGGACATTGGGGCCAAGAGCTTAACCCAGCTCAGGTGAGTATTGCGGAAAGTTCTGCGTTCCTTCACTCGGCCACTGAAGGGGTCTATATGCATATATCCTCATTAATGAGAGCATCCAACAGGGCCATGATGTATTCTGGAGACCTGAAGTTTGAAAAGAGGACGGCATCTGCCCAGATGGAAGGGGGAGTACACAGTTTGCACAGGTGAGCTGGCGTGCGCTCACATGGGGTGCTGGCTTTGTAGTGAATTGGCAGTTTTACTTCTGCTACAGCAGAGATTGATTCATTGAAAAGGTTCACAATCTGTAGAATTGTCTGAGATGTGGCTCTGTGATTCCCACCCCCCCTTGTTTCTTTTCATTTTTTTTTCTATGGAAAAGCATATTAAAAATGAAAATATTTAATCATAAGTCTGCTTCAATTAACTGGAACTTTTTTTTTTTTTTCTCCCCAGAATGTGTTATTGCAAGTTTCAATTTTGGTTTAACTTGCAGTAAATGTGTAGTAGACTCTTGGAAGTAATTGAATTTGAAATTGTGGAGGAGTGAAATTGTAGGAATTGCATTTTATTCAAGTGCTTGTACTTTTGGCTTATTTGGGGGTAGGCCAGTCGGGGCTCCTCCTTAGCTGTGTGTGTGTTCAGGTAGTTGAGGTAATCATTTAGCTAGTTCATTACATTTATTTGATGGTGCCAGTGGCATAAATATGGATTATAATTCACTTTGATTACTAGTCATAAATTTAACTACTGATTTTTCCATTTATACGGCTTTTCCCCTCTCTTTTCAGTTATGAGAAACGGTTGTTCTGATGATTACAGAGCCATCGAACCAAACCCTTCTATGTGTCCACATGACTCCTGGCAGACCTGCTCCTCCAGACAGACATTCAGATACAGACACAACACCAAACCCGTCACAGAATACCTGCCTGCCAGGTGTCCAACTGCTCGGTCTTCCAAATAAGTCACTCTTATTTAAAGAGATTTGCTTATTACTGAATGCATGCGTCTAAAGCAGACTTTATCATGCGTTCTTTAAAATAAAGTTTAAACTTTTAAAACAAAGTGCAGCGCTTCCTTTGTCCTACCATATCTTTCAATGTAACATTCAGTTTACTTAAAGTACAATGGTTACACGTACGGAGTCTGTAAATGGTAACGTTGAAATTTAAAACCCACAGTCGAGATCGACTCCTATGGGCACAGAATGAGTTTTCAAGGATCTATGCTGCTATCTTGTCCATTATCTACCAGAAACGAATGACCTTTGCCTCCTTGATTCACTGCTCACCGGTTTTGTTGAAGGACGGTGTTATTTGTGCCTGCCGCGGCATTAATTGTGCTCATGTTTACATTAACTGCATGGGAGGCTACGGACCCTCTGGGTCAAATGAAAATAAAAGCCAGAAGTAAGAGCACCCCAGCCCCCTCTATTACTGTAACGCTGTTTTCCTCAGTTTCTATAAGCACCACGTGTTTTCACCAAAGAGTAAAGCTTACTGTTACTCCAAACATTTCTTCACTGACAGATGGCAGGTTTCATTGAAACTGTGTCCTATTCCATTCAGGAAGGTAGGTGCTACCTGTACTTGTACATAACTGGAACATGGCAAAGCATTCATTCATTCATTCATTCACTCTAAAAATTCATTTTTAGAGGATATCATAAATTCAATTCTGACTAGTTAAAATTGAATTTCTGATATCAAGTATTAGCATGCTAACTAGTTGGAACTGAATGTGATATCCTCTAAAAATGAATTAAAGCTAAAACGGCTTGCCATAAGTGACACCAGGTGGCCAAATAAGTAAATAGCAGTTCATATTGACTGTAGCGTATAATAATGTACACTGCAAATAGACAAATTCGAGTGGCCTGTAGTGCTTTATGAACATGAATGTACTGGCTCCATATCTCCAAAACTTTCAGTGCCGTGTGAGTGCTCCACAACACGTGAGATGAAAACCAGCAATTAAGGCTGTGTCCGAATTCGGGTGCTGCGTCCTACACAGCCCCGTGGGCCGCGTCCCTCGGTTGCTACCGCGAGGCCGGAAGAGAGCTGCTGTGCAATCGGACGGTCTAGCCTTCAGATGCAGCACGAGCGGCAGCCAATCGTGTCGTATCCTGAGCAAGAAGCAATGTGACTGGCTGGACGGGGAAAAGTAGGATGCGTTTGTGGGCTGCATCGCTAGAATAGATGTTTGTGAAAGGAAAAAATCTCATTATATGGCACGAAACCAAGTACCAATTAACCAGGTCACATACTTTTCATTAAATGTACATGAGCTGTGACTAGTAGCATGACAGTATGTGCTGCTTATGTGATCTAAACAAACAGTTACAACAGTGACCTGGATAGACCGAGATATTTCAAAGAATTTAACGAGAAATGTGCCTCATCATAAAATTTACTCATCTTTTATATATGTAACTATACGTATCATATATAAGTAACTATAGTCTGATGGTCAACAAGCAGAAACATTCATGGGAAGGCTGATAGGTTGTGGAATTTTTAAATGTTAAAATTAGGACAATCAAATGCATGAAGCGCATGAGTACTCAGTCTCAAAACAAACCAATTGAAAGGGTAGCTGCTAAATACATTTTGATCTGCATGATGACTTAACAGCTTCATAAGTTATTCTGTGCTCTGGGACATTCCCTGTCTGATTCTCTGCACTTCCTGGTTATTCAGAAGGGACAGACATGTAGAAGGATCGATGATCAGACAACACAAGTCAAGAAACAGCTTTAAAGTATTAAGCAAAATGTTACAACCAGAAGTAGAATAAACATGTTGTGAACTTCCTGTGTATTTAGTTGATTTTCTACGATAAGTCCCGTCACAGAGCCAATCAGATACTTACCTTGAAATCCGCCCAGTTGTCGTTTTGAAACGCTTTGAAACTGCCCACTCCAGTTCACAGCAGACACCCTGCCGCGAAATGCCCCCCGCTGCATCTTGGTCTGTTGTGTGTATGATCAAATGCTTTTGCCTGCACACTCTCTGGGCCAAGACATAATATCTGAGCAAGTTTCATGCATGTGGATGCAACAGAGCCATGCAAGG
>JAODKM010000099.1:4673931-4708972 GCA_026780845.1 Petrocephalus sullivani | reverse complement strand
ATAGCGAGATACAGCCACGGTCGGAAGCCATAAGCAAGTCGTTTATCACCTTGACTAAGGCCGTTTCTGTGCTATGACTAGGTCTAAAGCCGGACTGATATAGTTCATTAGCATTATTTTGTTGGAGAAAGGAAATGAAAAGTATCTGACCTGACTAATTGTTATTTGGCTAGATAATGACTAATAACAACTGATTCCACACCATCTAATGGGATTCTTTTCTTTCACAGGCATTTAATTCTTCTTCTTCTGTGTGTTAATAATAATCCCTGTTACGCCTGTGGCCAGGCTGAATATAAAATCGGAGAAGAGTGCTGTCCTATGTGTCTCCCTGGTAAGTCACATGATACCATAGTGGCCACAAGTCTCCCATAGCTTAGAAATGTCAAAGGAGTCTGACAGAGTTACCAGTTTTTGTTTTATTTCCAGGAACTCGTGTCTACAGGCATTGTACAGCATCTACCAGCACTGCATGTGTTCCATGCACAGATTTTACATTTAATGACCAACCCAATGGTCTTGAGCAGTGCAGCCCCTGTACTGTCTGTGATCAAGGTAAGAATATCAGTTAATTGCAGCCACCCATCTTAACTCATTCATGCAGTATAATATATTCATTTTTGTCTTCTGGTTACTTCCCTCTCTCCTCCACAGACCTTGGTTTGAAAACAGTGAGGACATGTACCCCCTCTTCAGACACAGTGTGTGGGGTCCTGGAAGGGCACTATTGTAGTAGTCCTTATATGGGAGGATGCAGGGCAGCCCATAAACACACAGCCTGCAAACCTGGACAGTTCATCAAACAGCCTGGTTTGTATGGATTTCTCATACTCATAATGTATGTTTTAATGAGTAAAACCAGATATTTAGTTAATCTTATTGAAATAAGCTAATGGGCTTAAATTTGTTTACCTTTCAGGAACAGAATATAGTGACACAGTATGTGAGGGCTGCAGTGATAATTCTTATTCTGATGGCTCTTTTACATCCTGCAAAAAACACACAGAGTAAGTTCTTCATAATTCCTGTCAGTCAATAATCAGGATTTTTTTTGTGAAGGAAACATTGTTTTCTTGTGAGTTTGTATTACATCCCAAACGTTTCTCATATTATACCTGCTTATTGTTACAGCTGTGAATCCGGAGGACTTGTCACAGTTAAAGCAGGAAACCAAGCAGCTGATTCTGAATGCAGAGAGAAAAGTGTCACTGCATTGGCAGCTGGAATAGCAGCAGCAGCAGTAATAGCAGGAATAGCAGTAATAGTAGCATCAGCAACATACAAATATCGCAGAAAAACAACATGTGGTAAGAATATTACATAAGTGCATATTGAGGTTTATAAAAATGGTTTTATTGGGTATGAACAAAAAAGTCAATTGTCATTTTAAATACTAAAGTTGATAGTACTTTGAAATACTAAATACACAATGAAGAAGTGAAGTGGAATGACACCAAGCTGTATTGTGATTAGTTTTCTAAATGAAAATATATTTTTAGGTATTCCGGGGCAGAATAAGGTGTGTTCAATTTATTTTTGTACATATTTTTCTAGAAATTCATATTCAACATTCAACCAACCATTCATCCTACATGAATATAAATTACATTGTTATTTTGACAGGATCCACCCCCGGAAGGTGAAAACTTGATGCCACCTGAAGTAAGCCAGTGTATTAGTAATAACATTAGGTAAGAATTCTGCAGAGATTAGTAGTTCACATTGCGCTTGTGCTAACAGCCAGTGTGTTTTTTCTCAGGTATAAGAAGACGATGTGAAATAAACCCGCAGAGGAGCTGCTTGATACTTCTGAGTGTTCCACTCCCCCTTCTCAGTACTGAATTCTTCAATAGAGTGTAACATCTGTATCCCATCCTGGCTTTCAGGCAGTGAAGGTCTGCTCAATAGGCACTGACTTAGCAACCACTGGCACCCCATCCAAAGAACTTTTTGCATGTGTAAAAAGAACAAGCTAATCAGCTGCATCTCCTTACTGGCACTCGTAAGCGCCACCACATTTCACCTGTTCTGGCCTCTCTGCACTGGCTCCCCATTAAGATGAGGATTCATTTTAAGATCTTGCTGTTTGTTTTTAAGGCCCTACTGCCCCCTTTCTTATATGTATTGTGGATCTTTTAAAACCTTACTGTCCCACTAGGTCATTGAGGTCTTCTGATCAGTCCCTCCTCTGTGTTCCAAAGTCCCGACTTAAGAACAGGGGAGACACAGCTTTTTCGGTCAAAGCCCCCAAGCTGTGGAATGACCTGCCCCTCCACATCAGGCTAACACCTAGTCTGGCTGTTTTTAAGACACAATTTAAAATTCATTTATTTTCCTTGGCTTTCAAACAGCAGTGAGAATGGTTACTGTATTGTCTTAATTTTTATTTTTATACAGGTAGTGTTTTATTCAACAATTTTATATTTTAAATTATTTTCTAGACAATGTAAAACACTCTGGTCAACTTGGTTGTTTTAAAAGTGCTCTATAAATAAAGTATGGTATGGTAAGGCTGGGCTTGAACTGGCAACCTTCCCATTAAAGGCACAGAGGATGAGCCCACTGAGGTGCACTCTACCCCCTAAATGCCGGCATTTGAACATGCTCATCGTGTACTATCTTTATAATCAATTGTGGCAGCCCTACTGAATAATTTGAAATCTGCATTTTCTAGTGTTACGCCCTACGACAAAAATGTATATTTTATATGATTTATTTAATCAAATTAGATTTCAGTCCATTCAAAGTGTCACCTTTTTCATGTTCTGAATTTAAGAGCAATTCTAATGGCATTTAATCAAAAATAGAGCACTGATACTAAATAATGATTTGAACTACATCATGATAATTATCAATAGTTTGATATGAAAAAAAAATGATCATGATAAAATATTTTGCCATATCTCACAGCCCTGATGGATGGTACCACAGTGGTGTTGCTAGCTAGCTAATAACCAGAAATAAACAGTCGTTTGATCAGGTAGAGTAATAAATGATGCACAGTCTTTAAGTGTTAAGTCTTGTTAACTACACGAAAGCTATATTATCAGCAAAAAGTTCTTTACCTAGTTACAGATCGGTAGTGAGTCAGCTAGGCAGTCGGCTAACTGATGGAAACGTGTTACCAGCAGCAAAACAACCACACGGGTCCCACAGTAAAATCTTTGTGCGGTTATTGAGGAGCATTAGTGTGTCTAGCAGAAACACTGACAACAAAATAATAGGGCTGGAATTATACTGGGATACAAACTCAGGCTTCGGCTTCTACTTTAAGACGTTCTAGCCATGGGTGTGACTTTACACGGTATGAATGAGCGGGGTCGGATGTCTATCATAGCGCATGCGTGGTGACGGACAGGAAGCGTGACATGGTGTGTAACCAGAAATCGGTCGTTACGGAAACCAGCAGACGATGTATAGTTCCGGCGGTGGCATGTGGCGGTATTCACAGTCACCTGATCCATGTTGCGAAAAAGCAAAAAGAAAAACGCGACGATTCTAGGTAACGACGCATCCTTGGTGTGGAAGGCCGCCACGACATTGCAGGCGTCTAACCTGGGTGATGTCCCTGCTGTGAGGATTACATGGAAAGGGCAGAGAGTCGTCCCTTTCGGATTGGCACCACGGTCCGAGCGCTGAGCTCCGCACTGCGTGGCGAGCCGGGCAATGTGGCCGCGGATGCGGGCTCCTCCAGGACCACGAACCAGCCCGAGAAACTGTGGTTCAAGGAAAGCAGCGCCAAGAATCTCCGGAATCGGGACTTCTTGTCGCCCTCGTCGGTGCTCACCACACTGTACGCAGACGGCCAGGTGCGTGAAGCGTAACGCCGCTGACATTTCATTGCCGTTTTAATTTCGTTTTCGTCACGGATCGGTACGTCTTAGCTCGCAGTGGGAATGAACACGCATGCATAACGTGTACTGACCATTCAACATTCTTACTCTGTTATGTTAGTAATTTTTGAAGAGCTGAGTTATTATTGGTTAAATTATTCATTGCATTGCAAATTATCGTGACGCTGCAGTTTAATGCAATAATTTCTAATCTCTGCCTCAAAAATGATCGCCTTATGTCAATTTAGTGGGACGTGTGCGTCATTATTGCTTTATTTTTTGTGCAGAAATGACGATGTCACGCGTTTGCACCACCGGCTGTGCTTCCCACGTGGGTATTTGTGTGTGTTTGTGCGTGTTTTAGGTGCCGGCCGCTGTTTTGGGACAGGTGCGGTCAGTGGGAGGCGACGGGGTGCTGCCAATAGCTGGGGGCGAGCTGACCGTGGAAGGACTGCGGTTACGAGTGGACCGTGTGTCCGTGTTTCGGGAGGTTCTGGGTGAAGTGCATCCGTATCTAAAGCCGTCGGGCCAAGGACAGGGCCGCGTGGTGTTAAACTGCCCGGCTCTCTACCCCAAGCAGAGCCCGCCGTCCCCCGAAACTGTCACTCTAGGACAGCTCCGGACAGTGCTGCTGGCCGACCACCAGGCGGCGCTGCTGAGGAGGAAGGGGTAAGCGGAATTTCGTTTGATGGGATTCCGCATCTATTTATCTATTTATACCTTATAGCAGGGGTGGGTGATCTTATCCGCAAAGGGCCGGTGTGTAGGCAGGTGTCTGGGATAACCTTTAGGCCAGCTTCTCATACCCAAGTGTGAGGGCTCTTCGGCCAATCAGTCCTCTAATTAGTAACCTAATTAGGGAGTTGCAGCGAAAACCCACATACACACTGGCCCTTTGCCTTAAAGCTTTGTGGACCAGTGAGCATGCAGTTAGGTGTATTTTGTGAAATAAAAGCAGTGTTATGTTGAATTCTGCTTGTCATTTTCTAGGTTTTCAGTGTCCTTCTGTCCTGCACTGCCTGAGGGAACTGACATCATCGATGTCCTTAAGTCGGTTGGTGTCGTCTGGCCAACGGTGCCAGTCTGCTTGGCGAATAGCAAGAGGGAAGGGGAGATGTGGGAGGTGCTTCAAAGTTCACCGTATAGAGAGTCTGAGGAGGAACCGAGTCGAGGAATGGAGATGGGGGAAGAGAAGAGTGAGAAGGGGAAAGGGACTCTGAGGATTAACTTGAAAAAAGCAGTTCAGGAGAAGAATCTGCAGGGATATGACCCAAACCTTGGGATTTGCACAGGTGAGTAGCGATGGACAGTTGTTCCTAGGCTGTGGTTGTGTGTGGCAGATTACTCATCATATCTTTGTTAGAGTACATCTAATAGTGATATGATGCTCCTGATACTTTCAAAAGACAACAAAGCAAGCTGCAATATACACTATATTGCCAAAAGTATTGGGACACCGCTCCAAATCATTGAATTCGGATGTTCCAAACACTTCCATGGCCACGGGTGTCTAAAATCAAGCACTTAGGCATGCAAACTGTTTCTGCAATAGAGTGGAAGCAATTGGGAACAACAGCAACTCAGCCACGAAGTGGTAGGCCACAGAAAATCACAGTGTAGCGTCACCAACGTTCTGCACAGTCAATAGCTACAGACCTCCAAACTTTGTGTGGCCTTCAGATTAGCTCAAGAACAGTGTGTAGAGAGCTTCATGGAATGGGTTTCCATGGCTGAGCAGCTGCATCCAAGCCTTACATCACCAAGTGCAATGCAAAGCATCAGATGCAGTGGTGTAAAGCACACCGCCACAGGAATCTAGAGCAGTGTCC
Organism: Petrocephalus sullivani; assembly: GCA_026780845.1. Lineage (NCBI taxonomy): Eukaryota > Metazoa > Chordata > Actinopteri > Osteoglossiformes > Mormyridae > Petrocephalus > Petrocephalus sullivani. The sequence continues at coordinate 4,703,310 of JAODKM010000099.1, read as the reverse complement.
TCTGGAGTGACAAATCACACTTCTCTGTCTGGCATCTGATGGATGAGTCTGGGTTTGGCGGTTGCCAGGAGAACGGTACTTGCCTGACTGCATTATGCCAAGTGTAAAGTTTGGTGGATGGGGGATTATAGTGTCGGGTTGTTTTTCAGGGGTTGGGCTTGGCCCCTTAGTTCCAGTAAAAGGAACTGTTAATGCTTCAGCATAAAAATCCAGTTTGGACCTTTTCATGCTCTTTGTAAGAACAGTTTGGGGATAGCCTCTTCCTGTTCCAACATGACTGCGCACCAGTGCACAAAGCAAGGTCTATAAAGACATGGATGAGCGAGTTTGGTGTGGAGGAACCTGACTGGCCTGCATAGAGCCCTGACCTCAACCCAATAGAACACCGTTGGGATGGATTGGAGCGGAGACTGCGAGCCAGGCCTTCTCGTCTAACATCAGTGCCTGACCTCACAAGTGCTCTCCTGGAAAAATGGTCAAAAATTCCCATAAACCCACTCCTAAACCTTGTGGAAAGTCTTCCCAGAAGAGCTGAAGCTGTTATAGCTGAAATGGGTTGGCCAACTCCATATTAAAGCCTATGTATTAAGAATGGGATGTCATTAAAGTTCATGTGTATGTAAAGGTAGGTGTCCCAATACTTTTGGCAATGTAGTGTACCTCAGCTTAATTCTATTTCATTACTTTGTCAGCATTTTTATTTGGAGCCAACTCACTTTTACTGGCTAATACAGCTAGATGTGTTACTGCTGTGTCAGTTCCTGCACCTGGCCACTGAATATTTAATGACACATATTAACAGTGCTGGTGCATGGGACATGTGCACAGTGATGACTCTGTGTTTCTCACATACTCTCGCAGTCCAGGAAGAGAGTGTGTACCAGTTAGCACAGCTGGAAGCAGCCACAGCAGGCGAAAAGGTGAGTCTCCTGTAGCGCAGGGTTAAGAAACGGCACGTCATGTGCAGATAGATACAAAATGCATGTAATTTCACTAGAAATTTTACTTCTATGTAAAAAAAAAAAAAAAAAATTATACTATTTTATATTGGGAAAAAGTACTAGTAACATTTGATCATTATGAGAATTTTTCAGAAAGCATTCAAATGAATTTCCTCCTTACGTGACTAAAGTATGTGAGACCTGATGGTTTTTGTTTTTAATTCCTGAATGCTTGGTGTAAACCCCCCTGCATCGTCCGCGTGCTTAGATCTTGAATGACCCTGCCTTTCACCTTCTTGAGCCTTAAACACCCTCAGTACTGTTTACATACTGAAATGCTGCTGTCTTCCTTGAACCTAAAAGTGGTTCCACTGCAGCCTGCCAGGGCCGGGGTCTCTGCTCCTCTGAAGTGGCAGAGCTCCTCACTTTCCATCAGCTAGAGAATCAGAGACATTCTGCCCCAGATGAATAGTGGATTTTTTTCCTCCTGCAGCAAATCCATCACCCATGCCATCCATCCATCTTGTAACCAGGGGTGGAGGTTGGAGTTTATCCCAGTCAGCATAAGGTTGTGATGTGCATTGGAGAGGATGCCAGACTGATAATTTCTTCTGAAAAAATATCTTTATGGTGTTACTAATGTTTGTTTATTTTATTGATTAATGTTGTTAGGGAAATATTGTATTTCTATTGTTGTGATGGTGATTTGTTTACTTATCGTCCAGGGTCCAGCAGCCACGGTGCTCCATGTCACCTCGTCCCAGGATGAGTTTCGCCAGCAGCAGGTGGATGTCCTGTGGAGAGTGGGTGGAGCCAGGGCCTCACAGGTGTGCATAGTATGAAGTGTGGAGAATAAAGTGGGATGCTGCACGACCGTGCAACACTGTACAGCCAAATGTAAAAGGTGTAAAAAATGCAGCATGTGATACCAGGGCGGAGTACTATAGTAAGTTGTTAAAAAAAAACATCTTCTCAAAATGGTAAGTCTTTATAGACCCCATGCAAAGATTACACTGTTCACATTTCTAAGAATGTGGTAGAAGATATTTTATGCACTAGTAAATCAATAGCCTTCATATTGCTTATATTAGGCTTCTGTGTGAAATGCTGTGGATTTTCAGAGCTAGGTTCCTTGTTTGTCATGGAAAGACGTAGTTGTCTGAATCCCCCATTGAATATTTTTAGTGTATTCTCAGGATCTGATTAGTATGCCTGATGGGGTGCAAGCTCGAAATTCTGCAGAATTGGGGCTTTTGATGTGAGAGTTTCAAGTATTTTTAATATGCCAACATGACCCATATATAGAAATAACAATAACTAATCGCAATATTCCAGCTAACAGAACAATGTTAATGCAGAATTGCTGGTGAATGTCAAGCTTAAGAGTGCTGCATGGTTTCCAGACCTTCTCAAGTGCTGTCATGGTCTTTTTCCCTTAGAAACATATGGTCTGTGGACCAGTCAAGACACCCGCTTCCCAGATTAATGCCATACAGTACATCCAGTGAGTAACACTGAATATTAATATTTGTCAGGGAAAATGTTTCACCATGTTTTAGTCTCTGTGCCTTACTGTCAGCGTGTAACATTGTGTGTGTGTGTGTGTGTGTGTAATGTACACTGAGATAATGTTTACTTCTAGGTAAGAGTTGATAAGATGTGCGTTCAATTAGTTACTATGCAGATAAGCTTTAAGTAGCAGGTGCTAATCTTATTTCATTAGCTGCATAATAATCGTGATTGCAAGAGGGAAAAATTGTTTGCATAATGGATTTGAGTTATCGGGGGCTGGCATGGTGGTGCAGTGGTTAGCGCTCCTGTCACCTCTGGAACAGGGGTACAAGAGTCTGCCCTGACTCTATGTGTGGAGTTTACATGTCCTCCCTGTCTCACTGTGGGGTTTCCACCAGGTTTTCCAGTGTCCCCTACAGACCAAAAGCGTGCTGAGGTGAATAGGAGTTACCAAATTGCCCATAGGTGTGAATGTTTGTGAGTGTGCCCTGCGATGAGCTGGTGCCCCATCCTGGGTGATTCCCTCACTTGTATAGTGAAAAAATGGATGGAATTATTATTTTTGCTATTGCACTTCTACATTTTTGTATTGCAATTTGCTTTTTAAACAGGTTACGTAGAGCACAGATGAAAGAGGCTTCAGAGATTAAATACGGGGAGAAAGTGGAAGGTAACTATGGCTGTTTTTGTTTATGGGATTTAGGGGGTGTCCACCCTGGCCTCTCGCTCAATTCTGCTTTCCCTCATGTCCAGGGCAGGCGTGGGATGACATCATCCAGGTCATGACTTCAGCCACTGTGAGGTTTGAGCTGCTGTCAACAGTCCATTCAAGCCCGGTGAGTGCAGCATTCATGGTGGGGAGACAGCGGTACCCCAAAAGTGAATCATCTCTCACCTTTGCGTTGCATATGGTTTCCTACAATGGTTTATTGGTGAAGATATTGGAATTATGGAGTGACTTTATGCTTCCGCTCTGGATTTTTACAGGTGACCCTGGATGTGCAGAGGGAAGGGGGTGTGTCCACCAAAGGCCCCAAGGGTGGAGTCTTTGTCATGTACAACTGTGCCCGTCTGCACACGCTCTTCAGCAGCTACGAGCGTGCAGTGGAGCAGGGTGGGTGGGAGTCTGGGCCAGAGCACTCTGCAGGATATGCTTTCACCCTTAGTCATTGTTTATGCTACAGACTGATGTGATGTCACATCTGAAGCACAGCCATCTCCTGTGATCTCTCTCTCTCACAGGACTTTACCCAGAAATTCCAGATGTCTCACAGCTGGATTTCTCTTCTCTTAAAGAAGAGGTACAGTGTGTTTCCAAAACTGTACTGATTTAAGGTTATTCTTCTGTGTTATCATTAACCCGTTTAATCCCACCAGCAACAATTGTTGCTAACATAACCAACATGAAATTGAAGAAAAAATCATACACATCATATGTTAGGGAGGTCTAAGGAGTGAAAAATATACACTTATTTTGCAGGGAAAAATTTGGGATTAAACTGGTTAATTACCCCATTTTCCTTGCCAGTGAAAATATTTGAAAATGTACCACATAAAATTACACACTGTACATGTGAGTACATTAGAGGTTAAATGAGAATGAACATGTTCTGTTTTTCTTTTAGGGGGAATGGCTTTTGCTGTTCAATTACCTTATTCCTTTTTCTGACCTACTGGACCAATTAGGACAGTCCCTGGAAGAAGGTGGGAGTGGGGCCAGAGTTGGCATGAGGACGGAGCAGGTGAGGCATTGGGATATTTAATAATGATGTAATGGCCGTGGAAAGGTGTATGTAATGTTAACAGATTTGGCTAACACATGTAATGCACACCTCTGCAGATCTGCAGGTTTTTGGTGTCCCTCAGTAAGGATTTCAGCTCCTATTACAACAGAGTTCATGTCCTTGGGGTGAGAAACTACAGAGTCTTAATTTAAGCATCTTGCATATGTGACTGGAATTTTACTTTGTTATTGTTATCTTTGTCACATTTTGTATATTTGATTGATTAACTGCACACCCTCCTTTTTTGCCCCTTATACTGTTAAGGCTTTTTTCTCAAGGGTACAGCAGTAGTAAATGTCAAATGCAATGGTAGAAGAATTAACACTTTCCATCTTTGTATGTGTTCAGTTTACTGTTTGCTTGACAATGTCTGTCTGTCTCTCTCTCTCTAGGAGCCAATGCCCCATTTATACAATCAGATGTTTTGCCGCCTGAAGCTGCTCGGAGCACTGACAGAGCTATACCACTGTGCCCTGGACACTCTACACTTACCTCCAATACCGCAGCTATAGTCCGTTTAATGGCATGACCCAGGCTGGAAAACCCTTAAACCAGCTAGTGATGTGTTTACACATTGGGTACTGCAGATACTGGTGGCCCACCTGTTTCTAGTACACTGTCAGAAAAATTAGTACCAATTTGTACCTTTGCTTGTCACTGGGGCTGTATCCTCAAGGGTCTGCCAATTGTACCCTAGCTGTAGGTAAATGTACCCTTTAGTCCAATTTAAGGTACAGAAATGGACTCTGAGGAACGTCCCCAAGGTACAACCAAATTAATGTACCCACACTGGTATGAAAATATTCCTCATTGCCCATTTCTGTATCTTAAAAGCTATAATTACCTTCAGCTACGAGAAGAATTGGTGGACCCTTGAGGGTACAGACCCCAGTGACAAGTAAAGGTACAGATTGGTACTACTTTTTTCCTGACATTGTAGGGTTGCACAGTCCTATATCTGACTTCCCTTTTATGCATAAAAAGACCTAGATGTACTATTTTACAAGCGAGGGATTTTAAGTAGTACAGAATTCTGTGATATGGACGCTGATCCTGTGCCATATTTATTACCCCTTAGGTGTGGGTGCAGCCAATGCCACTTTACATTGTTTGTGCCAAATTCCGAAATACTCCTGGCATTACACAATTCCCAGGTGCATGCAAGTATCTCCCAAAAGATGTTCTCAAGTGGGGAACCATATATCATTTTTAGAATAAATATCGTGAGATTCCTTTTAATAAATTAAAATGTTTATGTGAAACCTCTGTGGATTTACTGCTTTGATGCACCAAGCTTACATTTTTTATTAATTTTAAAAAAATTAGTTCTGGTTTTGGCAAAATATATATAGACCAAAATTCTATAGAATAGGAGTGACGTTATGTGATGGTTTGTTAATTATTTTTCATTGCAATTTTAATATGGCCAAATTCTCTAATGTAACATTTCCATTTTATTTGTATAATCCCTGTTGGAAATGTGGTTCAAAATGTATTGATTTCTAGATTTTTTTTTTGTTTTGTATATAATATGTATAAGAAAATAGGAATTTGATCCCCACCACTGGGCCAAAGAATAATTGAAAGGTGATTAATTAACACACCACAGCACAACAACAAAATGCGTCCTCTGCATTTAACCCATGTGACACTGTGAGCGCCAGGGGAGCAGTGCTTGGGGACGGTACCTTGCTCAGGGCACCTCAGTGGTACTTGTGGGTCAGGGACTTGAACCAGCAACCTTTCAATTACGCTACCACTGCCCCAAGTAACAATCAAACAGTTCTGGTTCTGGCAGTTTTCCCAGATCCACCATTATCTCCTTGTTCTTTCTAAATGTAAAGGTTTTGGGTTGTTTTTTGCTTTGATCTGGTTACAGTACTAAGTTTTAACCTAAAGGATTCATCTTGAACATTTCTAGGGTTTTTTATAGTCTTTTCAGTCTGTGAAGAGTAACAGGCTAGCTAATCATCAAAATGAATCTGTCTGGGGTATTTTCAAGAGATGCATTTCGGATATGTGAAAAGGAACTATGTCTGAGAGAGGAAATTTATGACTTTTTATTGCCTTTTCAAGCATTAAGATTTAGAGGCTATTACATTTAATATGATTAAAAACCCAGAGTTACTTAAATGTAGGCTGTGTAAGTCTATTACATCTCCACAAGGTGGCAGCTGAACTCAACTGCCAGGCAACCCCCCAGTGCCCACCTACTTATTCGCATCTTCCTATCAAAGCGTTCCCTGGACCAGGACCTGCCTGTCAGTCATTTCCCAAGGCCTGTGTCGGACAGACAATAGAGGGAGTGGAGGAAAGAGAGAGTAAGGGGAGATCTAAGAGTGAGCCATGCAGAACAGAGAGTGAACAGCGGTGCAGAAAGCAGGGAGGGAATGGAAGTGGCCTTGGAACAAAATGCACTCAAATGCTAAAACTGTGTGGCAAGGGAAATGCGGTCACTGCTGATTCTATCAAAGCTCATTTCTTAATGTAACAGCTGTTGCCAACTGCACCCCACCCCCGCATCACCTCTATTATTCTTTCTTTCAGTCTTTGGGTTCACAATGTTAGAAAGTATATCACAAGTATAGTCAAATGTTAACAAAAATAAAACATTAATTGCACAGATTGTTAGAGGAAATGATCAACGGACAGTCTAAATATCGTGTATTTTGTTTCTTGAAGTAAACATGGAGACTGGACTCGTGATCAAGGTTTTTTTTTCTGGAGTCCATCTGACCTTGTCACAGGCTGTTTGAGATCCCCTGACAGCCGTTAACCTAGTACTGTCTTCATACATTACACTTACCTACAAGAAATTCTCCACATTCTAACTGACACCACTTAGTGTTATTACTACCTACTTGCAAGTGATTTTTTTACTCAAATGCTGCCTTTGCATTAGCCTATTTTAGTGTATTGTACAGGTGCCAATTTTTTCATTCAAGCAAAATTGTAACTTTACAGTATTTAAACTTCTCCCTTTTCAAGTGATTTGGGTCATAGACATACAGCTACCCCTGGTAAACAACACTGCATCAAACACACACATACATAAGTAATCTTCATCTCTTACAGAAAATCTCTGTAAAATATAGATACATGTGTCTCTCTATGGATTAATGTACAATGAATCTCCTGATCATACTCTATTCTACACCCTCCTTTATTGCTCATCTGTCTTCCTGTATTTTTCAGGTGTCTCTTTTTAAACACTATACCCTGTGACCTGAATAAATGTTTGTGTGTATTTACGCGCGTGCACATCACGCTGGCCTACTGCTCCATCATCTGACTTTAACAGAAATGTAATTAAATGATCAAATTGTCTCTGTCTGAACAACTGAAAGGCTGGTAAATGAACCGGATTTTAATCATATCTCTCCAGTTATTAATGGCATCATTCCCGACACAAGCTTATCTCAAGCAGAGTAGAAAAGAAAGATGGAGACAAACACAAGCTGACACAAGCATACATAACTACATTATATCCATAATAGAATATACAATAGAGTATGATCAAGTATAAACGGGGAATGCTCAATTACGACGTTAGTCGCATGATTTGGCGGTGGGTTGCGGTTAAGCTTCTGCTGAGTTGCCCTGGCTTGGTCGATTTAGGCGCCGTGTAAGTCACCACGCTGCTGCTACCGAGCCCCCATCAGTTGCACCGTAAAAATGGGTGGCTGGGTGGGGTTGCGTGAGCGGTGCTTTGTGAATGACCGGAATAAATATCGACAACAGGCGATCTGCCGTCAATCCGAAGCTTCGGCTGCCACTTGTGAATATGCATCGCAGCGCCGTGTCCCTGCGCGCCAGATGCGGGCTGGGCCGCTACCACCTGCCGCCCGGCCTTTGGAGAGGCGCGCAGTGGGTGGGAGCGAGTCGGTCAGAACGAGAGGACGGGTGGGGGAGGTTGGGGGCATGTAATTACGGTGTGGCTGTGGCTGGCAGGCAAAGCGTCAATCCCCCCAACCCTGCACCGCGCACACCCGCTGCCTCCGTTCCCATGGCAACCTGGGTAGCCAAATAGGTGTGTCTTCGGGGCCTACGGCTGGGACCAGATCTGGCGAGGTCCGGGCGAATATCGATCTAAGGATGTGTGGAGCGAGCGGTCACAGATTTGGGGAGGGGCCGGCAAGGGAGAAGAGGGGATGGGCCGCCCTAATCCGCGCACCTCCTGTTTAATCAAAGCGGAATATGAAACAGATCATGTCCAATGTAATTTCATTCATTAGCCGCGTTACGTTTTAAATAGACCCACTACATGTAGATAAATAGGATGAATCGACACCTTGCCAGTGCCAATCTTATAAGAAGTGTTAATTAAATAATGTATTTTTCATTGTTCTTCAGTCACGGAATATTGTACCCTGAATACAGAATAAAGATATCATATTTGAATAATATACAGTGTACAACGCATGTGAGGTGATTGTACCGCCATCGTTCATCAAGTTTACTCTTATATGGTGTCGGGGCAGTAATTTTTATTTTTTTCCAGATAAACCCCATGTTGTGACCAAAATAGCTACAGAAGCATAATAAAATAAGATAACAATAAATGATCAAATTATTGGAAGAATAAAGAATTATATCCAGTATATCAGTTTTTTATCACAGTGAGCGTGCCGGTTAAATACTGCAAATAAATCCCAACTGGACTTACCAATTGACGATCACAAAATAATTAAATATGATTACACAAAACAGTACAATATAAGAAAAATATTTAAATGAAGCACCCTGGTTATATACAATGTTAAAAAGCGTATTGTGGCTTAAATTTATCCTCTGTCAGTAATTAAATATTAAGTTGTTGGGTTGAGACATACAACAGTAATAACAGCAGACGCAAATTTTAATCCCCAAAAAAATGGTCAAAAGTCACCTGCTAAAAGAGGATGTGGCGTGTAAGAAAAGGGAAGTGTAAGTCATCCGTATTGGGATAAACCATTCTGTCTGCCATTTATCTGAACGGAGGATGGGGGGAGCGGGGGGAGGGGTGGCGAGGGGAGTGCAGAGAGAGGATGGATAGTACCACCGGGGTCTGCTGAGAGCCATGTTGGAGCTGAATGAGGAGCTGAGATGCTGCGCCCCTGACGCTCACATCCAGACTCCAGCCGAACGCAGCGAGTAAATGCGACCGCAGCGGGTCCGCGGACAGACGGGGGAGCCCGGGGGAAGGTGTAGGGTTGAGGCCGTAGAGCTGGCGACCTAGCCGGAGAAGAGGGGGGCGAGAAACACGATCAGACGGGAAGCGAGAGGGAGAAAGGGGGGGAAAGGAAGGATCTTACCAGACTAATGGCTGCACTGCTTTTGGAATCTAGCCTGCTCTCAAGACTCCTGCTTCTCCTGCTCCTCAGCCTTTTGTGTGCCGAAAGCCAGGGAGAGAGAGCGGGGTCTCGCTGCCAGACCTATGGCTCGCTCCCCGTCCCGCTGCACGACAAAAGGCACACTTTCGGGTGGCTTGCGATGCTGCTTGGGTGTGATCCGGAGGTCCATCCGAGGTGGCTCTTACAGTCGGCGTGCGATACCAGGGGATGCCCGCTACGGGCCTGTGTTCGGCGCCGAGCATCTCACGGGAACACACGTAGGGAGAGCAACAGTGCACAAAGAGCAAGCGGAGGACAGGCGGCGAGGGATGCGCTCAGACGTCCCCAGCCAGGTACGTGCTCCCGCGGGGAAGGGGCGTTGTTATAGCTTACTGTCTAACCATTGGTACAGTGTGGCAGAAGCCGCATGAATGAAAGGCAAGCGCGTACTCCCTCTCCCTTTCCTTTTACAGTTAGGCATCCGCCGGTATAGTGATCGCTTCTTTTTCGGTACCGGGAAGCAGGGAATAGTGCTGATGTGCACCTTGCGATCCCTGCACGGGCCTTTAAGTGTCAGGCCCCACTGTCGACCAGACTCCACAGCTTGAGACGTAGATGCGGTGGAAGACCCGCCTCTACTGGCACCGGGAAGGCACGTTTTAGGCTGCATGTGAGGTGGTGGTCGGTGACGATCACTGTGGTTGGCGACCGGTCTGAATGCCTTCAAGGACTGGGTTTTCTTTCGGCATGTGACACGAGGAAGGAACCGATGCTGCGTCCCGGTAAAGACAGAACGGCACCGGCAGCCGCATAATTTCGAGACGCGCTGTTGCGCTTCTGGGCCAAGCCGAGTCCAGCTTTCATGCCATTATCCATTTTGTCACAGTAAAAAAATGAAAGCAAATGGGAGAAAGATATCAAAAACCGTCGATGATCAGATGTCCTTTGAGTAATCTGAGGTGTGTATTTTATATAGAATTAAAACGACCGTGTGGGTTTTGTTAATTAAAAGTGGTTTCCTGCATTGACCAGAGCCGGTGGATGGAATAGCAGCGCTTCCACGAGTCACACCATCGTATCGGTAAACGATATAGAAAAATCAAATTTCTCCCGCCTCTAAGTAGCGCTCTAATCCTTCCAATGATACTAACGAAGCTAAATCTCATCCTGTTACATTATATGCTGTTCTCATATAACCGAATCGTCTGGTCCCGCTAAAGCCACATGAGCAATTTCCAAGCAACCCACTAACCTCTTCTATACCAGCCATAAAGCTCCCTTCTGATTGTCACAGTTATACTAGCAACATTTAAATGTGGTACTGTTGTTGTTATTATTATCATTGTATTTTTCTGTTTTGTCTTATAGAGCTCAACCCGATCAAGGTGTCTGACTATCCAGTCGTGAGATCTACATTTGCTCCTGCAGGAGCTGGCCCTGCAAAGCCAAGAGATACCAAGCCAAACTTTTCAGCATCACTGGTGCAGCGGACAGCTCACACATTCCCCGTGTCCTTTTCAGAGAAGTCCTGGAGGATTACAAGTAAGGCTAATGATATTAAAATGAATGGCAGTGCCATCACCTTCAACACTAACAACAACAACAACAAAAACAACAACATCAGTGCTGGGCAGAGCCACCAAAGGCAAAATAAAGAATTTGGTGCTGGCAGGACACAGGCCAGCCTTTATGAACGGCCTTGTGGACCTTCACAGCAGGGGGCTGCCCCTGTGAAGGGGTTCCATGCCGCGGGTGCTGACAGTTCCACTTGCAACAGCTTAACCACCAGTATGGGATCCACAAGCCTGCAATTAAAAACCGCTAACTCAGAGGAATTACAGAGAAGAGGTGTCAGTCAACACAGGAAGCAGCTGGGGAGGCAAGTCAAGAGGTTTGGGAGACAAGGCAGGGAGCTGGAGAGGGGGGAGGGAGATAGACAGCCGGGTGAGAGAGGGAGGGTAAGTCATGTCAAGAGGACAGAGTGGATGGGGATGGAGAGTAGGAGCAGAACAAAGGCAGCGAAATGGACCGATATGATAGCAGAAAAAGCAGGGGACAAAGGTCATGATAGCACAACCCAGGCAGTGAAAGGCAGAGGCTGGGACAGACAGAGGATATGGGGGGTGGGTGAGAAGAGAGCAAGAGGTAGGGAAAAGGTTATTCAAGGAGATGAGGAAGGGGTGGGAGCATTTATAAATAGACAGGGAACCCAGGAAGACCTCCCCAATGCATCCAGCCGATATCGACGTGCAGCCAACCGACACCCCCACTTCCAGCAGTATAACTACCAGGTTCAGGTGGCCGAAAACCAGCCCCCGGGTACCTCAGTGATAACGATGGTAGCACAGGACCCTGATCCAGGGGAGGCAGGACGGCTCAGTTATAGCATGGCTCCGCTCATGAACAGCAGGTCCATGGACTTGTTCCGCATGGATCCGACCACTGGCATGCTCACCACCACCAAGGTGCTTGACCGTGAGGTCATGGACCAGCATTACTTCCGAGTCACTGCTGTGGATCATGGCTCACCACGGCTTTCCGGGACCACCATGGTTGCCATCACAGTTTCAGACCGCAATGACCATTCACCCGTGTTTGAGCAGAGCGAATACCGGGAAACAATCCGGGAGAATGTGGAGGAGGGATACCCCATTCTGCAGCTGCGTGCCACTGATCTGGATGCCCCCTCAAACGCAAACATCCGCTACCGTTTTGTGGGGAATGCCACAGCTGTGCGCACCGCTTTTGATATTGACCCCCGGTCTGGGCTCATCACCACACGGGGGCCTGTTGACCGGGAGACCACCGAGAGCTACACCTTGCAGGTGGAAGCTAGTGATCAAGGGAGGGATCCTGGTCCCAGGTCCACCAGTGTGAGGGTCTTCATCACTGTCCTGGACGAGAATGACAATGTGCCACAATTCAGTGAGAAGCGGTATGTGGTGGCGGTCCGTGAGGACATGAGACCACACTCCGAGATCCTCCGGATCAGCGCTACAGACCAGGACAAGGACAACAACGCGGCTGTGCACTACAACATCATCAGTGGCAACAGCCGTGGCCAGTTCTCCATCGATAGCGTCACTGGGGAGATTCAGGTGGTGGCGGCATTGGACTTTGAGACCGAACGGGAATACACGCTCCGTGTACGCGCGCAAGATAACGGGCGTCCTCCTCTCTCCAACAACACAGGCATCATAAGCGTGCAGGTGACCGACGTCAATGACAATCCTCCCATCTTCGTGTCCACACCATTCCAGGCCTCTGTGCTGGAGAGCGCCCCCGTGGGGCACTCCATCCTACACATCCAGGCTATTGACACTGATTCAGGCGACAACGCCCGGCTTGAGTACCGCCTCACAGGCACCAGCCCCGACACCCCTTTTGTGATCAACTCGGCCACGGGCTGGGTGACAGTCAGCTTGACACTTGACCGTGAAGCCGTGGAACATTATTTCTTTGGAGTGGAGGCCCGGGACTATGGCATTCCACCTCTCTCTGCATCTGCCAGTGTCACTGTCACCGTGATGGATGTCAATGACAACAGGCCGGAATTCCTACAGAAGGAGTACTATGTGCGGCTGAACGAGGACGCAGCGGTGGGTACCAGTGTAGTCAGTGTAACTGCTGTTGACCGTGATGTTAACAGTGCCGTCACATACCAGATCACTGGAGGGAACACACGGAACCGATTCGCCATCAGCACTGTGGGTGGGGCTGGGCTCCTTTCGCTGGCACTGCCCCTGGACTACAAACAGGAGCGGCGTTACGTGCTGACTGTGACTGCCTCTGACCGCACACTGTATGACACGTGCCAGGTGCACATAAACATCACAGATGCCAACACTCACCGGCCTGTGTTCCAGAGTGCTCACTATTCCGTGAGCATCAATGAGGACCGGCCTCCTGGCAGCACAGTCGTGGTCATCAGTGCCACCGATGAAGACATGGGGGAGAATGCTCGCATTACGTACTTCCTGGAAGACAACATTCCACAATTCCGGATTGACCCGTCAAGTGGTGCCATCACGTTGCTCACCGAACTGGACTACGAGGACCAGATGACCTACACGCTGGCCATCACTGCACGTGACAATGGCATCCCGCAGAAGTCTGACACCACCTATGTGGAGGTCAACGTTAATGACGTAAATGACAATGCACCTCAGTTCCTCAGCCCACGCTACCAAGGCACCGTGACGGAAGATGCCCCACCCTTCACCAGCGTGCTCCAAATCTCTGCGAATGACCGCGATGCTCACGCAAATGGCCGTGTGCAGTACACTTTCCAGAACGGTGAAGATGGTGACGGAGACTTCACCATTGAGCCAACATCAGGCATTGTACGCACTGTTCGACGGCTGGATCGTGAGAGCCTTCCCTTTTACGAGCTCACCGCCTATGCAGTAGACCGCGGGGTCCCTCCACAGCGCACACCCGTGCACATCCAAGTCACGGTGCTTGATGTCAATGACAATGCCCCAGTGTTCCCAGCAGACGATTTTGAGGTCCTGGTAAAAGAAAACAGTGCAGTCGGGTCTGTGGTCGCCCAGATTACTGCTAATGACCCTGATGAGGGGGCCAATGCCCAAATCATGTACCAGATAGTGGAAGGAAACATCCCGGAGATATTTCAGATGGATATTTTCTCTGGGGAGCTGACCTCTCTCATCGACCTGGACTATGAAGTGCGTTCTGAGTATGTAATAGTAGTGCAGGCCACCTCTGCCCCGCTAGTCAGTCGAGCCACAGTCCGAATCCGTCTTGTGGATCAGAATGACAATGGTCCCCAGCTGCAGAACTTCCAGATCATCTTCAACAACTTTGTGTCAAACCGGTCCAACAGCTTTCCAAATGGGGTCATTGGGCGGGTTCCCGCTCATGACCCAGATGTCTCAGATCGCCTCTATTATTCCATCGACCGCGGCAATGAGTTGCACCTGCTGTTGCTGAACCACACCAGTGGGGAGATCCGCCTCAGCCGCAAGCTGGACAACAACCGACCTCTGGTGGCCACCATGCTGGTTTCCGTCACAGGTAAGATGGTTATGCACCAGATTGGGTGGATCACCCCCTTCCTGGCAGGCAGGATGGGAGGAATTAAGCTCTATGTCCTTTTCTGTCTTAGGACAGCTGGTGAAGGAGATTCTGCTCTATATGTGTGCACATTGGAAGGCAAGGCTGCAAAACAGCCAACCTCACCCACTTCACCCTCTCCCATCTCTCGTCTTACATTTCATGTTTGTTTTTTGCCTTCCTCTCAATTTTCTCCTCCCAGGTCTCTGTCTCTGTCTCTCTCTCTCTCTCTGTCTCCTCCCGGAGCAGAGACAGAAGATTAAAATGTTACTATCAATTGGAGTTCTCTTTCTCAGTGTGTCTGCGCACATCCATGGCTGTTTTTTTGACTGTCTGTCTCAATAAGCTTCTCTGGGAAAGCGAACACATGGGCTTAAGTGAATGTTCAAAGCCTTCTCTTGTGTTTATGTGTGTGTGTGTGTGTGTTGCGTGGGTTAAGTGAAGCACTACCCTTGTGCAGGTGTGCCTCAGTAGTTCTGCAAAGTCAAATTCAAATTCTGCAAATTCAACTTGGCATGAATTTCATTCTGCTGAGAGATCGGGCTGTAAAATCCATAATGATGATGCCTTGCATGTCTGTTCATCAGACTCACTCACTTCTTTCTCTCTTTCCTGTCTATAAGACCCTCGAGGGATGAGGGTAGGCTACTGAAAGGTATTCAAAAAGGCATCAGCGTATGACTCTTTTAAATGGTATCTGTTCCTATTCAAATAATCATTAAATGAAACAAATAATTATAAAATAATTTAATAAATGTGCAATTTTACTTATAAACAGCTAAATAATTTGTTATGCACCTAATGATTTTCTATGCTAAGGATTAGGATTTAGAAATATTTTCCATATTGAAATATAATTCTAACTAGATGAATAAATATTAGGAAATTCTATATTATAAATAATGAGTCTGCAGGGAAGATCCCATTTTAAAACCAGTTGATTAAAAAGTTCCCTCTAAACTCTGTTGCTTAGCAGCAGCTCCAGATATGCAAGTTATGCACTTGTAAGAACACCACAAATAAGTGTACCCATCAGTCATCTGGCTGATCTGGGGCTCGACGTGAAATCACAGTAATTAAAACAAAGGCTAGCAGCCTTGTCTTCCTTTATCGTCTTCTCGGTTATAAAACGGTTGTGGTCGGTAATATTAAGACATTTTCACGGTTGACTTTAAAGAATTAATTACGCTTCGGCGTTTCATCTTAATACCTACGATTCTTTTCCGTGACGTCTTCGGTGAACTGGGAAGGCAGGTCTGAAAATTAGCCGAATATCGTTGAAATGGTGCATTTCAGTTTCAATAAAGAACGAGTTTTTTTTTTTTAACAGATTGCGTTTCGCCGCCGCCACCGCGTAACCCCCTCTCGCGTGGGTGTCGGTATCTGCGCGCGCGTGTCTGGGGTCACGCGAGAGTCAGCTTCTCAATAATCCTGTAAATAAACCAGCTGGCACCGCGACCCCTCCCCCACGCGCTGCCTTCCCCCTTCTCACATCACCATTTGGTCCATCTACTTCCCATCCTTCTAACATCGTTATCTGTGCAATCCGGCACTTCCCATCTCCATTTCAAATCAAATGAAGGGGGGGGTTTATTGGCTCGCACTGGCTGGTCTAATGGACATTGTTTAAGTTTTCCTGCTGGTTGGATCTTGCTGTGCTGTGTTGTTCTGTACCGTTTTGCTGAACACTCTTCTTGTCATTTTGAGAAATAGCTTCAAGAGCTATGGTATCTTTGCACCTAAAGGCAGGTGTCTGTCTGCATGTAGCAGTAGTTCTACTCTGACATAATGTAGTTGCACAGATTTGCTTAGGTGACTCTTTAGACCATTATTTACCATCTTTATCTATTTATAAAGCTATTTGGGATACTTCAGAGGAGAAATTTGGGTTAAGTACAGCTCTCAAGGGTCCAAAAGCGGATCTTGCAGCACTGTAACTGGCAGCTTTGGGTTATGAGTGTATGTTCTTAATCACAGTACTACCTGACACTCTAATTCTGCTAATGTACAGTAACTACATGTGACCAGAAGTGAGCAAAAGTGACATTTTAATCATTCAGTTGGTAACATAAATCAGTGGTCACTCTGTTTTACTATTTACTGTGAAATAATTCCGGACACATTGAGGCGATAAAAAAACGATATGTATGTTTTCTCTGTGGGCTCCACATTAGTAATGCATGAATCTGGAGTTTGCGTTGGAACAAACACGCTCTTGGATGGATTCACATTATGGAAGCGTGATCTCGTAGCAGGCACCGCAGTTATTGCGTGAGAGTGATAATGGACTCACACTGAGCTTATCTGCTTGGTTCACTACGAGTATCTGCTTCACCTGTCTTGACGGATGCTAGATCTGGGTTACCTGGAAAACATCGGCGAAACGGGCGCTGAAGTGGGCTGATGGCGCCAAATTTCTCCAGTGTAAATTGGTTACACCAATTATCGCTATTTTAGCACTGTGTTTTTTTTTTTAAGAATTGCCCACGCCTGGCACAAGCTGCCGGCTTCAGTTGCCCAGTGCAGTCATGCCTTCCGGTTTCTGGCCTACTCAAACCCCATGGCTTTCAAAAGATGAGACGACTCTAGCATAAGAAAATAAATCTAATATGATGTCTCCAAATAAGTTTCCTTATATATAATTCTAACGAAAGTGAAGTAAGGCCTTAATGGCAAAATTTGCAGCCCATGGAAACTGTACCAGTCTCGCCTTTCGCTATTGATAGCACACATCATCACCATTTCCAACATTAAAATAATAAATAAACAAACAGTGAGTGAATATTTAAGCGTAAAAGTGAGCCAGTTGACCGGAGCTTGTTGCTCTTCTTGCTAATATCCCGACCAATATTAGTTAAGGAAAAATCCTTCATTAATTATTTGTTAGGGTATCCCATAATATACATTTCTGGCTACTTTTTTACATCTACTGTTTTACCAGCTTTCACTGACGCTGCTTAATTTTTTTGTATTTTAATTTCAATACAATACTTGCATTATAAGTTTGACCTTTCTGCCTGACAATGTGGTTACTTATTTTAGGACTTTCTTTTACTACATGGAGGTTTCAGTTCTACCCTTGTAGAGTGAAGAAATTCCAGTAAGGTGTCAGCTTCTTCACAGACTTGAATCAAGTTTAAAATTCTGTGCTTAACCACTGTGTTCTCTGCTGTCTGTGCTGTAAGTTCAATCACGGTGATAGACCGAGCTATTGGTATGAGTAGACACAGGTCTTTTTCTTTCTGCGGGGGGTCTGATATACCGGGGCTAGTGTTTGATGTGCTGTGAAGATAGGTGAGGCATGAGGAAGTTGAAGAGACCTGACCTTCGGGGGCCCCTGTGTTGCTGTTTCCATCTCCTCTATCACCTGCGGAGTTGATCTCTCAACTGTGTCACACCTTTAGAGAAATCAATTTTTTCCTGGGTTTTTTAGGACGCACACAGTGTCTACTGGGGGGCATGAGACAGCTCACGGTTGACTTAACCTGTGTGTTTGCGTGTGTGTGTATGTGTGTAGGGAAGGTTATGTACATATTATATTTTCCCACAACATGATAAAAACCTGTTATTTTGTTGTAGTGCAGGTAGCATTTTAGGTCCCCACAAAGGTAAACTCAATTGTTTAAAAATCTGTAATTGCAATGATAAAACTAAAAATGCTTTTTTATTTTGTTTGGTTACTTTTGGTTAAGGTTAGGGCTGGGTAAGGGTTAAGGTTGTCAATGTTGGGATGAGGGTTATGCCCATAGGAATGAATGGAGAGTCCCCACAAAGATATGAATGCGAACATATGTGTGTGTGTTTGTGTGTGTGTGTGTGTGTGTGTGTGTGAGCGAGAGAGGAGTATGCCCTATGTGGTTTTGGTAGGCAGCGCTAAATCGACAGTTCCTCGTCTCTCCCCAGATGGAATCCACAGCGTGACGGCGCAGTGTGTCCTGAGGGTGCTAATCATCACTGAGGACATGCTGAGCAGTAGTGTGACAGTTCGCCTGCAGAACATGTCCCAGGACCGCTTCCTGTCCCCGCTGCTTGGCCAGTTCCTGGAGGGTGTGTCCGCTGTGCTGTCCGTGCCCCCTGAGGATGTCTTCGTCTTCAATGTTCAGCCAGACAGCGGGGCGGAGGGTGTCCTCAACGTCAGCTTCTCGGCAGCCCTTCCTGGGGGCAACTTCTTCCCATCTGAGGCCCTGGAGGAGCAGCTGTATCTCAGCCGACCGCGGCTCACGTCGCTGGCCCAGATGGAGGTGAGGACTTCCCACTGGTTCCCATTTTAATGTCATTAAAGATTCCTGAGCCGGAGCAGCTAAACACAGAACCAGGTGATAATTAATATCCGGATGCTTCCGGCTTTGCATTCAGTCAACGAGACGTAGATGGAGACGTGCGTGCCTGTAGCTAACTCTCTGGCTGGTCGCTGTGCCAACAGGTCCTGCCGTTCGACGACAACGTGTGCCTGCGTGAGCCCTGCCAGAACTACATGAAGTGCGTGTCGGTGCTGCGCTTCAACAGCTCGGCCCCCTTTCTGTCCTCACCCTCCGTCCTCTTCCGGCCCATCCATCCCATCGCCGGCCTGCGCTGCCGCTGTCCGCCCGGCTTCACCGGCGACTACTGCGAGACCGAAATCAACCTGTGCTACTCTAACCCCTGCCTCAACGGGGGGGTGTGCGCTCGGCGAGAGGGCGGGTATACCTGCATTTGCCATGAAGACTTCACAGGTCAGTCCCCATCCTTCTCTGTCCTTCTCTGTCTCCATTTGGTCACGTATAAAAAGTTATGTAATATTCAAGATGTGTCCTTTCAGCCCAATTTTGGCTATTAATATCTAGCTGCTACATGAATCCAAAGCCAGGACTGCCAGCAAAGTCACTCCACCCCCAAAACCTATATGAGGAAATGTTCCTTAACCTGATCTTATCTAGCCAACTACTTCTGACTAGTAGCTGCAGTATTGTATTCCTTGTGGTTGACCTATTCTGTCTCTTACTATTTGGCAAAATCAGATCATGCCACCCCTCAGTCGCCTTTGCTTGTGACTAGAGAGATTTTAGTTCTCCTCAATTGTATGGCATCCCTTTCATCCAGTGAGTCAGGAAATACGGGTTCTTCTCCACACAATAATACGTGAACTATTTAATCTTTCGTCTCTCTGTCTCTCAGCACACTAAGGTTTTAAACTAATTCAAAATTGCATTGATCCTGAATTAACCTACGGCTTGTTTCATTTTCGGGAGATAATACAGTCCAGATGTATGAACTACTTTAGTGTTTCTCTAATCGGCCCCTGTAACTTCATAGCCTTTATTGCGTGGCAGAAACAATAACGTAAAATCTGACGGGTAATTTTATTATGTTTGGAGTGTTATTGTCCGAACTATGTTCACCTCTTAAAATTGGCCCCCGTCACCTTCTGGAGTTTCTTCTCAAGCCTCTTAATTTAGATTTTATACTCAGTTTTCAGAAAGTTATTTGGTCCCTAATTTGATTGAAAATGGCTTTGCCACACGTCACAGTAGATAAAGTGATGAACAATGGTTTTCAAAATTACTAAGGGAAACAAAAGTCATAAAGGAGACAGCTGTACTTATATTTATCTATAAAGTGGTATGTGTCTCACCTGCAGGGATTTTGCCCTGGGCTGTTTGTGTGTGGTGTCCTTATTCTCCTCATGTTTGTGTGGATTTTCTCCTAGTACACTGGTTTCCCCTTGTGGTCCAAAAAACATGTGGTCAGATGTGTGTCTGTGTGTGAGAAAGACAGAGAGAGAGAGTGTTTATGCAACCTATGACAGACTGTCTTCCTATTGTTGCCTGTCCTGCCCCTTGTGGTTTCTGAGCTAGCCTCTAGCGTGACAGTGACCCTGTACTATATAAGCAATTATGAGATGGATGCTTGTTTATATATATATATAAAAGTATATAATCTTTCAGATCAATGATCCCACAAAATTTGTGAGACATGATACCCAAGATCAGTTTATAGTACCCAACATGCTGTTTGTGGTTTACTGTCTGTGGTTTATGGTGATTTACTGAGGCCTTTCAAAGGTTTGGTGGGCCCTGTATGGCAGATTTGGGTCCCTTGTTTCGGGCTTGACATAGCCTCTGTGAATGATGTGGAAGTCTAAAAAGAAAAAGTCTTCATCTCTGCGAGATCATTAGGGGCTTTACAGCATTCTCCCTTATCTCACGAGCGATTGACCTCGGATTCAGCACATCCCAAAAGGAACCTTTTAATTAACCTTTTATATAGATGTTCTTTTTGTTCCCAGAACTGATCCGTTGTGAAAGTCGTATCTTAAGCATGTGCTGAAAACCTGGGTAGGATTTATGATCAGCGCCAGAACTGAGCTGAGTTGGTATGCACTGGGGGGCATCGGAGAGAGCTACAAAGAGAGAGAGAATCGAGATGGAAGGACAGAAGGGAAGGCCGAGGGGGGGGGAGAGGAAGACGAAAGCGGCCCAGAGGGACGTCATACACGGGGGCTGAGGTCTGGTGGAGGCAGCCGCGGGGGGGAGTTCAGGCTTTGATGAATAAAACATTGCATGCAGGGAGGGGTGTGAATGAATGAATGAAAGAGGCAGAGAGTCTCCCCCCCCACCCCAGTGCAATGAGGGAGGACAGGACTTTGTAGGAAGAAGACAATCCACTCTGTATGAGTTCTACATTATTCCCATTCCCTGTTTCACAACATAGTGCACATTTTTTTTTCTTAATGAAATATGGTAGTAGGGCCCTCCTCTGACACTTGAAGCAGAAGCCTTTAGGCTATGACTCTGCTCCCTTAATCATTTATTCCCTGTGGTCTCTGCCAGCGGCGTCACTTAGCATTAAAGGATCACGCCCCAACCTGGTGCCTCAGACCACCTGTATGGTCCGATTGGTCCCTGAAGCCCTCTGTAGAGGCTCACTGACGCGTCCTAGACATTCGTTAATGAGCCTGATTTTCTCTGATGAGTCCCAGTCCAGCGAGGGGTGGTAGCCACGCCTTAGAGCCTGCATCTAACGACAGGCATTTATGCAGCTTCTTTGTTGGTGCAGTTCCGGAATTAGTATTAGTCAGAGGTGAGAAATGTAACCGCACCTTCTGTCAAAAATGGGACGTTCCCTCCAAAGAGATGCAGGCCGTTTTGTTAATTAGTGCTATTGTAGAGCTGCGTTAAATGTGTCTGGGACGATCGGAAGAGCCGTCAACACGGGCAGCGGCTGCCCCATCCTGCAGACGAGCTGCGTTTGTACGCGACCCGTCGTAATTAAGCACGTACTTGCATGCGCACGCCATTATGTGCAATTATCTGCTCCACTTGAGTCATACGTCTCCTTTTCTGTCCCGAGGCCGGTTTTCGGCACCAATCCTCACTGGCCAGGGGGGGATTCCCCCTGACGTCTGAGGCTCTCAAATGCGATGGGGGTCAAACTCATTAAAAAACGGTCCGTGTGTGTCGAAGCGGAGATGACCCCCCCTGGGTAGTGTATGCTAGGCTTCACACCCCGCATGCCGTCTTTGTCCCCCCGTTTTCTTTTATTATTTATCTCCCCCCCCCTTTCCTGGCTGAGTCCCCAGAGAAGGCCCCCCCGCTCTGTGTGTTTTGGCACCGATGGCCACCATGCCTTCCAGTGCCAAGCGGCTATCATACTTCACTGGGTTTGTACTGGCCAACCAGCCGCGCTGATGGCGGAGTAGCGGTCCAACCTGGAAACCTGTTCCAGTGCTGGGACCAGTTGCAATGAGCTGTGCACTCGGTGTGCTGGTGTTCTGAGAGTGATTTTATAACCCCATGTTCTAACAGTGGTGTGTGTTTGTGCTCTGTGTTAGTGTGTGTATAAAGAGGAGTCAATGTAATGTCTCTACAGTTATGCGTATATGTATTAATGGGAGTCAATGGGATTCCCCAAAAAATGTGTGTATATGTATGAATAGGAGTCAATAGGATGTCCCAACAAATTGTGTGTATTTATTCATGGGAGTGAATGGATTGTCTTCACTAGTATGTGTGAATGGGAGTCAATGGGATGTCCCCAAAAATGTGTGTATGTATGAGTGGGAGTCAGAGGGATACCATCAGAAGTATGTGGGAACTATGTATGAATAGGAGACAATTAGATGTCCCCACAGGTATGTGTATGTATTAATAAAAGACAATTGCATGTCCCCATAAATATGCAAGATATGTATTTGTGCCATTTCCTTTGTGTGCATGCATACGGTTATTGTGCTGTGTATGTGGGAATAATGATACCTAATGTGTGTATGTCAGTAATCTTGTCCCACCTTTAATACCCCACAGGTGAGCGTTGCGAGTGGAACCGGCGTCAGGGCCGCTGTGTGCCGGGGGTGTGCCGTAACGGGGGCACGTGCCGGGAGCTGTCCGGGGGCGGCTTCCGTTGCGAGTGCCCCGCGGGGGGTTACGAGCGCCCCTACTGCGCCGTCACTGCCCGCTCTTTCCCCCCCAAATCCTTCATCATGTTCCACGGGCTCCGGCAGAGGTTCCATCTCTCCATCTCTCTTTCGTGAGTACACTCCCATTATCTGTCTGGAACTGTGCCATGGGGGGAGTTTATACTAATGGAATCGAGGCTATCAAAGAAGTGGTGGGAGGGACCAGCCGAACACTGTCAATCACCGTCCAGATTAAACCAATGGAATCAAGGCTTTCAAAGCAGTAGTGGGCAGGATCAGCTGTACACTGTCAGTCACTGCCCAGTTTTAACCAATGCAATGGTGGCTTTCAAAGCAGTAATGGGTTGGATCAACCAAACACTGTCAGTCACCACCAAGGTTAACCGAATGACAAGCAATTTCAAGTGTGTTAGGAGGGAGCGAATGACATCTCGTGTTAACCCCACCCCCCGGGCATGACGGGTGGGTTACTTAACCTACCTGGAACCTTACGACAGACAGGAGTTTGGTTTCTGCGACAGGTTCGCTACACTGGAGAGACGTGCTCTGCTCCTGTATAACGGCCGGTTCAATGAGAAGCATGACTTCCTGGCGCTGGAGATCCTGGATGGACAGGTGCAACTCAAGTACTCCACAGGTGAGTCTAGGTGTGAGCAGGCGTCCGTTTGGCTATAACGATGTCTTGAGGGCCATTGTGAATTAGGTTTGAGTTTTAAGTGGAAACCAATCTTCTGACCCCTGTGTGAACTTTGCTCAGGTGAATCATCCACCCAGGTGAGCCCTTACGTGCCAGGAGGTGTGAGCGATGGCAACTGGCACACCGTTCACATCCACTATTCTAACAAGGTGAGTGTGTGTGATGTTAGAGTGACCTCTGTGTGACCTCTGTGTGTTCACATATGGACATTTTTGTGCACATAAATGTGTCACCTGCTATCCCCCAGCCCAAGCAGAGCATGAGCGGAGAGACCCTGGGCCCCTCGGACGAGAAGGTGGCCGTGTTGAGCGTGGACGACTGCGACACGGCCGTAGCCCTCAGGTTCAGTCATCAGCTGGGGAACTACAGTTGTGCTGCTCAGGGCAGGCAGACCAGCTCCAAAAAGTAAGGCCACACCCACACTGTCGACATTCTACCACTGAGGCCACAACCACACTGTGGATATTCTGCCATATAGGCCACACCCACTATATGGACATTCTGCCATTGAGACCACGCCCACACTGTAGACAGTCCACCGTAGAGGCCACACCCACATTAGACAGTGGTGTATATATATATATATATATATATATATATATAAACAATCATAGCCACATTCTCTATCCATTGATTACTATTGCAGTGAGTCATTGATCTTTTACACAGTTGTGATATCCTTCAATTAACTATGTGGAGCAGGGCTTCATATAATGATTATACTTTTCAATGTTTTTATGACCTTTATCGGTTTATCCTGATGCAGTGTATGTCTCTGCTCTGTGTCTGTGCACTTAACCTGTAAATAATTTTGAACAAGAGCTTCTGATAAACAATTAAATGCAAATAAGCACGCTCGCTCCATGAATGTCCCCGGCTCCAGGCCGATTCCATCAAGGTACTGCTTGCGCTTTTGGAGAGCAACGGCTCTTGTCATTCAGCCAGTACCCCCCCCCGCAGCTGGGCGAACCGTATAGCTAATGGCGGAGCTCTGAAAGCAGCTCCGGGGAATGTTGCGTTTCCAGGAAACCTTTGAAACCCACTGCAAAGCTGTTCATTGATGTGTTTCCCTCTCGACTCGCCCGGAAGGGATACTTTCTAGCACTACTCAATTCTTTTATTTTAATTTTTTTTTACCCTTTCCTTGTAGTTCTGCGATGGGCTTAATTTGGGGTGGCGGGCTGAGTGATTGTGATGAGTGGGCGGTGCAGTGAATGAGTGGGGGATTGTGGGTATTAGGGCTTACTGCTCCCACCGGTCTCAGCTGGCGCGCGCAGATAGTGCGTGAAAGCACCCTGCTCCTTTATCCTCGAAACTCTCCTTCGGTATGCCCCGCTCTCGAAAAGCCGCCCTAGGTTTAATCTTCTCACTCTCGGGTTCCCCCCGAGGAGCCCCGGCAGCCGCATTGTCCGCGTTCGTGTGCTCGACACGGTCTTGCCACTGACTTCCCTAAAAGGGATCCCCCAGTTGGTGCCTTTCAGGGGAGCTTTCCCATTCACTCCGGCCTTTGATCCCACATCTTCAGAACTCAGAATCTTTTTTTGTCACCTAGTTTTTTTTGTTGTTGTTGTTGAAAACATCTGCATTCTTTGTGCCCTCGTGCTGTCTACCACTGGACGTTTTAGTGATGTGCTATAGCACAAGTTGACTCAAATTTATTTTTAAATATGAAAAACAACGTCTGCTTTCTGTTTGATTTCCTGCTGTTATTATGTCTGGTTTAATCTGCGTTTCGCCTACACTTAACAAGCAACCCTCTCTCCGTCTTAGATCTTTGGATCTCACGGGGCCTCTCTTTTTGGGTGGAGTTCCCAACCTGTCAGAGAACTTCCCCTTCGTTGCCCGGGAGTTCATTGGCTGCATGAAGGACCTGCACATTGACAGTCGCTCTTTGGACCTGGCGAGCTACATTGCTAACAACGGCACGCTCCCCGGTCAGTATCCTCTCTGTCTGCATGCCACACAGTTTCCCTCTGCCTGCCTTTCTGTGTGTGTGTGTGTGTGTGTGTGTGTGCCTGTCTGTGTCGGCATGTCCCCATAATGTGATAAAAACCTGTCATTTTGACATTGTTT
Organism: Petrocephalus sullivani; assembly: GCA_026780845.1. NCBI lineage: Eukaryota > Metazoa > Chordata > Actinopteri > Osteoglossiformes > Mormyridae > Petrocephalus > Petrocephalus sullivani. Next base: position 4,677,520 of record JAODKM010000099.1, on the reverse strand, counting down.
GGACTCATTTTATGGTCCTCACAAGGCAAAACTTTTTAAAATATATATATATATATTTTCTAAAATTCCATGACTAATCAAAAAAACTAAAAATGTCGGTCTTGTTTTTTATTTGGTTTCTTATGACTAAGGTTAGCGCTGGGTAGGGGTTAAGGTTGCCATTGTTGGGATTAAGGTTATGCCCATAGAAGTGAATAGACAGTCCCCACAGAGATATGAATACAAATGTGTGTGTGTGTGTCCTATTGATATGATTCCCTTCCATTCAGTCCATCCGCCCAGCATATTCTTCCGTTTTAGGGCTGTGGCTATTCACTGCCTTGCTGACTTAACCGGAAGCCCTTCCGCTCATCTGCGAGGTGTGACGTCTAACCAAATCAGACATAAATCCTATTGTATTAAATAGGTAGTAAAAAAATAGGATCCTACTGAACATGTAATACCTAGCTTTTCATAATGTATTTATGAAACCTCTCTTTTTTAGAATCTCTCTGCAGAATCTCCCCCTTAATTCTGCTTTAGAATCCGGGTCCACGTTTAATCCCCCGCGAGGGCCGCTGTCTGCCTCCCTCCTTCTTACCGCGCGGCCGGTGCCAAGTGTGAGCACCTCTAGCGCGGTGACAGAAGGCTTTTTTATCACCCCGTCGTCGCTTCCAGTGAAGCCCGCGTCGTGACAGACACTTCTGGCCCCTTCATTGAAATATACTGCCAGTTGTTCGTTAAGGCTGGATTTGGCTGGCATGGCTCTTTTTAAACGAGCAGGTGTTCTTACACCTTCGAGGACTTCGTAACCACGTCAAGCTGTTGTTTTGGAAACGAGCGTGAGCGTTATTCCTTAGCACCGCGTCCCAGCTGTGTTCAAGTAGGGCAGCTCAGAAGCTGCGTCTTGGGGGGGGGAGCTCCTTGCTTTTAATTTTAGCGCGCTTGCCTGAGACGGCTCTTCCTCTAATGGAAAAGTGCCGGAAAAGATTCGCTCCCATGCCACGTCGGCAGGGCCTCGGCAGGGGCGTCGCTAGCGCGGGGTGATGCGTTTCACCGTGTCTCTGATGCGATGTTGTGACACGGCCCGTCGGTCCTGGGCCTCTTCCAAGCACCGTTCTGGGGATGAGTTTTAAGGTCAGCTGTCCTGGCACGTTCGTACTCGGTGCCAGGCGGCACAGCGGATACCTGAGTGACCCACAAACTTTAGGGTGTTTCCCGCTTACTGCGCGTCTGTTCTTCCTTCAGAGCGCTGCTCTGGCACAAGCCGCACAGTCTGAGCTCGTATTATTTATAACTGCCTTCGTATTTCTGGTTGGACAGGTATGCAGCGTTAGAGGTTTTAGTGCCTGTATTGCTATATATAAGCAATGTAATGGTGTGCACAAACTAGCCATACCCCTGTAATGGTATATATCAACTATCAATGCCCCTATCATGGTATATTTAAACAGCCAGTCTTTCTGTAATAATGGATGTAAACTATCATTGTCCCTGTAAAGGTGTACATAAATAGTAAATGATCCTTGTAATGGTGTACAGAAACTTTCAGTGCCCCTGTAATGGTATATATATAACCATTCAATGCCCTTGTAATATAGATAAACGATCAATCCCCATGCAACTGTACATACTGTATACACGATCGATGTAATGGTGTATACAAACCTGGGTTGCCAAGCCCTGCTCCGGGAGGCCCACCACCCTGCAGAGCTTAGGTGCAGCTGTAATGTAACACCTGATACAGATAATCAGGCATCAGTAGCCTCTCAGTATAAACGCCAGCTTAGCTTCAAGCTCCTTGTAGCAGTATATATAAACTGTATATATGGTATGGTATATATGCTCCTTCTATAGTGATATATATAGCGTATAATACCCCCCTACAGTGCTACATTTAAAGCATTAATTTCCTCTATAATTGCACCTATAAGCTATCAGGCCCTGTCACAATGGTATGTATAAGCAATCAGTCCTGTCATATGTAGAGTATAATGTCCCTCTATAATGGTGCATCCACCCACCCGTCTGTTTCTCATAACCGCTCCTTCTGTACAGAGCCATTGTGCTGCTCATGTGTATAAATGATTACCCTCTTTGAAGGTACATATTATCATTGGTGTTTTTTTTTCATTCATTTTCAAGAGTTGCATTCACGTTTCTGAGGGGCAAGGTCAAATATAAAGGGCACTGGCCATATCATAAAATGTCATGAAACGGAGTGAGAAATATCTCTGTATATAAGGGGGGGGGGCACCCGGCTGCCTGTCACCTTGGGGGGAGAGCTGTTTACCGAAAGCAGTGTGCGGTCCCCGAGTGTTTGTTTGATCTCAGTGACAGGCCCGGAGACTCACAGAGCTGGGGCCACAGTGGTAATAACACCCCCCCCCAACCCCCCCACAAGCGAGGCCTGTACCAGCGGTGTGCTATCTCTCACCCCGGCAGGCTGCAGCGCCAAGCTGCCCTTCTGCAAGTCCAATCCCTGCCAGAATGGAGGTACCTGCAGAGTGAGCTGGGAGACCTTCTCCTGCGACTGTCCCGTGGGATTCGGAGGGAAGGACTGCAGTTCCGGTGAGATGCCCGCGGGATGCGGATGCTCGCCTCGCCCCGCCCCCCTCCTCCTCCCCTGTTTCTCCCTCTGCCTCAAATTTCCTTTCAAGGAAATGCTTTATTATTGTGCGGGCCGCAGCTGCTCTTGCTGCTACCGTAAATAATGAGCGGTGAACAAGAGGACATATTCCAGGCGCATTTAACGGGAATTACGCGATGATGGCGGAGGGAAAAAAAACGCACAACGCTAAATGTGTCATTGCCTCCTTTCCGAGAGTGACAGGCATTTAGCTGACAACTTTGTCACTTGGCGCCGCCATACTTCGGCGCAGTCAAGCGTATGTTCGCAGGCTCACGCCGTCTGTCCCCGCAGTCATGAGCCACCCGCACCATTTTGCGGGAAACGGCGCCCTCTGGTGGGACCTGAAGAACGACGTCACCATCTCCACGCCCTGGTACCTGGGGCTGGTGTTCCGCACGCGTTCCCCGGATGGCGTGCTCCTGCAGGCCCAGGCTGGGCAGTACACCAGCCTGCTCTTCCAGGTCTGTGACCCGTGGTGCGACCTTGCGAAGCACCTGACTGATTATCTGTCTGTCTAAATAGCATGCTGGCCTGGATTCAGCTACCAGAACCTTCTCCAGGTTTACTACTTTTTTTTGTTTACTTAGCTCAGAGTTTTCCACCCCTGTCCTAAGGTCCCACAGACAGTCCACATTTTTGCTCCCTCTCAGCTCTCTGTCAAACTGTCCACATTTTTGCTCCTGGTAGGGATCTGGGAGGGAGCAAAAACGTCGACTGTCCACGGGTCCCCGATGACAGAATTGAGAAACACTGGCTTAGCTGACATTAATGCAGATTTTATCCAAAGCACTTTAGGATTTTTTACCTATGAAAGATGTTCGAATTGAACAGCTGCAAGAAGAGTTACACTGGAATTCTTTTTACTTTCCATATACAATCCTTTCTTCTTTGAGACACACACACGTGGACAAAATTGTTGGTACCCTTCTGTTAAAGAAAGAAAAACCCACAATAGTCACTGAAATAACTTGAAACTGA
>JAODKM010000099.1:4639485-4653843 GCA_026780845.1 Petrocephalus sullivani | reverse complement strand
AAAAAGCAGTAGATAGTACATTAAACTGAATGTAACACTTCCTATCCATAATTATAATTGTGTATAATTTAGTACGTCATCAAAAAAAAACAGGTGTGAAGTCAGACAAGTACAAGTATTTAATACATGAAATGCAGCATTACAGTGTCTTTGAATAACAAATGTATAAAGAGAAGATTAAAAACTGGTGATTCACAATGTTAAAATGACAAAAAAGCAAATAAAACAACAACACAGAATTATGTATGAAGACACTATTAGACCATGGCAGTTCAACAAGGTGGCGTTACAAGAACAGTAAGATCTCATCAGTAGGCAAGCTTCCCAAGACAGAAAGGGACCCTTTGACATTATATTGTGTATAATACTGCTTATAACATTACAATAAGAGACCAAAAGGTACCAGCCTTCAAAGAAGAGAAGCTAGAATGTTTACTTTGCAGCCTTGAGGCTTTTACATAATATCTCTGAATATACTAACCAAGGACTAACTTTTCTTCCTGTTCAGCAGCTATTTTATAAGTTTCCTTGGTTATAGCTGACCGCAGATTACCTCGGACCTGACACTGTGCTTCAGTTCTAGAAATTCAGTTCAAGTTTAACTGCAAATTACCCACTGTCAACTTTTCAGGGCTGTAGGACTGATACAGTTGCCCCCCATCCCACCCCAGTGAAATACAAATTGACTTTAGAAATGGTACAGTGCTTCTGAGCAAGATGCTACACCACAGCTCCGTAGACAATAACCCACTGAGATGCTCTCAACTACTAAGAAAGTGTTTCTCCACCCAGTCATGGAGGACCCCTAGCTGGGAGAGAGCAAAAACATGGTGTGTCTGGGACAGGTTTGAGGAACACCGCACTAAGACATAATAGGTGGTCACTTATGACAGTTTTAAGTTTGTTTGTTTGAGCCGACATTGGGTAAAACAATCACATGATCCTGACAATGATAAAAGTTCCTAGTAACTTTATCGTAAAGCCATTTCCCCATAGGGCATTTTCACGTTCAGACTGTGTGTCACCTGGAGCATGAAACACAGTGATATGTGTAAGGCCCTGTTTACATTAGGCCTTAAAATGCATAATCAGATTGCAAGTGGACAGCGCTAACTACAAGTGCAAGCACCTGCCAAGATGCACCGTGATCTGATCACTCACACCACTTCCTGAAGTGATCTGGGACGCATTTGACCACATATCTTTTGTAAACAATAAAGTGTCCAAATGAGTCCCCAACAAGGATGTTACAATAACTGTGCGCGGGGCAGTAACAAAATCTGAATAGAATCTGAATAGCTGGACATTTTGGAGAGGCATGATGGACAAGTGTAAACAGCGATGTCTCAGCTGTCTACTTGTGATCCAGTTGCCCAAGACATATTTTAAAGGCAAGTGTAAAGAGGGCATAAGTGTTCACAGTGTATAAAGGGAACAAGCTACTTAAAAGGATGTAAAAGCTTAATATCAAAATGTATAAAACTGAATGGCGTTAATAACATGTATGCTACTTGTATATCCCCCGCTTTGTGGTTATACCAGTATTTTCTCAGTAGAAATTCGGCACAAGAAATTATTGCACTTTAACATTAAAACCAAAAAATAAACATAATCCAGGACAAGAATCCAGCAACAACAGACAGCCTTTTCTCTTATGCAGCTGTTAGTTTGTGTTAGATTTGTCATCTTATTTTCTCTGCATGGGACATCATGTTAAGTTAAACGCGCTCCATTGGTTTAACTTCCACTGAGTGTTACATCTGAGACCTAACCTTAGTGTTGCAATAAAACATTATAGTAGATAGGCTGTTAAATGGTGCATTTCCTCAATAGCCTGTGACAGCAGACGCAGCGGATGGATTGAACTCCACTGCAGCTTCAAAAATAAACTGCAGTCTTAAAACTAAAGCCTGATTATTGGGGAATTTGTAGTGCAGTAACCCCTACACATTTGCAAGGGTTAGCGGCGGAAGATTCCTGCAAATGTAAAAATTTGAGAATAATACTTGGACACCCATAACAGTCTGCTAGCCTGAATGATAACATAAAGAGTCTGTTTATTATGAATTTCTAAGCAAATAGTAGTATAGTGCACACTTTGCATGTCAAATTGTTTTGTCATTTCCTATCTAGACCTTTTTATATAATATATAATCCATATTAATTATGTCCCTGTATGTACAAAAGTTACTACTGTACGCACTAGGAGCAATACGTTTTCGACCCATTGTTAAAAATACAAAATTAACTGAAAAGTCACTGAGAAATGCGGGATTCCATGCACACAAAGACGGCTAATACGTGAGTGAAGCTGGTCCCCGAGACAAAGCCGTGTACGCAAGCCAAGACTTTGCATATTATACCTTTCATATGAACGTATACTACGTAACATAGAAATATGTATCACGAATATCTATATATTATGTGAATTTATGTGATCAGCATCATTTTCAGTATTGTTTCTTGATTATGCATTGTCTGCGAGTTCTTTCTGCTCCGAGAATATTCCCTCTCAATCACGGCCAAACCAGCTAACTCGTGAATAACAACACCTGCAAATGTCAAATGCACGAATGTGAAGGGGTTAACTGTATTACAGAAGGTGCTGGAGTCATGGTAGCATGTTGCATAAAACCGCCATCATTTAAAAAAAAAAAAACATCAGCGAAACTTCTCACTTTATAGATGTCAATTGTTTCTTTTTACATAACCATTATAAAAAGGCCTTTAACAGTAGAGCAGTCAGTCTTCATCGCTGGAGGAGCGCGCCTCGGCTCCCAGCTTCTGCAGCTTGCTTTGGTAGTACCTCTTCTTGTACCTGTAGGCCTTCTCCTTCTGCTTCACGGCTTTCCGTTTCTCCTCCAGCACCCGTTCCTTCGCCAGCAGCACTCGCATTCTCTGCTGATGCTCCCTCTCTGACAGCTCCAGCATCCTGGCATCCACGTGAGAGTCCGGGACAGTCCTACTCCTTCCCCCGTCAGCCGTGGGCGTCGTGGCTGTCGAGACGGGGGTCCAGTGCGACCCATCGGGGAAGCCAGAGCCGCCGGCAGCGGTGTGGGTATAGCCTCGGTCTGGAGAGCCCTGGGACAGAGCAGCTATGATCAAGGTTATGGTCACAGTGGAAGCACACAATTACATTAGCACCAACAGCATAGAAGAATGAACCAAAATCAAGCCGTACACAAAACACAACTTGTTACGGATCTCTTCATTACGAGAGAGGAAGGTACAATTGTGAAGCTTCATCACTATGCATGACAAAAAGGAGCACTTAATTACTGAAGCATGGTCCTGTTAGAATAGAGTCCCCCCGAGGCCCCTTGTCCTTGGGGCCTGGCCTTCAACAGACAGGTTTGATTTTCTGTTGATTTTCCACAGCCTACATGCCTTACATCAATTTTGGTGACAGTTATATCCTCCTGATCACAGTCACTCACTCCTACAGCAAATGTCCCGGATTCTGAAGCAAGAGAATGGAGTTTGGATTTAATACAGGACAGTTATGCACACCAGGTCTGCATATAGAGGGAGCACAGCATTGTACACGTGCAGTCGCGGTGTCTGCATTACCCGCTTTAATGTGCGTGTTAATGATGCCGTCGGCATCGATGGTGGCCTCCATCTTCACTACCAAATTGGGGACCATGGCGGAGACCTCACGCTGGATCTCGGTGAGCGCCGCGACGGGAACGCCGGCCGCAAGCTGCTCCTGCCGCCGGATCAGCGCGTTCCTGCTCTCCACCTTCATGCGCTTCCACAATGTCTTCAACATGGCCATGCTGCTGGGCGGCCGGTCGGGGAAGGCGGCGTTGAAGGCCGCCAGCAGCTCATTCCAGGCTGCGTTGCGCCTCACTGTGGTGTGCACGTCCTTGCGGAAGTCCTGCACCTTGTCCACCACCCCCTGTATGCGCTGCAGGAAGTACAGTTTCTGCTCGTGGGTGTAGTTGGGCGTGCGGTAAGCCATAGCGGCGGGGGGGGGGTGACGCTTGCTGGGGCCACCGGCGGGAAGAGTCATCCGTCACTACCACCCATCGCTGACAGCTGCCACGGGCTACAGTGCCATCCGTGCGGACAGGCACGCCAGCTGGACCGCAGACCAATTAACCCGGGCTACATTCTCAACCTGATGGAGTGTTACTGCGAAGAGAGAGTTACAATATAAATGCATTAAAATCTACATACAAAGACATTAGCTTGAATAATTTAGACTGGAGTTTCTGAAACATGGTACTGCTGTACTTTTCTCCTTTCATTGGCTGAGACCTTAATCGGCCTTGGCTGAGGTGCTGTTAAATGAAGGACAGAATTCAGTGCACATGACATGTGAACAAATGTATACTAAAAAAAACAAGACACATGCAAAATAGTTCAAATTAAGTGCAAGGTGCATAAATAAGGAGGGAGTTTATAACTGTCAATCAAGTATTTAATAATCTGATGGCTTTAGGGTAGAAGCTCCTGAGACTGCAGAAGTACTTTCCAGACTGGTGAGAGAGCTGTCAAGGTGTGATGCTGATTCCCTGCCGACTTTGGCAGCTTTGCTCCTGCATCATTTCAGGTAAATGTCCGGCAGCGAGGGCAGATCAGCTTTGCTGATGCATTCAGCCTAACGTACTACCCTCTGGTACTACCAAAGCAGGCTGTGATTACCACCCTAATCCAGTAAAACTGAATACGACTTGAGGCATTCCTTTAATTCAATTATTTAGTCGTTAAAGACATGTCATAGATGTCTGTATGCTTTCGATACACATAAACACCCATGACCTTTATTTAGGGTTAGGGGTGCCCAACTCCAGTCCTGGACGGTCAGAATCCAGCAGTTTGCAGATTTCCCTGCTCAAACACATCTTAACCAGCTAATTACCATGTTTAATAGGCATGTTTGAGCAGGGAAATCTGCAAACTGTGCTGGATTCTGGCGCTCCTGGACTGGAGTTGGGCATCCCTGAGCTGTGGTTCGTGGTATTTTCAGTTCATTCATTTATTCATTCATTCATTAAAACAGTGGTTGACAGGGCGAGGATTAAGAAAGGTATTTAATGGGAAACTTAATTACTTACACCGATTCGGCACGACATATCTCATATCACAAACCCTATAATAGGTAATAGTAATACTTAATTGTAGGAATCAAAATGTACACAAAAACTTCGACGGGGAAACTAGTCAGCTTTAAAGGTGAATTATAAGTTCGACGTGTCATCGGTAGCTTGAATATTATCCACACCGCAGCTCACACGTTGTCCACGTTCCTAACCGCAAAGAGCGTGCGCTGTGAATTTGCGCGCCTGCGCACAGCGACCCATCAAGCGGTGTCACCGAACAGAAACAAAGTTGCATGTAAACACGCCTGACATCTTATGTGTGGCCGGCTAACGCGAGCAATGCACACTTCCGCTGCTTTTTGTTTGCCGTTTGGTACATGTACCAAATGCCAGGCTGTGTAACTCACACGGGACGACGGGAAGCGGGCACCGTTCTTCCCGAAGCGCAGACACTATCGTTCCGCTGTCCCCTCCTTCATATTTTTTACCGCGGCCGGAAACTAAATTCAAACCACGATGGCGTGCGCGACATGCGCAGACCGCGCCGCGAAGTTGCGACCAATCAGCAGCCGCCTTTCTGCGGTCACTGTCTGACGTGAAAACACTCTACAGATGCGTTATTTGTAGTGTCGGAATTAGAAGAAAAATGTAATAATAAGTTTATCAGAAATGTATTCAAGGAACGTTATATTCCAACTTCAGCTGTTTTTGGTCATCTTTATTTGACAGTATTAATTGGTATTAATTAATTTAAACACAGAGGACACCAGTCAATGTTGTAGTTTATCAAAAGAGACTGTTACTCATCTTTTCTTCCATTGTACTCGAGATTATTTTGGATAGATGTGTCTAATTTCTTGACGAGAGCTTTTGAAATTTATATGATGTAATGCTTTACTTTAGAAGGGATACTTTGAACAGACATGTATGTTTTATAACACACCTCTTTATTATACTGGGAAATTTCCAAATCCATAAAATAAAATGGTCTATTGCTAAGCCAAACGTTTGTATTTGAGTTTAAACAGTATGGCCCCACCTTAAGTTATATTAAAAACAAAAAAGCTATGAGATCACACAAATGTGCTGGAAACTTGCGAGGCATTGCCAGATCATAACGAGATAAAAATGTATTTTACAGCTTACTGGGCAACATGTCTCTAGTTTGTGTAATTCCTGCGTGAAACTAGAAACCTTCGAAGACGATTTACGTCTAATATGACCAGTATTTGTAAATAAGTGGGAGTAACTGAAGAGGAAATTCTGTTGTCGTTTCATGAAAAGAATGAGAAATCATGGGTGTTTAATGCGCTTAACTGCGGTAGCACCCCTTCCTCCAGTGCAGCAGGTGGCGCGAGATCGGCACTGTGACGGTACAACGGCCTGGCCGTTTAATTCCAGCAAAGAAGATCTCTAAGCGCAGTATGTAGGTACGGTTTTGAAATGTTGAATGATTATTTGAAATTAATTTACCAAGACACCGATTATAAGTTAATGAAACATATACCACTTTACACGACGTGGCTGTTTCAGTGAAAGCGTAGCGTGTCATTCAGTAATATTAAAATGGACAGTATAATAGTCAGCCCGTGCCATGCGGCTGTGTCTGTATCGTGACATATTTGGGATAATAATGTACCTAGGTAGCTACGGTAATTAGAGTAAATTTTATAATAACGTCATTTTTGGCAAATTGAGAGGCCATGAGTCAATCCCACACCATGAGTGTTTGCTGTTATTTAGTTGTTGTACAATTAATTTCAGCGTGTTGTAAGTGTAACGCATAATCTTTATAACTTTTCTCAATAACGATTGCATCTTCATTTATAGCTTTATCTTGCTACTTTCAATGTATGTATTAAAGAACGTATTCAGGATTTAGCACTTAACTGAATGAGTCAGCTGCTAGTCTTGTTTAATTTTTATTTTTTATAGAAATTCTTATTTTAGTAGAAATCCGTAATTGTCTCACGCTGAGGGATGCATCTACTCTTAAATCTCCAACATACTCTGCGTATTTGCGTCTAGGGGTGTGGAAATTGGATGAATTCATGCATTAGATGTCTTAAAAGGGGCGGTCCTGTGTGATGGAGTCGGTGCTTATAGCCACCCCCATCACAGCCCTGGAGTTCCTGGGGGAGGAATACCTGCTGGCAGGTGAGCAAATGCTGATGTCAAGGTGTGTTTAATCTCTGTCATTAAAGGTGTAAAATGATTAATATTTATCTGTACCAAGGCTAAGCTCATTAAATTGTACATTTTAACCAAATTAGCGGCTGAGTTTTATATTTGTAATGCTTCTTGCTAGTGTGTTGTGTGTAATGCTAGTGTGTTGTGTGTAATGCTAGTGTGTTGTGTGTAATGCTAGCGTGTTAATGATAAGGGACGTGTACACCACAGGTGATGGTCCGATTCTGTCGGTCTACAATCTGAGGACTTCACCCACAGCTTCCGCTCTGCTCAGCGTCCTGCAGAACTTCCGCATCCATGGAATCCGGCCTCACCAAGGGCAGCGAGACCGAGCTGAGCACGCCAGCGTGGCTGAGGAGGAGGAGCCTCAGGGGCCATCATGGCACCTGGTGGTATTCGGGGGCAAAGCAGTGAGGCTCGTGGAGCTGAACACAGGGGAACTGCCCAGCCTTCGGCCCCTGGGCCCACTGGTGGAGCTGCGGGACTGGGTGCTGGATGTGCGCTGGCTGGACGTTGGCGCTCGCCTCTTGGGTGTCGCTCTGGCCCATAATGCCGCGCTGCTGCTCAGTGCGCGGGAGGGAAGCACGCTGGCCCTCTGCTCCTGCCAGGATGGCTGCCTTCTGTATTCGGCCCTGCTGGTGGGACCTTGCTGGAAGAGCTTAGTTGTGGTGGGGGGTACCATCTTTAACCAGCTGGTCCTCTGGAGACCTGGGGAAGAAGCCGGAGAGGAAGATGGGAGAGGCAAGGCAGGGAGGGTAGAGCGGAGGCTGCTGGGCCATAGCGGCGTGATCTTCAGCCTGGCCTACCTCCCTGAGCCGGGCTGGCTCGCTTCCGCCTCAGATGACCGCAGTGTGCGAGTGTGGGATGTGGGGGCTTTGGGGGGCGAGGCAGGCTGTGGAGCTCCGTCCCCACCATGCTTGCGGGTTCTCTATGGTCACCAGGCCCGGGTGTTTTCTGTTAGGCTCTCACCTGCCGGGGCATTCAGCGCAGGTGAGGATGGCGTCTGCCTGGCATGGGACTGGGACAGCGGGAAGGTGACCCGTGCCCTGAGGGGGCACCGGGCGGGAGGGGTCAGGGCACTGGCCATCAGCATGGGGGGAGCTGCGGGAGGTAGGTACGTAGCTACGGGGGGCGCAGATGGTGGCATCCGTCTCTGGAGCCTCAAGGAGGATGACAGTGGACTAGATGAGACAGGGGTCCTACGTGATCTGGGGTTCGAGGGTGGGGGTTGCCCTAAGGTGGTGCGAGTGACAGGGGGCAGGGGCTCGGGGCAGAGAGGAGTGGTGGTCACTACTGACCAGGGGGAGGTATATTCGTGGGAGGAGCAACGTGGTTGGCAGCTGGTGTGGAAGGGAGGTGAGAGGTTCCGTTCCTACAATGTAATGGAGGTGTTAGAGTGGTGGGGCAGGGATGAGCTATGTGCTGTTGGCAGCCTGAGTGGAGAGGTGTGGGTCTTCCCCCTGTCTCAGCCCAGCGCTGGTATACAGCTGAGGGCAGGGACAGGGAAGGTCCATAGTGTGCTATGGGTACACCCAACAGGGGGTCGTGGCGGGTATTTGTTGGTATCAGGGGCAGAAGGTGTCGTACACCGTTGGCAGGTAGAGTTTGAGGGGGCTGTGGTTCTCAATGCCATGCTCCTGCGTCCTTTTATTCTGCCCCCCTGTGCAAAACGCTGGCTGACCACCGCAGTGCTTGTATCTAGGCCAGAGGGGGCGCTGTGGGTGTGTGGAGACCGGAGAGGGTCGCTGCTGCTGTATCGTGACAAAGCAGACAAGGTCAAGACAGATGGAGAGGCCTTGCAGCCTGAGAGTGTCCTGTTCGGGGTGCATGGGAAGCAGGGTGTGACGTGTGTGTGCGAGCACGCCGGCCTGGTGTACAGCACCGGGCGTGATGGCTGTGTGCGCGTGTCCCAGCTAGATGCTGGGGCTCTGGAGGTGCTGAGGGTACAGCGGGCCTGCCGTGGCCTGGAGTGGCTGGAGAGGATTGTGGTTCTGGACCCAGGGGCGGATCCAGAGGAAGGTGAGGATAGTGAGGCCCGTGGAGTTGAGGTGAAGTTCTTGATCTTAGGGTTCCACTCGGTCCATTTCGTCGTCTGGGACCTGGTCCGGCAGGAGCGGCTCCTGTCGGTGCCTTGTGGTGGGGGGCACCGGTCCTGGAGCTACTGGTTACCCTGGGGCCCAGGTGCTGATGGTGCAGGCACAGTAGTGTTTGTAAAGCAGGGAGCAGTCATGGCCTCTCATGCCCCAGAGGAGACCCTTGGTGAGGGGCGAAGTTGGGAGCTCAAAGAAGGGATCCACGGTCGGGGTGTCACCAGCGTGTGCCACCTAGGTGCTGTCTGTGTCGCCAGGCAACATTGGGAGGTTCTGGCAACAGGTGGAGAGGACACAACATTGACTGTGCTGACGATCGACCCTCGGAGCAGGGCTCTGAGAGTCCTGGCGGTCATCACCGATCACATCTCCAGCATCCGTGCACTGGCCGTCGTTCAGAGGTCAGGTGGGAGGGAGGCGAATGGCACAAAACCACTCCTCTCCGTCCTGCTCTTCTCTGCCGGGGGACGGGCCCAGCTGCAGTGCTACCGACTCCTGATTGGTGAGAATGGACAGCTGGGTTTGCCTTCCTGTCAGGTGATCCAGGTAGCGAGTCACCGGTTGGATGAGCAGTGGGAACGGAGGCGGAATCGACACAAGACTGTGAAAATGGACCCTGAAACTAGGCAAGTTACTGAACTACCTGCAGCGGATCAGCCGTAATCTAGAAAATTCCCAGACATGAATTTAGTCTGGAAACGCATCATTAATTAAGGGATACAATACCTGTCTGGTTATTCCATGTCAAATCAGCCAATGGCCCATGTAAATTCTGGAAAAATTACTACGTGTACCTGTTACCCAGGAGACCCCCAGTAAAATTACTGACAAATGGTGAATTTGAGCCACGTTTAGAAAAATTAAAGATTCAGATAAGAAACGTAAGACTTGTAAGTAAAAAGGGATCATATAGGATACAGGAAAACTAATTTTAAAAATGTTTGAACATTCCCACAGTGCATTAAGCTGATCTGAAAATTAGACCCAAATGATGTTTCACATTTGAGAGGTTTCCTGGTCAAACCCTGCTGCAGTTTGTTTGTTTATAACCCTTTAAAAAGCCCTGTTTAGGTATCTAAGCATGGGAATAATTTCAGCAGGCTGTATCAGCTAGAAGTGTCCTTACTGAAAGCTTAAAAATCTGAGCCCGCTCAGTGGTTTAGTCCTTCAGCAATGGTCTTGTGAAATTTGATGAAAAAATGAGGTTGGATAAAATCAACACCCCCCCCCCCCCCTCAGGAAACTGTCTGTATCTTGAAAAGTGTTGGTCTTACATCATAAAAAAATTACAGGGTGTCTCCTGACCAACATGGGCACACCTGGTGATTTTTCCAGATTGTTTTTTTTTTTTGTCTGAAGTACATGGGCCATTGGCTGATTTAACATGGAAGGACCCTGTCAAAAGTCTGGACACACCTACTGAAAATCATTTGTTTTTCAAGATAATGACCCTAAGCACACCTCAAGGTCATGTAGTCCTGTTCGGGGTGCATGGGGTGTTATATTATGGACAAAGAAGAGACCGAAGACCAGACCCCCACAATCCCCCAACCGAAGCCCTATACAGCTGATTTCGGATGAGTTTGATCGAAGAATAAGAGCAAGGTATCTAACTGGTGCCCAGAACTTGCAGAAACTCCTCCACGACTGTTGGAGAAGCATTCTAGGTGGCTGCATGTGGACGCTGGTTGAAAGAATGCCAAGAGTCTGCAAGGCTGTCATTGAAGCAAAAGGGGCTATTTTGAAGAGTATAAAATTTGAGAAAATCTTGAAACGTCGAACATTTCTTGGGGTGGCATGGTGGTGCAGTGGTTAGCACTGTTGCGTCACACCTCTGGGACCAGGGTTCAACTGTACGCCAGGGTTCCGTGTGTGGAGTCTGCATGTTCTCCCCGTGTCTTTGTGGGGTTTCTACCCACAGTGCAAAAACATGCTGAGGTTGATTGAAGTTCCCAAACTGCCCGTAGGTGTGCATGTGTGAGTGGATGGTTTGTGAGTGTGCCCTGTGATGGGCTGGCCCCCCATCCCGGGTTGTTCCCAGCCTTATGCCCTGCGATGGGCTGGCACCCCATCCTGGGCTGTTCCCTGCTTTGTGCTCTGTGATGGGCTGGCACCCCATCCTGGGTTGTTCCCTGCCTTGTGCCCTGTGATGGGCTGGTGCCCCATCCTGGGTTGTTCCCTGCCTTGTGCCCTATGATGGGCTGGTGCCCCATCCTGGGTTGTTCCCTACCTTACGTCCATAGCCCTGGGATAGACTCCAGAGCCCCTGCAACCCTGAATAAGATATGCGGTTACAGCCAGTGGATGGATGAACACTTCTTTTGGCAGATGCAATATTTGATATGTTACTTCATTGCCTTGAGGCCTGTTATTATAAGGCAGATAACATGGCTGAATTACAGACAAATGCATTCAAAGTACGTGTGTTCAGACCTTTATGTACTGCTGGTGTACATAAAGATTCAGTGAATATAAATAGGCAATCCACATCTCAGTTAATGCCAGTCATTTTATGGGAAGGCATTTTTATTGCTTTGATTGCTTCCAATATTTGAAAACAGATAATGCTGACAGTATTGTAGTACTTGAACGTGAGATGGTATAGTAGGCTGGCGACCTTTGTGAGTAACTTTCCTACCCCACGCAGGTACATGTCCCTGGCAGTGGCATCTGATGGGACAGAGGGAGTCCTTCTAGCTGCGGCCTGCAGTGACGGGGCTCTGAGGTGAGGCTTCTGAGTTATGTGACGCCCGTCACGTAGGCTGCGTTCCTGACACATGGGGTCAAGGACGCATGCACCGAGTCTGCGTGACTCAAAACACGGCACACGTGACCGCGGGCAGAACATCCACTTAAATTCTTGAGGGACATTAAGCTGAAATCAGACAAAGAGTGTTACTTTACTGAGATGGGCATATGCAGTCATATAGAATCATCCTGCCACTTGAGAGCACCACCTGGTTAGTGGAGGTCATATAGGCATGGGAGTGGTGCTTTCTGTCGGGAATATAATTATTTTTCTCTTGATGCTCAGGCTCTTCTCATTGACTGAAGCCAGTGGCAGCTTTCAGCTTCTGTGGGAGAGTTTTTACCACCAGCGATGTGTGCTCAGTGTTGCCACCTGCCTCCTGGAGGACCCTCAGGGCTGCCAGTGAGTACCCAGAAAAAAATTGGATTTATTGTTGTTCTCATTTACTAATTGCTCCCATAAAGACGTACAGTATAGTTTCTCTGCCTCCCAGGCAAAAATTGCTAAAACTGAATAATCTCACATAAAAGGTAAAATATCATAAATGGATGAATAACATCAGATGCTGCACTTTTTTAGGAAAGTGACTTTTATCTCTTTGTTCTTTTCTGAAGCAAAAGCCTTTCAAAATAAACTTTTGCCATAATTTAGCTCAAAATTAATCTGAGTTGAAACTGACCTTTTGTGGAAAGTCTCCATTTGCTCTGTTTCATAGTTTTATTATTTGCAGCCAATGATTGCATATTGTATTTTCTCTCCACACCCCAGGAGGTCTTTTATCTTCAGTGCAGCCACCGATGGTAGGATAGCACTGTGGGATATGAGTGCAGTGACAGATATGGAGATTGGACCCTCGTCTGACACCTGCTGGAAGGGTAGATAGCAGATACAAACTATTTTTAGTGTGTGTGTGTGTGTGTAGGTGTGTATAGGTGCGTCATTCACTCATTCTGTGGTTCTGTGTGTTGCAGGTCCACCCAATCCTTGCCTCACGATTCCAGCACACCAGAGTGGCGTAAACACGCTAGCAGTGTGGGAGGGGTACTGGGAAGATCAGGCATTATCGCCGGCAGGGGGGCACTGGATGACAGTGGCCAGTGGAGGAGATGACGGACAACTGTCAGCTGTTTGTATCCAAGCGCAGTTCCATCCCAAGGAGGTAGAGGGCGGTGGATTGACTCTGAACCAGTACGCTCGATCTGTGGGGCCCCTGGCCCATTCGGCCCCCCTGACAGCTTTAAGACCCCTGGGTCCCAGACTCCTTGTCTCTGCTTCTCCAGATCAGCGTGTGTCCCTGTGGGACCTCCGAGGTTCCTCTTTGTGCCTGCGGGGGGTGCTGTTCTCACATGTGGCCGACGTGGCTGGACTAACGGTGTGGCACGGAGCAGAGGGGCAGACCTGGCTGGCTGTCTGTGGGCAGGGTTTACAGCTGCTGCGGCTGACGGTGGACAGAGATGAGGCTGTGTAAAAGAGATGCCAAATGTGTCATTTTCAAAGAAATTCACCATTTTTTTTATGCTGTGAGTCACACTGTCTGTCAAGACGATCAAGTACTGACATTTGCATACTAAATGTAAAATAAAGTATATTTTTCAAATTTTCGCAATTGGAAGGACCAGACTGACCTTACTGCTATGGAAGCTGCTCACTGCTGGCTCTTTTTCCCGGGTTTCTGGGTGAAGGGAGGGCATCGGGGGGGGCAGTCTTGCTCACACCAATGTTCACTGTTTGTGGCACATGAATATTTGATGGAGTTTCAGGCTTCCTTTTGTCCTTTGTGCCTCTTGGCTTGCCAGGTCAGCACAGTGAGGAAAGCGTGCAAGGTTAGTAATTCTCTCGTTTTTTTTTATTTCTTGGAGCGAGAGGTTAATGGTGTGATTGTCCCTTTTAATTTATCGAAGCGGTCGGTAGTCATATAGTTTTGCATAGGGAAACAGCTTAATGGTAGCATTGTCCTGGTTTTGTTTACTAGCGAGTGGTGGGATTCTACTGGCATATACTTGACGCATCTGGACATGAACTCGTGATCTTTATTGTGGGTTTGCAGTGGAAATCCCCCAGAACCCAACGAACAGGGCAATATTTGAAAAATATTGGAAGGAATGTTCCGGAAAAGCAGAGCCCAAGCATCCGAGGTCTGCAAAAGCTCTCTCAGTTCCTGGAAAAGGAAGGAGCATCTTAAAGAATCCCTTGTCCACTCCACCTGCGTCAGACCGGTAACTCCCCACACAAAAACTAGTCTTGCATACCTGTGTGATAAAATATCTGTTTGGTAGTTTGT
>JAODKM010000099.1:4621745-4632077 GCA_026780845.1 Petrocephalus sullivani | reverse complement strand
TTATTTGTGGGGGCGATGTTTTTTGTAGGGCTGTTTTATTCAGTATGAGGTTGTGGGATGTGATCGTTGTTTTTGTTTTGGGGGGGGGGGGGGGGGGGGGGGGGGAGTAAATCTCTGGTTTGCTATACTCAAGCCTTGAATTGCCTACTTGAACATTTTTTGTTAAATTCCCATAATTAATTCATAAAGCTGTCCTAGCAGAAGTCTCACTGGAGTGTATATGGTTTTTTTGTAACATGCTTGGCACGGAGAATCAGTGTCGACTGTATGTTTAACATAGATGATTGGCAGGAAAACATGATGGGAAATGTTTACATATCAGGCAAATCATGTTAAGACCACGTATGTTTCTTATGTGCCTGTGTAATGTTTAACTACATCGTGAACACAAACATCTATCCACATGATGTAGCAAATTTGACAAATGCATATTGTGGGTATTCGTGTGCTTTTAAGAAGTCAGAATTTTTGCTATTTTGTTTTGCTGCAGTTTTAGTCTTGAGGCTGGGGTTGTTACTCACAGGTAAGACGGGAGTCCATAGGAAGTGATAACTGTGTGTAATTTGTGTGCTTGTTTATTTGCAGGTTGTGCTGCGTGGGCAGAGGGGCAATGAGGCACATTCCTGAGCACGGCCACAGCCTTGGCGCCACATATGTGGGGGGGCGGGGGGGGGGGGCACACTTTAACTCACCAAGAGTAATACTAATAATACTGCTATGGCAATATGAAAACAACAACTGACAGACATTCATTGGTGAAGCACCTGACAAACTGACACGTCAGAACCCCGGGCAGGCCGACCGACATGATGTCTGTTTTTAAGTTGCGACATTGTAACTTTAGTTTGCACAAACAAACAAACAGACACATATAATACCAAGCCAGTGGTTCGGCCTCAGAGGGATGGCAGCCCACCGCAGGGCACACAGACTCCGAGTGAGTTAGAGATGCCAGTTAGCGTGATTGTGTTTCTTTGAAAGGAAGGAAGGAAACCAGAATCACAGGGAAAGAGCAGGTGGGCCCCATACAAACACCGGCGGAGAGCTGGGACTACAAAAGCCCACCCTGGAGGGTGGGGGGCCGCAGCGCTCCCCACCACTCATCAAAAATGATACAATATTTTTTCCAAGAAACAGCTTATCTATAGCAGCCCAAAGTTATTTAATTAACCTGATACTTTTATGCAAAGTCACTTTCCACGCATTTCAGCAACTGCATATTTCACTTCCCCAATTCAGTCTGTGTACTTAATACTATGGTGCAACTGTCAACTGTCGGGTCCCTGCTATGATATCCTGTTGCCTAAAGTTCAGATTGCATATACGACCAAAACTGTTATGTAATAGCCACTCATTAATGATTGTAACAGCACAATTGATAACAGAGAAATGTGAAATGGCTCAGCAGAATGGAGTTTTACTGCTGTTATTTATTATTTTGTTATGGTGAGTGGGGATGCAATTTCCTTCATTTCCATCTGTGATTATGTATTTTGGGGGGGTGGAAATGATTCAGTTAACACTTCTTTGTTGCTAATTTCTCTCTCAGTCTCATGTTCAGGCCAGTCTGTTGTTTCCTCCTAGATCACTTGCTTTTTTCTATTATTTGCTTTATTTACTTGTCTGGACACCTCTCCAGTACAGACATCTGTTTCCAGGATTCAAATGGCGACTCCCGTGAGTCTTCCTAGCTTGTCAAGTCACCTTTAACCTCTGACATTTGACCCTCAATGTTAGTGGCCTCTGAAGACACTGCTGTTAATTTCAGGGTGAAAATGCAGCTATATTCTCCTGTATGTCCTGTCTCCTGTATATGCTGGGCATAATGATGACTTGTTGAGTCAAACTGTCATAAATGAGAAATGACAGAAAAGAAACAAGCTAGTGACTATGAACAACCTGGGTTCACGGTACAGGCATTCAGCATCTGGGTGTTTGCAATTCTTGCCTGATTACAGGTTGATGTAAGCTGAAATTTGGTTAGAGAGAATGGGAAAATTATGCTAGCTTTGGACTAACTGAATGATTAGTAAGCGATTAATGATTGCTAGCTATGTACTACGTGTAATTAACCAATGGGTAGCCTAGAGTGTAATGAATGGCCCGACCAGATGGTTGGTGTCACTTGGGGGTGACCTTTGACCTGAGTGTAGGTCTAACGCCATGGAAGAGACCATTTCACCGTTTTTTTTGCCTGTACATTGGCACATTCAGCTGTTTCTCTTATTAATCTCTTACCTATTTCGGTTTTTGGTTTTGCACTAATTTTTTACTTCTGCTTCAGAGGAACATTCCCAGTTCTTCAGCAAAAGATTTTTTGTGCACGTCTGAAGTTGATGCCCCGGAGGACTATCTTTTCACCTCTTTGATCTTTAACAGGAAATTCCAACATTATGGACGTGACATTTAGACTCGTACTGGCAAACAAAATGCCTTAATATCAATGAGTCCGTTTCTGCCATCTTTTTATGTAACCTCTTGGGTCGAATATAGACAAACCCTCAAAATTCATGTTAATTTACATGTTAGAAATGCGTAGCATTCTATCAGACATCAAACGGAGCCTTGCATGGAATTTCCGTTTTCTGTGATTGGTGGGAAACCTCAAAGACTGGTGATCCCAGCTAAAAGGCGGCAATGAGACCTGCAAGGCCTACAGCTGGCCTCCGTGAAGGAAACAGATGCCGCATGCCGGGAAAATCTGATTGCTGAACATGTCGCCATAGAACAATCAGTGCGGCACATCAATGAATGCCAGCTGTGTTTCAGACTCCAGTGCCCATTAATAATGGTAGAAAGCTGCAGCAGACACTCCTCGTGTGCTTGTACATTAAGAGGGTGTCCAATCACATGTGGAGACTCATTTCCGCTATTGATCTGGTGAATGTGCTTCGCTTGACCTTAACAGCTCTATCATGGGTTATGATGTGAGGCTTGGGGACCTTTAGCAGGGTGTCTTTGTGAGGTCATGGCAGGAAGACAAGCTGAGAAATGACAAAGGGGGTGGTGAAGACAGAGCTGTTAATAATCTGGGCCTTGGCACTAGGCGTGCTCATGAGGATAAAGTCCAAAGCCCTAAAAGGGTTTATATGATTGACTGCTGGCTGTAGTGCTCCTGGTGCCTCCTTAAGCCGTAGGTTATTGCTGTAACCCGGTGCACGGGTTTGATAAGTAAAAGTAACTGCTGTCGATTGAGGACTAACCAAGATATTATTTTTGCATCAAATTTCACATACTGTTTCCCTTAATTATTCTGCTTTTTTCAACCTGTTGCCGGGAAGGCAACCTTGTATACTTACTGATATTAAATATCAGTTGAATATTCAAATACATTAAATATTGGAACATTTATTTTGACCATGCGTTGGTACTGCTGAAAAATAGACTGAGAACCATCTGTGCCTCAAACTAAAATACTGACGCGAAAATGAATGCGATTCCGCTCAGAATTTTCCTTCCATGGGATCGTTATTCTGCCCATAAAGGGAGCACGTTTTTCCTGAATGCTGTTTTCTCATCTGCGCCATTTTAAATATTCTTTATGTTTTAATGGCTGATCATTTATTCTTAATAATCATCGCTACAGTTCTAGTAATTTGATATAAACACTGTATTGATACTTACCAGTGCCAATTGCCGTTATTCAGTTAGTGACAATCCTTATGACTCTAAAAACATTACAATATAAAAGTAATAGGTCATCAAATAAGTACAAATGAAAAGGGGTAACCTGTGTGTAAAGGCTAGTGTATTGGCTGCCTTATTGATTTTATAAGGAAGATATATGATGCCCATGGTATGATTTATAGGTAAGTGAAATAATTAAGATTTTCCCTGACTTGACTCAAATGCTGATTGTTATCTAATCAGAGAATGATAATACCCCAAATTGCAGGTACAAAAGAACCGTCTCAGTGTCTGCTGCTGCCAGCTTCAAGGAGGATATGTTCTCTGGGGACTTTGCTCCATACTTCTCAGGGATTGAGCGCGTATGTGTGTGCCTGCATGTGTGGTCACGGCCCACGCGATCACACGCAAAAAGGCAGCGTACACATTAACTGCAGACTGACAGAATAAAGTTTGTGAAGGTGATCAGCCGACCGGACGGGACGGTAGGGCATCCTTCAGCGGGAGACGAGCAGAGCGGCACCGTACAGCAACCCTGTGAGCGAGCGCCCCAGCCATGGCAGAGAGGAGACATGTGGGGTATGCCGCTCAGCGTGAGGTGCTGGACGAGCAGAGTGTGGAGGAAATAGCTGAGAAATTGGACGCCACGACTCCCCTCTCAGAAAAAACGAGGAAGTTACTGAGGTAAGAACAGCATGGATTTTTCCTCTCACATCCTTCGCCATCCTCCCTTCTGAGTTTACTTCCTCCGTTGTCCATGGCTCTCTGAGCATTCTGGGCATTGATCCAGACCGTTAAAGACCCAGTGCTCCCTCCTCAAGGGGTGCACTGGTCTGTCACCTCTCTGTCTTAAGGGTTACACACGAGTTTAAGGATTACACACAAGCTTAAGGGTTACACACGATCTTAAGGATTAGACATGAGCTTAAGGGTTACACACGAGCTTAAGGGTTACACACGATCTTAAGGATTAGACATGAGCTTAAGGGTTACACACAAGCTTAAGGGTTACACACAAGCTTAAGGATTACACACGAGCTTGGGCTTTCTTTTGGGCCTTAGCGTTCCCATGACCATTAATCCAAGGGAAGAAGCTGCTTTGGTGCTTGGTGCAAATTGTTTCACAGTCAAACATGTAGTAAGATATACTATCAGATATTGCTCACTGAATGTCATTATAGGACAGAAAAATAGAGCAATTAGTAAACAACAGTGCTATGCTATAGAACTTAATAATCTTGCTAGCCTGCTAGCTGCATTCTATTTAATATCAGCAGGCATGCTCAGGCAGTGGCATCTTGTGGTTTGCCATACAAGGCTTCATTGGCTGCATTAGAGATATCAGGTTAGTTACTTTTGTTCCTAAGCACCAACATTTCTAACAGCTAAACACAGAAATTGTTATAGCCACTGAGCCTGTATAAATTCACACATTATGGTAATTAATGTAAGAAAGCATTGGTGTGCCTCCTCATTTGCACACGCACACATCAGTACCTCTATCAGCCGTCACCACTAATTCTGTGTATAACAATGGCTATAAATAAAGGTGTAACAGTTTTGAATCCGAGACCGAAATCACAATACGAGAACGTGCACATGAGTTAAAACAGTGGAATGATGGCGTTAATGGGAAAAAATTAAAAAGAGCTAATACTATTATGCTGCTAAAATTCTGCATTGGTGGTATAGCGGTTTACACAGCTGCCTTTCAAGCACTTGGCCTGGGCTTGATTCCATGTTCAACGCAGTTGTATTTACAAACAGCTGCGTGTAATGTGGTAGCTGTCTCACTTATACGTTGCTTTGGACAAAACTGATGGAGGGTGATGTGTGGTTCAGTATTGGTTAGAATAGTGTATCTCAGCCCGGGCCTCGGGGACCCCCAGACAGTCCCTGTTTTTGCTCCCTTTCAGCACCCTACTCTACCCCAGTGATTTCTGTGGGCTTGGTGAGTTTTGGAAATTTGCTGTTCAGTTGCTCTAGGGACCTTCTAACCCTGGGTTTTCAATGTACATCAAATTGGATAAAAGTATTTGGTAAATAAATAACAGTGTTTTTAAAATCATAATGATAAGGAGTAGGGATATACAGTGGGTCATGTTGTTACATCACAAGTACAGTTCCAGACCCATATGCGTGTCTGGAGCTTGTGTACCTGTATATGATACAGAGGAATCCTGTCTAAGATCGGTGAAAACACAGTTCACTAAAAGAGGTGATTCTATAGCCCCATTCAGGAAGTGTCTGGCCTGAGGATTGTTTTATAGAACTAGGCTTCAGACCCAGTTGAGAATAACTGGTTAGTGACAATGGAATTGTTTTTATCATGGAACAAGAGCCTCATAACAGATTCTATTATTAATCATAGGTTTTCGATTGTTCATTAAAAGAAGTATGTTACGCATCGGAAAACCACATCTGCCGACAGCTTATGCCTAGCCACAGGGGCGGAGCCTTGAGGCAATATCTGCTATTTTGCTCTTAAAGGTGATTCCAGAAGTTGGTTGTTCAATGTGCTGGATTTTGCATGGTGCCTTTAAACCCCAGGGAAATCCAACCTGTTATTCTATTATTGTGCGTATTGTGTATATCTGAGGCCCGTTAATCTTAGGGTATCCCAGTATCAGTCTGCCATAATGACAATGTATTCCAGAACCTGTTTGTCCTGATCTCAGTCCAGTGTCAGTGCTCCCCAGTATCAGTGTGTTTCAGTGTCTGTTTCCCGGTGACGCCACAGGAATTCTGGGCCCAGGCTGAAAAGATATCTGCTGAGATGTGTCCCTATCATTTCCTGGCTCCGCCGATACTCCCTGAGGGACTACGCTATCGGAGACCTGGTGTCAGGCATCAGTGTGGGCATCATGCACCTGCCCCAGGGTGAGACAGGCCGACGCGCCCCGCAACTGGGCCATACCTGCTAACTTGACTGTTCTTGTCCATCCCTGACGTGCAGGAGAAACCGTAAATAGCACTAAAATATACAGTAATTCTATCAAGCTAATGCGTTTCTGTTGTGTTACGTTCTGACCTGGGCAATTAATGTATTAGCTCATGAATGACAAGGTACAGATTGTGGTTATTGCACAAGCGTGGAGGACTGGCCAATGACAGTACTGAACCTTTATTATATGACTAGTTGTATTTTAGTTAATGGTTAGCTAATACAAGAAGAAAAAATGCAAAGAAGTTATGTATAAAGCTATGTTCGTTATGACACCCCCATTTAGTTTTCTGCATTTTGCCCAATGTCTACAAAACGAACAAAAGGTGTTGCACCTCTGAGTGTGTGTCTCCCTGCTACGCACAGGCATGGCGTACGCCTTGCTGGCTGCCGTCCCCCCCGTCTTTGGACTCTACTCCTCCTTCTACCCCATCTTGGTTTACTTCATCTTCGGAACATCCCGCCACATCTCAGTGGGTGAGTTTCGGCGTCACCTCTCTTTCCTGTCGCCCAGCCCTGGGTGGGGTAGCAAGGAATTCTGGAACCCCTGACAGAATGACATCTTGGGCCCCCATGATGCATTCTGCTGAATAGGTAGGAGGGGGGCCCCCTACCCCACCAGTCCGGGGCTGGGGATAACACATCTGGCTCCCCTGCCCTCAGCGATGGCCCTAAACCAGTCGCACTGATCCCTGTTCCATGCTGCTGATTTGCCCACTGCTCATAATCAGAATTTACACCAAAGTACATCACCATTCACTGATCTCCTTCAATGTCCTTGCTATTATATAATTAATATCTAATGCACCATTCAGAATGGACAGTTTTTAACTTCATAATACTTAGAATAGTGATTTTCCTGAAGAAACTGCACTTTGTTGACTTTTTTAAGGGGTGTTAGTAATGTAGTAACATTTTTTACAGGGGTAGTTGACTGTCAGTGGATTAGTCAAATTAGTGATTAGTCTAGTGATTAGTCCTTGTGAAACGACACCCTGGGTAATGAATTATTCCTGTTGCTAAGTAATCTATGTGTCCTTCTGCTGTTCAGCTGTTCAAAGACAGTTTATTGGCTTATCAGAGAGCCGCCAAATCGGCTAAGGCGACTTATTTCTCCAACTTAATTTTGCACAATCAGTCTAGACCTAAGATCTTGTTTTCTGTTATCAGTTCCGTTGTTAACCCCCCGGTAAATACTATGTCAAATGCCTCTGTCGATCTATGTGAAAGCTTCTCGAGGTTCTTTAGGGACAAAATAAGTAAACCCGGACTTATAATTCCTCTATCGAGCTGCCTGTTCCTCTGTTGCTGTCTGTATCTTGGAATGTCTTTGAACCAGTTTCTCTTCAGTCACTCAAAGACACTATTGCTAAATTGAAAACATCTTCTTCTTCATATGATGTTATCCATCCTAGATTTCTAAAACAAATTGTTAATTCAGTTGGACCAGACCTAGTGTCATTTTTTAATAAGTGTCTTTGAACAGGAGTGGTTCCTAATTATTTGAAAGTGGCTACTGTTACTCCTGTACTGAAGAAGCCTTCACTTTACTTGTCTGTTTTAAAAAATTATTGTCCTATTTCAGTTCTACCATTCGTTTCTAAGGTTTTGGAAAAGATTGTGTTTTTCCAGCTTCAGTCTTTTCTTGCTTTAAATAATCTGTTTGAGCATTTTCAATTTGGTTTTAAGGCTGCTCATAGTACTGAATCAGCCCTTTTGAGAGTATTAAATGACATCTTCTTAGCCACTGACACGGGGGACTCTGTGGTCCTTGTTCTCTTATATTTATCGGCTGCTTTCGACACTATCAACCATTCTACTTTAATAAATAGATTAGAATCTTGGGTGGGTCTCTCTGGCACAGTTTTAAAGTGGTTTCAGTCATTTCTGTCTGATAGAAAATATGTGGTTAGGCTAGGAGAACTCTTCTCTTCCACTTCCTCCTTCCCCTGTGGTCTTCCACAACGCTCTGTCTTGGCCCCCACTTTTCACTATATATGCTACCTTTAGGCTCCATTTTTAGGTAACACGGGATGTCATTTCATTTTCATGCTGATGACATGCAAATCTATCTACCTTTTAAGAAAAATGATCCATTGGCCATGAATGCTCTGCTGTCTTGTCTAGACAAAGTTAAATCTTGGTTATCTCAAAATGAAGAGAAAACTGAGGTGATAGTTTTTGGTCCCTCAGAAAATGTGAAGGCCTCTGATTTTGACCTGGGACCTTTATCAGCTTTTAGGTCCTCACAGGTACGGAATTTGGGTGTTCTGTTAGATGACATGTTAAAATTCGATAAGCAAATCTCTACCGTGATTTTCTCACTGACAAGACTCTGGAGATGGCCGTTCATACTTTTATTACTTCGCGTCTAGACTATTGCAACTCTTTATATTGTGGCATCTCTAAATTTCAAATTGCTCGTCTTCAGCTGGTCCAGAACACCGCTGCTAAGTTTCTTCTAAAAAAGAAAAAAAGTGATCACGTCACTCCGCTCTTGAAGGCCCTTCATTGGTTGCCTGTCCAATCTAGAATACACTTCAAAATTTTATTATTTGTCTTTTTGCACCTTCAAGCACCCATTTACCTATCTGAATTGCTGTACCACTATACCCCCCTGAGAGATCTTGCGACCAGAACCTCCTCTTAACTCTTCATTCTAGACTCAAGCGTAGAGGTGACCGTGCCTTTTCAGTAATTGGGCCTCGTCTTTGGAATGACCTGCCAGTTGAGATCAGGACGGCTCCCAGTCTAACGATTTTTAAATCACTTTTAAAAACTCATTTGTTTTCACTGGCCTATTAGGTTTTATCCTGCCATTGATATTTGTAAATTTAGGTGTTTTGTTTTCTCTTTTTCCTTTTCCTGGCTGTAATTGTGTACTCCAATCTTATGATGATGTCTAAGTGTAAAGCACTTTGGTCAGTCTTGCAGCTGTGTTAAATGTGCTATATAAATAAAGTAAACTTGAAACTTGAAACTTCTGTACATGTATCGCTTGAGCAAAGGCATAGAAACACCGTTTGGGGGCCCTGCCTTTGTTACTCGCCCACCCTTTGCCCTACAGGCACCTACGCGGTCATGAGCGTGATGATCGGAGGCGTGACGGAACGAATCGCTCCGGACTCCAACTTCATGGATTGGGACAACGTGACCAACACCAGTGTGCTGGACACATTTACCCGTGACCACGAGAGGGTGAAGATCGCTGCCACCGTCACCTTCCTGTCCGGCATTATACAGGTAACCATGCCTGTTATATGTTTCACTAATGTGAGGGAGGTGGGGGTGGGGGGGGTAATGGACAACTTGTTGGATGCAACATAAAAGTCTGT
Organism: Petrocephalus sullivani; assembly: GCA_026780845.1. NCBI lineage: Eukaryota > Metazoa > Chordata > Actinopteri > Osteoglossiformes > Mormyridae > Petrocephalus > Petrocephalus sullivani. Next base: position 4,622,171 of record JAODKM010000099.1, on the reverse strand, counting down.
TAAGCTAATAAATAAAAGCTTACGACGGAGGAGCCTAACACCAGCAGTCTTCTGGTGGAAATGACTGAATCCATTGATTAGGTAGATGATGCAGCACTATAAGCTAGCTTGCTGCACCTTCTTGGTGAGGGTTTGATCTGTGGACATACTTGTACTAGCATTAATAACACCGTGACATTTTATTCCTCCCTGTTGGGAAAGTCTTTTCACATGTCCCATTCTGCTCGCCATGAGGCACACAAACACAAATATAAGTGAGAGCAAGTTTGGGGGTCAAAGCTCCCAGCTCCCCAGGAGCAGTAGGGGGGGGGGGGGGGGGGCAATCGGGGAATTGGTTTAACAAAGTAGGAACAGGACCCTTCCAAACAGTGTCCTAACTCCCTGAATCAAAACCCCCCCTTCCACCCCCAATAAAAATAATAAAAA
>JAODKM010000099.1:4601487-4621645 GCA_026780845.1 Petrocephalus sullivani | reverse complement strand
CGACAGGGGGGGAGGCGGGGCGCGAGGCCCAGGGCGCAGGGGGGGCGTGCGGGGGGGGGGGGAGGGATGCAATCGAGGAATTTGTCTACTATAGTAGGAACAGGACCCTTCCAATCAGTGTCCTAACTCACTGAATCAGAACCACCCATTCATCACCTAATAATAATAATAATAATTCTCAATAATGCTGTATTGACGTGCAGTTCCTCACACTATCACGTTGATGACCTTCAGGTGCTGCTAGGCACGGCGCAGTTCGGCTTCGTGGTGACTTACCTCTCTGAGCCGCTGGTCAGAGGATACACCACTGCAGCCGCCATCCACGTCATTGTCTCTCAGCTCAAATACAGCTTCGGAATCCGACCGGAGCGTTTCAGCGGGCCCTTCTCCCTGATTTACGTAAGTACTCCCTCCTGTCCCTTTAAGACAACGGTCTCTCTCTCTCTCTCTCGCTGCATCTCTGTCTAGACAAGTAGGAGGAAAAATTAACCGCCGTGGATCTTTCAGATGGAGTCCTCAAATAGAATTGTAAAAATATTAATATTATGATTTGGATGCCATATTTTTAAGGCACCCAGGAGCATGGTGGTTTAGGACATGGAGTGCCTGACCTAGATGTTGCTACTAGGGATGCATAGCTGTAGAGCACTTCAGCAAGGTACATGATCTGTAAAATAATACCTTAAATAACTAGTATAAGTTGCTTCAGATGAATGTATTAGATAAGCCAGGGGTTGGCCAGTTTGCAGATTTCCCTGCTCAAACATACCTATTAAACCTGGTAATTGGCTGATTATGGTGTCTTTAAGCAGTGAAATCTGCGAACTGTGTTGGACTCTGGCCCTTCAGGACTGGAGTTGGGCACCCCTGCGCTAAGCGATAGCTAAATATAGCAGGCATCCCTAAGCATCAGTAAGTATGGTGTTATAACTCAGAACTCGGAATAGTACAGCAGAGAATAGGCAGTACATACAGTACAAATATACCAGAGCTATTTGTGGTTTGGTGCACGACAAAGACGCACAGCAATTAACAGTACAATATATGCAACAACTAAAGAATACAATACAAAGCACAAATTTACCGAAAACATAGTAAAAGATGCCTTAAGACAATACATTTACATAAGAGTACCAGGTGCAAACAACTGCAAAGTGCAAAATCCGTATGCTGAGAGAAATATGCGGGTTACACAGATGCAGAACAGAATTAGTGTAAAAACAAAAAGCAGTTGTTCACCAAAGTGCCGGTGTACACAATGGAGAGAAAAGGGCATATTTTTCAGACATGTTATCAGAATAACATTATTTACTCACACAATACAATCAAAGCCAGTGAATGTCTTTTAGCAGCTTCTCCAATGAGGAAGTAACATAATTGTGGCCAGAAGACTAGATTGTTGCTACCATGACTGCAGTTTAACATACAAAACAGTACAAAGTGGCTCGTTCTCTATTGAATCAGGTGGAGGCTCATCTACAAAGTATTCCATTGTTCTATATAAATCAAAGCCGAAACTAAAACTCAGAGTCGTCTACGGACATCAGTCAGGAAAATGAGACAGAGCGGAAAAATACCAGCATCTGAATCCAAATCATGGAGTGAAAACACAGGCAGTAGGTCAGCGAACGGATGGCAGTCATCAATGGGAACAGGAAGGAATGCTCATCTTGGAGTGAGCAAGCTGTACCGCACAATGATCTGCTCAAAAAGTGGTATTTAACTGATTACACATGAACTGCTACACGAGTGGATTTAATAAACTGGTAATGATGATCAGGGAAGGGTAGATGGTTATGTTAAACATCTGGGCTGCATCCTGAATCCCGGACTGGACTGCTTAGGAGCCATGATATCTTGATAAATACACATGGCTGGTGTTTTCCATGTCTGAACGCAAGATAAAATGTCCTTGGGAAGGGTAAAATGTCCTTTTTAAATACTTGCAATGGATAAAATTAATCTCTGAATCACTCTAGTTGCGAATAATTAGCCAAATTATTGCATGATTTGTATTAAATACTGGTTTTAACACCTTATTAACTTTCTGTTTGCAATGCTGAATAGGCACAGATTTGCACTGGCCGCTCTCTCACTCACCCTTTACATTGCACCAATCCTTTCTCCCTGTAGACGGTCATCGACATCTGCTACTTGCTTCCAGAGACAAACATCGGAACCCTTGTGGTCACTATCGTGACCACGGTCTGCCTTATTGGTGCCAAAGAGGTCAACTCACTGCTTGCCCGCAAGCTACCGGTCCCCATTCCTGTGGAGCTGCTGGCTGTAAGTAGCGATATCCAGCGACCTGACTTTAATGAAGTAATCGAATGAAATGATCCTCTATTTCCCCGTTGCACAATTACAAGTACATGTACACTGGAGTACTTCTTTTTGCCTATGCCATATCGCTCTCCCTTGAGACACCCATATACACATATATAGTTTAGAATGATACCTGGGGTCCAAGTGTAAGACCGTTTATGCAGCACCCATGTTGTTTAATTTTCAATCCATCCTAGAACACAAGCTGGGCTCTTAAGCCCTACACCGCTGGAGACTTCATCATATATGCATGTAAATTTCTTGTCCCCAGATTATCATAGCCACAGTGGTTTCCTGGCAGTTCAACCTAGATACAAAGTATGGAGTGGAGGTAGTGGGACCCATCCCATCTGGGTAAGAACACACAGACGCATGGCCATTTAACATCACAACCAGGCATGACTTTATACTACAAGCTACAAAAACACAACAAGCTACAAAAACACAACAGTTTCCTGATTGCACAGCTACAAAAATACCAAAGTCAGTCTGAATAAAAGCACCATCTAAAATGTATTGTAAATACTTAGTAATTTACTACAAGCTATGTACTTAATATCAATGCTATTTGTTATGCTTTTTTTCTATGCCACTGAACCCAATAGTTTGCACTGGATGACTGAAATCAATGTCAGCAGAGTAGGGTAGTGCCTTCTTGTGTGGTTGTGAAGCTCTCCCACCATGTCTGACCATAAGCCTCCAGCCTCCGAGGGTACCTGAGGTCTCCATCCTTGGACAGGTGATAGGGGATGCTTTCGCTTTGTCCGTAGTTGGGTATGGCATTGCCATTTCCCTGGGCAGAATATTCGCACTCAAATATGGCTACAGAGTGGACAGCAACCAGGTAATGTCTGCTCTGGTTTCTAAAAGCCATCCCTTGTACATATTCTTGAGTAGAGCTTTGAATGGTTCTTCTCTGTTGTAGGAGCTGATAGCCTTGGGCCTCAGTAATACGATCGGGGGGCTGTTCCAGTGCTTCGCCATCAGTTGCTCCATGTCCCGCAGTCTTGTCCAGGAGAGCACTGGGGGAAAAACTCAGGTACCAGGACGTGAGGCTAATCGATGGTGGGATAGTGGACAGAACCAGATGGCATGGGGATGGAAAGCAAAAACAGGGACTTCATGAGAATGAAATGAGATTAACAAATGGTGTGGAGAACCAAAAACATAAAAGAGGAATCATCAACATCGAAACACACAGGAAAACAAAATAGGCATCGGGGTCTAGTGAAGGGGGTGTGGGCTTGGGCATCAGGGTCTGGCTGCATTTTCTAGGTTGAGAGAAAATCAGAAATCAATTATATTTAATAAACGCATGGCCATAAGTGCTACTATTTGTCAATGACATTAACATCAATGAATGCACCATTTCATGCCTGAATTCCAGCACTTCTGTGAAAATCCTATCAAAGGTTGTAAATCATTCATTTGATGTTACTGTTGGATTTGTCTCTCACCAGGTGGCTAGTGCTATCTCAGCTGTTGTTATCCTCATCATTTTGTTGAAGATTGGTGAACTCTTTGAGCAGCTTCCCAAGGTATTGCCATTAGACTGTTCGCTGTAGCTACGACGGCCCCCTCGAGCGGGCTGGAAATGTGACTGTACTGTAACAGCGAGCAACTCAAAGGAGGGAACTCAGATTAGCTGAAAGTGTGCATCTCCACACAGGCAGTGCTGGCGGCCATCATTTACGTGAACCTGCACGGGATGATGAAGCAGTTCAACGACATCCGCACACTCTGGAGGACTAACCGAGTGGACATGGTGAGGACATCATTGCTCAGGGCCAATGGGCTTACAAAGGAGATTAGATATGCCCACCATTAGCTAGAAATAAACCACAATGCTTGGCGATAGCTCACTATTCCTGTCTTGAGGCTCAGAGTCAAGTAGCGTACCACATCGTAGAAGCTTCTTCTTCAATTTTGGGTCAATATTATTCCTAATTAAAAGTGCTCCTGCTCTTAGCAGTGGTGATACTAATGTCCTCGTCTCTGTGCACAGGTTGTGTGGATAGCCACCCTCATCCTTACTGTGCTGTTTAACCCTGACATGGGCCTGGGTGCCTCCATCGCCTTCTCCATGCTCACTGTCATCTTCAGGACTCAGCTGTGAGAAGTTCCTACAGCAACGCAACTTATGTCCCTCTGCTTCGCCAACTCTGTAACCCCAGTGCTTAATTGTTAAATCAGAATGTGCCAGGATGCACATGGCATATGAGAGTGGGGAGGGTGACGAGGCCAGAACACCGTGCTGAACACATGCTATGCAGGTCTACTGAAATGCCCACCCGCCTCTCTGTGAGGCTCACATGCCTCAGTTTCAAATAATTTGCGCAATATATATGTTGTGGCCATAATTTCAAATTGTTTTAGGCTACTCTGTGCGACAAATGTAAATGTCCACATCACCACATGCTTAGGTGTGGGGCTTCCAACACTTACCGGCAGCAATTCATTTCTCAAGATATATAGAATAATACTTTCACACCTCGCCGCATGTACGTCACAGAATCACACTGAGCTATTAAAGGACGCTCCGGCAGGATCCCAGCTTAAGCACCGCTTAACCATACTTGTCTGTCTGTCTTTGATTGTTTAGGCCTCAGTACTCCATCCTCGGCCAGGTCAAGGGCACTGACATCTATAGACCCATCAACAAGTACAAGCAGGTAAAACCAACAGCGCCTGCCACAGTACAGCTCACCACAATGCAGCAATAACAGGGAGTTACCTAGCTAATTAACAGCATATCCAGTCTAACTCATATTTACATGGCCCTACCCAACCGGGTTGCCTCAAGGTACTTAGCTAATTAAAATTAGGCTGTAATAAACATTAGTGTGAAAAGCCAGAAGACAGTCCAGGAAACAGTAATCCGTCTAAGAATACCACAGGCTGCCTAACCCCAGGCATGAAGTCTATTCAAAAATGAAAAACAGAACCGAAGAAGAATTCCACCCCTGAAATATTGTATTAGCTTATTTTTTAAGTGTTCTGTTATAGAGCTGCTTCCAGTCTTCTGAACTGTACACTAAAATTAAAGTCAGCTACAAAACAGGATAATGACTAACCCTTTAGCAGTCTTAAACTCACCTACTGCATCAAGGAGCAGCTGTCCACACACTGTCCATTTTTTCCAGAGCCTTTCACCATCTGCCTCTATCAGGTGCATCAGTTCACACACAATACCCATCGTTACTACAATCAATGCATGTTTTCTTTCCCAAAAATAAACACCCCCCCCCCCCGACCTTCCTCAGGCAATTAAGAGCTTCAAACCCTTTATTATTTATGAAAATAATTATAAGCCACTCATTCATTGTTTGGCTTGGTGGGGTAAGACAGTATGCCATGACCAGAAGGTCACCAGTTCAAATTCCATTGCTGGCAGAGTGATGCCACCATTGGGCCCTTGAGCAAAGCCCAGAAGCCCGGGGGCCGCTGTCACCCCTAAACTTGCTCTAGCCTATAGAAAAAATAATTTCCCACGGGGAATAATAAAGTATCTCTATTCTCTAGCTGGACTGATATCTCCAGCAGGGAGATGAGGATGAGGTCTAGCTGATAGTGTGATAGATCTTGGCTTTCCTCTGAATGGGTGCATTGTGTGTTTTTCGCTGTTCAGGTTTGCCAGCTCCCAGGCTTGTTCATTTTTCGCTCTTCAGCCACGCTGTACTTCGCCAACGCCGAGATGTATGCTGATGCCCTTGCGGCAAAGGTGAGGAGGTCACTAATGCGAGGGGTGCAGGAATTAGGCTGTACTCTTCACAACTCTTTGCATCCTCTTATTATAGTTATTGGAAACTACAGGGAAAAGCCCAGCATGTAGGTTTTTTATGAACCTTTGTTCTTAAATGTGATAGATAGATAGATAGGTCATTGTAAAAAAGTATACAACGAAATTCATGTGCACTTCAAGGATTCAGACTTCAATGAAGTAATAAGATAAATAAGTTTATAAATAAAATTCTAATAAATACAAATCCTGAATAAATAAATACAATATGCTAAAATGAGCTAAAAAGAATATATATATACATTGAAAACATTAGAAACAACATTAAGAAGAGACACCCCATTGGCATTATCACTGTGGTTCTGGGGTACAGTAATTCAATTTAGCTGTAAACCACCTTACATTATGCTTTATTTACTCACATAGCAATAAAAATAATTTTTTTATTTTTATTTTGTATAATACAATTTCTTAATAATTAAGATCAAGCATCTTTGCTGTGAATGGGGGAGGACCCAGCTAACAACAAACCTTCCCATAATTTTAGATAACGTTATTTAAACGTTCTTACTGTAATGTTAATGGCATGTTGTTTCCATGTTTTGCATTTTAACAAAGGCTCCATCAATGTTACCACAGTAACAGTATTACTTGAACATCTTGTTAACATGGCTAATATTGAAAAATATTGCTTTAAAATAAAAGTATTATTTTATAAAAGTGCCGTTGCACCATTCAGCCTTGAGCCCGTGACCTTAGATATGTAACACACCAGTACTATTGGCTACTGTGCCATGCCCTTTAGTATTTTGCGTATTGTTATTCTTAGCTGTAGTAATAGCTGTAGTAGAAGGACGATGTTCTAAAAACATCCAGAAAACTGGACACTTGGAACGTTTCCATACATTGATTATAACGTTCGCTAAACATTCCTAGAATGAAAAATTGTTTGTGGAGTGAGATCATTTTTTACAATAGGATTCCATCTAAGCGTCTAAACTATATCTGTTTACATTCCATGTCTATTATTATGTGGCATAAATAAGGAAAGTGGCTGAGCTTCCTGTTCCTGTTCACTTAGTGGTGGGAAACCTGCACTTTATCTTACATTTTGGTAACTAAAAAACAACTGTGAAATATGTGCTTGCTTACCGCGTGAGTCTAGATTGGGATCAACATCACCAAGATCCTGTCACGGAAGAAGAAGCAGGAACTGAAGAAGCTGAGGAGGGAGAAGAAAGAGGCCAAAAAGGCCAAGAAGGAGGCGAAGAAGGCAGCCAAGATGGAGGTCAAGATGGAGGCCAATATGGAGTCCGATAGGGAGGCGGAGTCGGGGACTGAAACGGATGAATATGAACTGGTGGGCATGGAAAATGGATTAGTGTGTGAAGTAGTTTGCACCTCTGTGTTGAGAGTGTACCCTCTGTTATGCGGGTTTGCTTGTTCAGTGTGGTGGTAGTGTGTGACTAGCAATTGAAAGTTCAAATACGTTTGTTGAAATACCGTATGATGGACATTGCACTGTGTTACATTGAACTGAAGGGGGATTTAAAATGCAAACATTTAGTTGTCACGCACGCAGAATTTTTTCCCTTAGATGTTGTGTTTTGCACGGTCAGGAGAAGGCCGGCCCGCCGGAGATGAGGATCAGCACTGTGGCGACGGTAGAGGGGGGTTTCCAGGGGGACCATGGCCTTCCTCGTGCCATCATCCTGGACCTGAGTCCTGTGAATTTCCTGGACACTGTTGGAGTGAAGACATTGCGCAATGTGAGGGGGTACCCTGTTTCACCGTGCCCCCCATTCTGGTGGACGGCCTTGCCATTCATCCAACTCCCTGGTCCCGTTTCAGATCCGGAAAGACTACGGGGAAATTGGGGTGGAAGTCATCCTGGCAGGCTGTCAGCGTGAGTACTGGTGTGGGGGACCCTGTGGGGGGTCTTTTGAGCATGGGCAGTAAGGTTATGCTTAGCTTGGTTTTGTAGTTTTGGATTTATCTTGAATCTTGAATCTTGAATCTTAAAATTTAGTATATGGTGAGCGGGTCTGTAAAGCGAGACATGTGAGTCTGGGGTGGGTTGAAAAAGGACTTTGGTATTTGGTATTTGGGTGGAGGAGGGGAAATAGGTTAACTAACATGAGGGAAGAATGGAATTAAAAGACTCCAGTGTGAGTTTGGCCATCAAAGGGTTGAGAGAAAAGGTCAACCTTATGACTGACAATGAGGTCCAGGTAAAGCGAACAGATTTGCTTATCACATGACTTCATCCCAGAGCATCTTACAGTTTTACATTTGTGCTTTCTATGATAAATATGCTGTTTACTGTTTATTCAGCTTTTATTTCTTCCAGTTAGAGTACCCACATATTATGACATAACTGTTACATGAATGTAGTCCTTCAGAATCCATACAGTAAATTGAAACAGTGAAATCGGTTAAAAATAGTCTGAGTAGTGAATATCGTTGTTTCCCCTCAATCATTTATTTTAATGTTTAATAGAATTTTAAGATAGTTATTGTTATACATTTAAGAAACATTTCAAATAATTAATTTATGAAACCGACCTGTTAACTTCTCCAGCCTGCGTTGTGGAGAATCTGGAGAGAGGAGAGTTCTTCAATGAGAAGGTGACCAAGGGATGCCTCTTCTCCTCGGTCCATGATGCGGTGCTGCATTGTCAGGAAGACGAGGACAGGCCGCACGTAGCTGGCCAGGTAATGCATGGATCTTTAGCACCATGGGACTACATAAAATGACGACATGATGATCATAGAGAGATAGAGAGTATTATTACTATTATTGTTGTTGTCATTATTATTATTGTTATTATTATTATTATTGTTGTGAATAATAATAATGATAATAATAATATTTACTGGTATTGTTATTATCGCCTCTTTTGTGGTTATCTTTTGTTGTTGTTGATGTCATTGTTTGTTTTGTACTTATATGTTGGACAGCTCATTGCTATATTTATTTATCAAGCAGCAACTTGACCACTTGTTCCTCCCTCCCTCCCTTCCTTCCTTCCTTCCTACCTTTTCGTTATGTATTAGTATTACTGCTTATATTTATGTTCACTGATGGTTGCTGCAAAAACTGGGCTCATCAGCCACACACTTTTATTCTTTTTTGCTATAATCATTACATATATATATATATATATATATAGGGTATCATGGGTGGGGTGCTGTCCTGGGGGCTGTCGTGCCTCTCCCTCTGGCCTGCTCGCGGTGCACGGTAGGCCGGCCTTGGTCTGCCTTGGTTGGGCTCACAGATAACGTAACCAAACAACAGCCCCCCACAATCAATTTTCCTTTTGCTCATCCCTCTCTTCTCTTTCATCTCTAACTCCTAACGTATCGCTTTTATCTTCCGTGACAACACACACACACTCATACACAGCACATGCCCACTATTAAGGGGAAAGTACAGCATGCCACCTCAACAGTCCACACATACAGCCCTGGAAAAAAGGGAGCACTCTATATTTAAAAAAAATCAGCATTTTTAAATCCTGGTTTAATCCTGGTTCTGCTGGAAGAAGGCTACGCCGTGTGGCAGGTTGCTTCCTGGTTCAGTGCTTCTAAGTCAGCAGAACCAGGTGAAACAGGAGACACTGGCAATGACCAAGAACCAGCCACGAAGAGGGCAGAACCAACTTTCTAATGCCAGAGATGACCGTCAACTTATGCAACAGTGCCTCATAAATCGAAGGATGACCGCAAGTGACCTTCAGAAAGAATGATAAACATTAAGTGCACTGCTAGGGCTGAAGTCCCATAAAGCAAGGAAGAAGCAGGGAAGAGCTAGGCTGGAATTTGCAAAATGCATATTTTACACAGACACTTACCCACAAGTTGAGAAATGAGTGAAACTGAAAATTTTGCTGTGGTCTCTTAATTTTTTCAAAAGCTGTATATACTGCACCTATATACACATATATACTGCAACTATATACACATATATACTCCACCTACACCTAATGATTCTGTCATTGTATTTTTGAGTTGATTGTATTTATTTGTTCTGTTTTTATTCTGTTTTAACTTTCCTTTTCAGTGATCTACAGTGACCTTGTTGTATGCTTTTTCGCTCTCTAATTAAAAAAAGAAAGAAAACAAGTAGATGTAATATGCAGCTGTAATTATACTGAGAGCAACCAGGAACCAATAACAGCTATTTATGTAAATGTACTGAGAGTATATTTGATATACATGCAAATGCCGGTCCTTTGCCCATCTGAAGTAATTTGTTGTCTGTATGTTTTGGACAGGTTTTGGCAAGAACTCACTTATAACATCCTGGATAAAATTACAGTGGGATATGCTGAAGACCCAGCAGAAAGATGTGCATAGAGACTTGTTGTAAGCACTGCCATTGCTATTTCCAGAGTAATGTTTAAGGGACCATTCATTTATTGCTAATTCGAGGCATATTTATTTATTTGTTATTCCTGAGAAATAAATCCCTCTTTTCCATTAAACTGCTCCTGTGAGTGGCCTGATCCAGAGTCTGCAAACCGGTTCAGTCTCGTTTCCTTCTGGCTGGTTTCACAGCTGCTGGTTCTGGCACTATCTCTGCTTATTCATATTCAAAAAGCCACCTGCCAGTCTTTCAGGCTGTATGTAAATAATACTGGTCTGTGACATAGGGGTCGTCACATACCAGTACAGAGATATAATCAGAGGCGATGACTCTGTCGGCCCAGGACAAAAAACAAACTCCATAGGGCCTCCAACTTACCCTGACATGGTCAAATTTATTACCATTATTTTAGCATGAATTCTAATTTAATGGTATCAATAAAGAGAATTTAGTAAACGCAAGTCCTTTATTTTCACTTTTGTGAAAAACAGAATACACAAATAGCATAGATTAATCATTGCAATGTACTTGGGGCCCCCCTCCCACTCGGGGCCCCAGGCAATTGCCTGCCCTGCTTGTCCTGTTGTTCTGCTTCTGGCTACAATGACAGCACTATGAATGCGTTTACAAAAGGGCCTGTGATATAGATTTTACAATCCACATTTATTTATATGGCAGATGTTTTTTGCCCAAAACAACATACAAATGATGCAGTTCATATATAACAATCACAATCAATCCTGCTGTCAAAGACCCAACTTATGTACAAGTACCACAAAACTAAGCCTCTGATGAATGACCAGGAACAATTGCAATATATGGTTATTTAGCAGACTTTTTGTTGAAAGTAATTTGCCTGCGAGGATCAAAGTCATTTGGGATAAGCCTTATACTCCAAGGAAGAGCCAGTACTCTACCACCCATGAGATTGGAGTCCGCAACCTTCTAACTACAGGCACAGACACCAAGCCAGACACCACACCATTTGACAGTCAACAGAACACAAGCTATATAAACACTGCTTAGATAATAACATCAGAATGCTATACAAATAAATATCACCAAAGAGAATGTAGTATGAAGTCTAAGTACAGATCACATGTTTGGCGTAGGACTGAACAAAGAACCCAGCAGTGCTAAGCGAAACCACAGCAACAGAACATCCATGTGAAAAGTGAGCAGGTGAGGCTCAGTGGTAGGATGTGGTCAGCTGACATAGGATGGCTTTTAAGGCATTTCTTGAAGGTCATGAGGGACTCTGCAGACTGGATGTGGTAAGTAGTCATTCTGCCATCTATGAACTATGCATGTGAAACATCTAGTCCAAGACTTGTTTTCACATGGTAGAGGAATCAACATGTTGATGATCAACATTTTTTGACTATAAAGGTCAGGATGAAATGTAGATCCTACTGTAGGTACATACCAATCAATTTCCAGTACAGGCTTGACGTGAGCGTGGGGCCTACCCCGAGAAGTACTGCAGGGGAACAACCTGAACAAAGCTTATACTTTGCTGTAATAAGTGAGACTGTAAATAGTCTTGTACTGTATAAGTGCTTTAATTAAGGATACTATATACTAGTCTACTGAAGTCCAAACATGGTAACTGATCACCAGCTCTGGCCAAACAAATGCCTCAGGCCGTAAAACACAGCTGATCCTGATCTGACCGATTAAGGTTGTGGTTTCAATGCGGCCCACTGGGTATATTAATGTGTCTGAGTCAGAGGCACATTCCCAGGGAAGTGGGCATGGATAGTGGAAGTTTTTCCACATGTTGGTTTTAATAATGACCCATTTTTGTTTTCCACTGAGAACCTTTTCTTAAAAAATCCCAGAAGAGGCCACAGACCCATTTCGAACGTTAGTTTCCCTGAAGTATTTTGTTTGATTGATTTCTGCTATCCTGACCGGCTTCCCACCAACGCACCACTTAGAAAATAACTATTTTGAATTCCGCTAACACCAATACTATGAGCACCGTCATTCTCATTTCACATAATATTCGAATAATTTCAGATTAAATAAGTGACAATTTCAGTGCTCAGTTAAGAACAGAAAATTCAGTTATATGGATACCAACATTAAAAACCTTGAACTGTGCGTGGCAGAACATTTCCTAACCACAAATGTTTATATAGTTACTTCCTTCATATTAACTGCCCAGATAAGGCTCACAAAACCAAACCAATTTATATGAATTTTGAAAGTAATTACTTAAGTATATAGAAATGATAAGTTTAATTCTTTGGCTCAAGTTAAGTTCATTTGTATATCTAAAAAATATTAGTGGTAGTGTTTTACCTTGATGTTATTATCCAATTTATTTTAAAGTGCTTAAATGTTTTGGGACTTAAAACGATTGCTTATAATGATTGCATAATTTCACATTTTTTATGGCTTGCTGGGGGGAAGCCCCCCTCGGTAATTTTCTTCTGCAGAGCTGGGGGGATTCTGCTTGGTAAATTTTGCCAACCAGGCAGGGGGCACCCCTCTGTAACTTTTTACAGCTGGTGATGACGTTCCTGAAGTGTCCCATTATGGACCAAACTGCGTTTACCTAACTTACATTTGTGGCCCACTGAAGGACCGTTGAGAAACCCTTTATTATTTTAGAATTAAGAGGCATGACTTGTACATCCATGTAATGTGGAATTTGATATGCATAAATACTTACTTTGATCTATTTGGCTTTCCAACCCTAGAGAAAACTCCAGTGCTGGAAAAAAAACACCACTAACAAAGAATTTCTGAATATATTTCATGTGAAACAAAGGACATTCTTAAATGAGCAAAACTTGTAGTGACACTTCTATCTCAAACAAAGCCATGTTTATTTTGGTACATACTGGACTTGAATATTCTAACTCTCTCAGGGACAGTAAATCCGAGGGAAACATCTGTCTGCATGGAAAATACTAGGATGTCTCTGTGTTTTTATAAGGAAGGAACAGATCGACAAACCAGCACACATGCGCGTATTCATGGTCTTTGCACATCAAACATTACGGAAAGTTGCATCGCACTCCTGTTTGCCCTCAGAACAGCCTCTGTGTATCATACTACTCAGGAAAGTGTCAAACTATCATCGGAGGCAGACTGATTCCAACCCTCCTAAAGTTGTATAGAGGTTGCTGGATATCATTTAGATCAGGGGTCTCAAACTCCATTCCTGGAGTCCTGTGTAGCTTAATTCTTTCCCTGTTCCATCACAAATGATTGCACTCAAGTGCTGTGTGGTAATTAGCTCAGTGAGTTGAATCAGGTGTGTTAAATGGGGTAAACCCAAAAATGTGCAGGACTCCGGCCCTCCAGGACTGGAGTTTGAGACCCCTGATATAGATGGTGGCTCATTCAAAATAGACCCAGTACAGTGTAAGCCTGAATAAACCAACAGAACAGCAATTGTTGAGATACTGAAACCAGCATGTCTGACACCTACCATCATACACTTTTCAAAGTCACTTCATTTTTTTGCCCATTCTTCCATAGATACACAATTCATGGGACTGTTGTCCCATGTTTTAAAAATCCTTGTGTCCTGTCTCCTCTCCATGATCTACACGGATTGAAGCAGATGGATTTGGAATCACACTTTTCAACTGAAGTCACCTGAGTAGCCTATTTCAAGGAAAAGACATCCATCCATATAAACAAACAAACAGCACATTTATTCCACAACAAAGACTCTAACCTAGGTTATAGCATCAGAATGCTAAATGCTATTAGGTCATTAACAATACAGGTTTGTGCTTCAGGATGTTTTGTTTTGATTAAATGTAGGACAGCAAGTAAAACAGAGATTATTGATCAGATCTTGTGTGAAAGAGTCTGCTGGCTCAAGTCCTAACAGTAGGCCTGATCTACAAGTTTGATTCTTTATTTTTTCTTGATACTGTACCGGGTTTTTATGGTGGTTCATCTGAGCATGTATATAATTGTTTTATAACAAGTCATCTAGCTCTTTGCTTTGCTCTTGGGGTTGATGGGCATATCTCCAAAAGTAATTCCAGATTTAAATTTTGAAATTTTAAAAAGACAAACAAGAATCAAAGTACAAGGCCTGGCGGACCACACGCCATGTTAATGGACTCCTAGATCCCTTACATGAAAACACAAAATAACACAGGAACAAATTGTTATGAAACAAAAGGCCAAAACGTCTGACTCCTGCTGTTTCTATCAGGAAGTCTTCTGCTTCCTTTTGTGTTGTCGATCACAGGCTTAGTGACTCATTCTAAATGACGTCCATTTAAGCGGTGAGCGATTTATCCTGTGCAGACTCTGCAGTCCACCACACATATTGTATCCAAGCTGTGGTAGCGTGTGTGAATCCTAAAATGGCAGAGAACACATTAATACACATCAATTATCCTTACACCTTTAATTAAAAAACAGCACTAGTACTTGTTACAGCAAGGGTGGGCAATCTTATCCAGAAAGGGCCTCTGTGTGTGCGGGTTTTCGCTGAAACTCCATAATTAGGTTACTAATTAGAGGACTGATTGGCAGGCGAGTCCTCATACCTGGGATTGAACCTGCATACACACAGACCCTTTGCGGATAAGATTGCCCACTCCTGTGTCAAAGGCTAATGAAAGAGTTTCAGTCTATCCTACATTCTTTATAGCACTTTTTCATCACCATGGGTCTGCTGATCTTTTAGTCCTCATGTATAACGAAACCTCCTCAACCAAACCCCCCCCCCCAAAAAAAAGGAAAGGGTATCCACGTCGGAACACAGAAAACTAGCCTGGTTTCTGGATGACAGCGACAGTGACTCAACAATCGGAATTTCTGACCTGAAGAGCACTGAGTCTCATCTGAGTGCAATAACTATTTACATTTTCAGGTCATTAATGTATACTTCTTCAATAAACAGCTACATACAATAGACACAAAGAGGGCGTCGTATAGATTCTGATGTTGCTTGGTGTTTGCTCATATGTGGGAATAATTGTGTGTAATTGTTTTTCTGACCTTCTGGGTACATTTAGTAAACCCCAAAAAGAAAAGTTTCCTAGCTGCAATCCTAATATGATAAGTGATTACTATAAATATAAACGGATAGGGAATTCAATAAGTTAACTGGATGGTCTAAAAAATAAATGCTACTCTCTCTCTCTCTCAGTCTGTCTGTGTTTCTATATGTCTATCTATCTAACAACGTTTCAGTTAACGATGGACCGCATATAAAAAGGTGGCCCCATAAGATTTAAAAACACACAATGTCACTATGTTCTACTGCAACGCATTACTCATGTGTTTGTTGTAATGCTGGTGTAAACAAGCCTACTTATAAATAACCAGCAGTGCCATAGGTTTGTTCACATCTGATTACACACACACACACACACACACACACACAGACAGACACATGTACATATATATAATATAATATGCCAGCAGAGTTTGTTCTCAAGGGACTTTTCCATAATAAAAAAAAATTCTCCCAGAATAAACTGTCTTGGGAGGTTACACTTTCCATGTGACAATCTTGTGTTTAAAAATAATACTACTATTACTAAGAGGCTACTACTACTTTGTGCAATACCCACAGACATGTGCAAAAGAGTGATTATTTTTGGAACATACGCTGTAGTTCCGGATGAGTCAAATGCGCCGTCAGCCAGTGGACGGCGCAGAGGAGCACACATTAAAATACATTCTGTAATTTCATGTTCCGCGAGTTTTTGTTTCTGTACTAGCAGGATAAACTAGTTACATCTGGTCGACCGAGGCTTCAGATCAAAATACTCAAAATTCCCCGTTTCAGGAAAGGCAAGTATTCACACCAATAGCTGACAATTGCGGTGAGTTTTGTATGGTTAATTTTTGGTGGATGTCTGACTTTAAAGTGTTACAGTTACTTCAAAAAATAATTTATATTTGAAAAAAGCCTACTTTCATTTAGGAAAAGCTAAATCGATTTTATTGATTTTAAATCTATACTTCAATGACACCTTGTAAATGCACCAGACAGTGAATGCATCACAATCTGAAATGTTTTAAGAGCTTTACAATCTAAAAAACAATATAATGAAGTTCTGGGCGATACATAACAAAACTAACAGCGGTGGCTGGGAGTTCCCTCAGCAATATCTTCGGTTCTAACGAAAACCCACGCAAAGTTAAGGAAAATGATAGCCTAGTTAGAACTTATTATAGGTTATACGTGTTTTTACTGATGCGGGCTGATTACAAGCTGTAGTTCACACTTAACATTTAAGTAGGCAGGGTGCACTTTATAAGTAAAACTACAGCAGCAGATCCTATCGCATTTATTTATACCTGGCTTTTGGGGGGCTTTGGGTCACACCAGAGATTGTGCCCCAACCTTATAAAGCTGTCTGCTGTTGTATCACCGTTTAATTAGTGTCTTTTTATTTAATGCTGAGTTTTTTTTTTTTTTTAACGTAGCTACTATAGATGTTTATGCCGCTTCCTCTAACTGAGAGAAGGTGGATCCCAGCGAGCGTGGCCGCTGTCGCAGACCGCGGTCCCCTGCGCGTACTGCGCGCATTGGCCGCCCCCCTCTACCGCCAGATGGCGCCACCGCGCACATTCCGCCGCAGCCTGGCGCCGCTCGCCGCTAATTCCCGGCGAAAGGCGCATGATGAACGCGGCGCTCTCCTGCCTGCTCTTCGCTGCCATCGCCTACATGTACAGCGATGAGCTGCTCTCAGCGTTCCGCGTCTATGTCGCAGAAAGGATCCTGGGTGCCAAGATGCCCGAGCCCGGCGGGGAGCGGCGGAGCCCGCAGGGTGTCCCCTACGCGGACTTACGGCACTTCGTGAACGCCGACGGACAGCACCTGTTCTGCCGCTACTGGGAGCCGGAGGGCCCACCAAGGTCAGCGAACGAAAGGCGTTGCATTAAAAAGCACTCGCTTCGGATAGTAACTATGCGCCGGGGCAGTAATTTGACAAGACGGCAGCTTTGTGAAAAGCGTTTCTCTCCTTATCAGCTGCGTGTTACATATTATTATATTAGCTCTCCATAGAGAAATTAGGGAAACGATTCTGTCACGTGATGCCCATTTTTTTTGCCGCATTTTGCGTCTGTCACAACTCATAATTAAAACATGTTGTTTTTCAGACAAGTAGGTTGAGCCGAACAAATGTTTAAAAGAATTAATAATTTCTTAACAATTGCGTTTGAGTGAGATTGGTAGTTTCAGTAATTAATATTCCAGCTTTTTTGGCCGCAATGACGACCCGTGTAATCAAACTGGGTGTAAAATATTTTATATTATTACAGCTATGGTGAAATTATTGCACCCTTGCAATAAATAATATTTGCCTGTGACCGTTATGCCGTAATTTTACTTCGACGTACAAAGGTGAACGATGTCTTAAATACAACCAGGCACAAGGTGCGCACAAGGTACATCTGTCCGAATTTGTACAGTAAGGGTGTACCGCATGTCAGGAAGAATATCAGAGACCATAGCAACCATTCATCTTCTGTAAAGCACACTTCAATGACAGCCACAGTCACTACATTATTTATTAACTTGAGTCCTGTGTTCTTGAAACATTAACTGTTAACTCTTTTGAGTGGACAGATCCTCCAGAAATCTTTTTTTTCTTTCTTAAAGCTGTCAAGCAGTCTCGTTGCTATAAACAGCAGATGTGACACATCACGTTTGTCATTTTACTTATGGAAGCTTGCCAGACATGAGAGACAAAAAGCAGGCAGCAGTGGGGTATTTCTAAAATAACTGTGTCAGACTAAGTGGGGACGAATGAGATCTTGACATGCTGAGAGCGAAGCCAGCAGTGACATTTATGTCAGCTTGAAACAGGGATGCGGAAAGGACCATGGACATGTATGCACACACACACACACACACATTGGCATTATCAGTAACCTGCCTCTGCCATTGAAGACTCCGCCGATGAGCCCAGTCCTGTTAGCATCTTAGGGACAGGCCTTAGTAACTCATGTAGGACAGCCAGAGCTCAGGTCGTGAGAATGACATTTACTGCCCATCCGGATGTACATGGATTGGCTCTGTGAAAAGGACTTGATGCATTTAGAAGTGTTTAATCAAATATGACTGTAATTATACTGCAGGCATTGTGCCATTTATTGGTTAGGGTGAGGGTGGATGTCATTGTGAGTGTAAATTGGGGAATGGGTGAACATGCCACACAAAGGATACTTTTGAGGAGACCCATTGTTGAGTAAATGCTGGTATGGAATGTGGCAGAGACAAGTGTGTGGGCTGCTCTAGCACAGGAAGAGAAATATAAAGTATGTAAAAGCACAAAGCTGAGAGAATGCAAGCAAGAGTCCAGCATGAAAATGCTACATGTCTTTCTGGCTCCAGGGCCTTGGTGTTTGTGGTCCATGGAGCGGCAGAACACTGCGGGAGCTATGAGGACGTCGCCCAGACCTTGACCCAGCAGAACCTATTGGTCTTTGCACATGACCACGGTGAGCACATCGCGCGGAATCCTTGATTCCACATGACTGAAGTATCATTATTACTTTATTATTAAATTCAGGTAATGCTGTTGCAGAACTGTAACCTCAGACCCCCCAGGGGTGGTGGTTCAAATCTCACCACGGTTGTGTTATTTTGTGGAGTTCTCCCCACCCTCCCGCAGTCCAAAGGTATGCAGTTAGGGTAATTGGCATCTCTAAATTGTTGGTAGTGTGCGTACCCTACAATGGACTGGCATCTGTGTACTTCTGCATTGTTCTGTACACTTACTAGGATAGACTTGCCAACTGAAACACTGCACTGGATAAACAATTGTACGACAGATGGATAATTTTTATTAACCATTTTTAGTACCAGAACAGCTATGTGAGTGGGACTGACCACTAAAATTCATTACCAGTGAATGTAATTGAAATATGATAGATAGATAGATAGATAGATGCATGGATGTAATATTATATGTATAAGGAAAGAAGTTTCAAAAGTCATGCTGTAAATGAAGTGGGTTAAACCTTCTGGTGACAGACAGATCACAATATGCTTCTTCTCCTATGTGAGCTTTGAACCCCACTGAGATGTCTGACACTTAACAGCTTGTGCCTGAAAGAGAGTAGAAGCATCATTCAGCTGGAACCCAGTGCATCATTGGAGAACGCCTGTCTTTGGTTTAACTGCTACAATAAATTAAACATAGCTGGGATGGGTGATCAGTTTCTTACTACCCCTGAGCAGATGCCTGTCTCCAAGGACCCTTTTCCATTTCACGGTCTTTGTTTACATAGCTGGGTATTATTTAAAAGAATTTCATTATGTACCATGTTTCTCTGCCTCACAGAACTCTGGCCTGTTGCCCTGATCTTGTTTCACTACTATATTAGAATCAGATCTTTGTCCTATTGGGTCTTTGTTGTTTTTAGTTAAAAAAAATCAATTTCTGTATTTTTCCTGTTATCTATGCACCTGTTTATGCTTAAAGAAATATTGTGCAGCAAAATATAATTTTTAATAAAATATTATATTTAAATTAGTTAAATATACTAAATAAATTCTTTCATTCCTTAAATGTAGACTACAGACCTTTCGTAGTAAAGAACAATCATATGTGTTTTTGGAACAGAATATTTTTTTTATGCACTGCATGAGTTCAGAGTTAGACCTTCAGAGTTTAGGTGTTTGGAATAATGATTTTCTAGAACAGGGCTGGCCAACCCTGCTCCTGGAGAGCCACAACCCTGCAGAGCTTAGGTGCAGCCCTAATTTAACACACCTG
>JAODKM010000099.1:4585058-4595583 GCA_026780845.1 Petrocephalus sullivani | reverse complement strand
ATGCGCCATAAGATCGCACAGCCCTAATGTTAAGCCAAAATTAGATTTTTATTTGATTTTCTTCTTGGTTGTCCGGCACCCAAGGAGACTGTCTGGTAAAACTCTGGCCCTCTGACAAATATAGTTGATGACCCCTGCTCTAGACTAAGGAAGACTACTTGTTATATAGTATGATGACAGACACCAGATACTGGAAATACATTGCAGCAGATAATCTTTGTGGTATATTTAGTATATGTGCACTATTTTTGCATTAAATAGATAGATAGTACTTTATTAATCCCTCGGGAAGGTTCCTCCGGGAAATTTAGTTAAATGGCAAATAGTAATAGGAAAAGAAATAGTAATAGTAGTAAAAGTACTCTATAAAACCCAGCCTGGCATACCACAGAATAAATTTTTAAAACTAAGAGACGCTACATTTTTATGTATGAAACTGTAAGGAAATGTGATTTTATCTTAAAGTACCCCTTCCTTATTTGCAATTCATGCTGCATGGTTTGCTACTCCAACAGAGAAAGTTACATTGTGCCAAACATAGGAGTTAAAAGGTCAAATTTCACTTCGTTTTCTTTTTTGTGTGTGTGTGTGAGTCAGTGAGGCAGTGTCAGCGGGATTCTTTTGCACCAGCAAAACATATCAAACATTATACAGTAACACTGTGTTAATAACATTAGGATGTGTAGTATTGGGATTACTAGGACAATCACCTGTCAGGTTTTCATAAGGAAAACCCACAAAGAGAAATGTGTGTTACAAAGGAGTTGCTGAAGCTGACAAATGGACATTTGGGAATAAAAGCAACAAAAAGCAATAAATCAATATTCAATATCATGTTACATTAAGATTAATAAAGATTTGTACTCAATTGTGTCATCCCAAAAAGAAGAGTAGGAATGTTATTTGCTGCAAACAGCATGGCTGATTTCACAACTACAGCATCTCTTAAATGATCTTGTAATACACTTATTCTCATGAAGATATTACTGTTGATATTATTCCAATCTACAGCAGTGCGTACTGGGAAATTTGTTATAGGGACTATTGTGCAGGGAAAAATGTAATGGAAGAGTTGCCAGGCTGCTAGACAGATGTAAATATACACTTCAGATGGGTATGTCTTTAACCTTCAAATTTCATAATATGTTCAATTCATGTTGACATTGTGGTTGGTTCCCTAATGGTTTCCTTTGTGCAGTTTTTCTACAGTGTCATAGCAGTATTAACCCACTTATGTGCGTATGGTAACATTAGGTATGGCATTACTGGAACAAAAGGTATAAAAGGGTTCAAAAATCTTCCTAAAATACTGCAAACTTCTGCTTGAGATTAATGCCCCAGACTACTGCAATACCCTACATTTTCTAGTTGTTTGTCATACAAAACAATAAAATGCTTGCGTGCTTCTTTTAGCACAATACAAATGATAATTATGACAATAATCAACACATGAACAGTGGGGACACACTGCGGAAATACTCAGCATGCACATGCTTTATGCATATAAGCATACATTGAAGATATGGTTTGCAGTGGATTCGCTGGGAACATGGGTGATATACAAAATTCATGTAGTCTAATGCCATGATTGAAAAACAATTTCGGGATTTTGCGAAGTGCTTATGTTTCATTGTAGGCCATACATTTATTCATTTTTTTAACAGTCAAATTTAGATGTTGAACAAGCTGCAATATTAAATTTGACCACCAGGGTGAGACAGCAAATTAGCGCGTCAAATAAATTCCCAAGGTACCATCTGTGCCACTTGGAATTAAGAAAGGTCCGTTCTAGTCATGTTAATGGATTTACCTGACCCCGAGAGTTAAGTCGGCACAGGAATAGAACAGCGTCTATATTTACATATCCTGTGCCATGCATTTGGGAAATCCACAGGACAATGCTTGGCAGGTATATATAATGCATGTTGTAAACAACTTCAAAATACACCAGTAGGTCTGCTTTTGATTTTCTTTTACAGACAATGATTAAAGGTAAAAAACAATTAATGTAATAAAAAGCAACTGTCAAAAACGGCAGAAGTGACACAATATTAAGACATCATCCCAGAACCAGACCCGGAAAAGTGAATGGAATGTAGATAGTCCGTCCGCCCGCTTCTTGTAGGTAATTGCGGGGGTTCAGAGTCTATCCTGGAAGCGAGGAGTACTAGGTAGGACGGGGCGCTAATCTATCACAGTGCACACACACCCATCACACTCGCATTCGCAGCTATGGACAATTTCGGCGATTCCAATTCACCTTTGCATGTTTTTTGACTGTGGGATTCAAGTATTCAGTGGGTTCATTTGTCACAGGAAGATATACAGTGAGACTATAACGTAAAAGGTGGCCAACTTCGCCACAATAAAAAAGCGAACGCAATAAGGAAAAAGGAAAAATAACAATATAATAACAGTGTGTTAAATAAACGACTCAAACCCTGTTTTCCAAATGTGTGAGGCATCGTGGAAAGTTTATGATACAAAAATATTTCATAAGGGTGTATAATGCATTATAATTATAACCAAAAACATAAGAAGGATCTAGCTATCAGTGATTACGATTAAAAATCTGCCTTAATGATTCCTTTAAAATCTCTGCTTAAAAAAGAAAAACAGGGGAGACTGGGTTGAAGCATGCAGACACCTGCAAGAAGCTAAGGACGCGAAAGAACATTGATGAGCACAGCAGCATCAGCAGACCTGAATAAGCAACATTTCCTTCACAAATTTAGCTCAGAATTGGACTTGCGTCTATTTTCGGCTTTTGCCGGTCAAAAGCATCAGCACTCTACACTGAGATGCTCTATTTTTCCCCCCCTCTTTATTCCCAGAGTTCACTCGGTTGTCAATCTGACCGAAAGTCACTGATTGCCTCCTATTTTTTGCACGGGTCCGCAGAGCCCCGTTACCTCGGGGTGCGTCCCTAAGGATTTCCTCCTCCTGCCTTAAAGCGCGAGCGCGGAGCGCGCGCCGCAGCTGGGCAAAGGGCTCCTCTCACGAGCGCCCTGCGTTGCCAGTGACGTAAGACGCTCCGGGCAACGGCGGCCACGCCCCCGGCGGACGCGCGCTGCGGAGTGAGGGGAAGCCTCGCGCTGAGGAGGCGGCCGTCGGATTAAGCGAAACGCCAAATACCCGCGGAACCGAACGCGCTACGGGTTCGGTCGGATGGACTTGGAGGCGCCGCGCTGGAGATATCGGATCGCCTTGTGTCGGTTAGCCTGCACTGGAAGCGCCGGGTTCTCCTCCTGAGTTTTTTTCCCCCCTTTTGCTAGGAGTGGGGGGGGAATCGCCGGGTTCGAGGTTCCTCCATTCTGGGACTGCCGAGTAGCTAACTGACCGCCTAGCGGCTCGAGGAATCCGGGGCCGGAGCCGCTATTATACCGCGCCGCGCTG
The DNA here is from genome assembly GCA_026780845.1 of Petrocephalus sullivani. Lineage (NCBI taxonomy): Eukaryota > Metazoa > Chordata > Actinopteri > Osteoglossiformes > Mormyridae > Petrocephalus > Petrocephalus sullivani. Next base: position 4,592,187 of record JAODKM010000099.1, on the reverse strand, counting down.
TCTGCGGCGTTTCGGCACAGTTTTCGGCGAAGAGAGGGGGGGAAAAGCCGCGTAGTATTACTGAGGTAATTAGCAGGCGAGCTAGCTTGGCCGCGCATCTCCCCGTATCCTCCTGGGCCAGTCGCTTCGCTCGGTTGTGGAGAGAGGGGTTCGGCACTGCGTGGAACCGGGGCAAAAAAAAGCCAAATAATAAGGAAGCAAGTGTAGAGAAGAGGGGGGTCTCCGCGAAGCAAGGCCAGTGATAAATCGCCAGCGCCTGCTGGGCGGCGTGTGGGAGAAGTTTGCACACAACTGTTAAATTGTAGTCTCCCCTCTGGGTAGTGATACGGGTGCTAACATTTGTAAGCGTATATTTTTCCAGTAAACTTGTACTTGGAAGTTTTCTATCTCGTTCGAGACCGTTGCCAATATTTCAGTCGTCGCCGTTACTGCGGTTAGCCGGCTGGCTATCGTCCCAAGGTTAGGGGTTTTGGCCTAGTTAGCTAACTAATCCGGCTCGTAAAAATCCTGCATATTTTTTCGCAAATATATATATTTTTACACGCAGAGGTAAAGAGACTTGAGGTGGGCTTGGATATCGCTCTTCCGCAGCTTTTTTAAAACTATGACAACAGTTTGAAGTGATGCTTTAAGGAAATTGTGGTACGACTGGCTGTAGCTACATGTAAAAGTTAGAGAAACTAACTGCAAAATTATAAAGTTGCTCCCTGCATCCTTATTTCGGATGCCGGTTCGTCCGATCGGAGGAAACGCGCCTCTGCGTCAGTTACTGTGCCTAGCGAACTGTCAGCTAGAACACTAACTCCCAGTTTTAGTAGCTAACTAGCCGATGTTAACTAGCGAGATAATTCAGTGTTGCTGTTAAATGTGGACTGGTAAAGAATAGTTTAATTCCTTCCTTTGTTTGGTATCGAATATCTAAACACAAACATTCAGATAAAGGGAAAGAAACGATATAAAGGTGGTAACCATGAGTATCGAGATTCCGGCTGGGTTAACGGAGCTGCTACAAGGCTACACCGTGGAGGTGCTCCGCCAGAGGCCGCCGGATTTAGTGGAGTTCGCCGTCCAGTATTTCACTCGTCTCCGAGAAAGCAGAATCCAGGACGGCGCCGGCCCGGGCGTTGCTGCCAAATTGGGCGGGAAGGGAGTGATGTTCGATGGGGAACCCATGCAGACAGAGTCGAACGGAGACGATGGAGATGAAGATGATGACTCCGACTTCGAGCGTGAGTAATCGGCTAGGTAAACGGCTTTGCAAGTGGTTACCCGCGATGCCTGCCGGGCCTCGGTCTTATAAAAATCGAAATGAAACGAAGTGGGTGTTACCGTGAGGATTATTGGCTTGTGTGTCAGACATCATTTTGGGGGTGTAAGGGATTAATGCACTGAGAATCACAAATGACACCTTTCGTTATTGTACGTCCCTTTTAGTTGCAACGTGTGCGAACACTTTCTGACATGTTAGCACGCAGCACAAAATCGCACAGTTGCATGCAACCTGTCTTTATTCCTGGCATACCTGTTGCGATGGTATTTACTTCGTAAGTAGCTATTCCTGCAAGATGGCTTGCAGAATAGCAAGTATGGCTGTCAGTATTTCTACAGCCTCTATTTATACTGCAGAACTATTTACTACATTTTATATTTGTAAATGAAACGTTTCCTCTGCAGATTTTTAGATCTTTAAGCCATGTTGAAAGTTGACAACACATCTATATAGCATATATAAACATGCTTTATATTTAATAAGGCAATTTCTCTAGTATTTTATTTTACGCGTTATCGCCAGTTTATGAAAAAGGTTTATCTCGACTATGAGAAGTTGATGTTCCTCTGTGGGTCAGAAATCTTTGCCTGTACTCAGAAGGTTGCTGGTTCAAATCCCATGGCTGGCAGGGTGATATTATTGGGTCCTTAAGTATAGCAGGGCAGTATTTAACCTAATCGCAGGTCTATGGAAACATGGGTTAATCATTCCCAGAATTAAGCAAATGATACCAATATATGTTAGGTTATTGCACTAGAAAGTGAAGTCATTTAAACATGTTTTTTGATTAAATTTTAGGAATAGTTGTAAATGTCACAGTATTCTTTTGTATTTTGTTTTTACTTATACCCCTGGGATTTGAATATTTACTAGAATGTTTGCAAGGGTTTTTTGTACACTAAGGGAAGCTTGATAGATTCAAATGAAATTTGCAGGTCGTTCAATGCTTAGGGTAAAGGTGAGGAATTGTATTTTAAATAAGTTCTGTCAACATATCTGTCTGCTTAGGCTGGTATTAATTGACTAAATAATGTATGTTGCAAGGCAATGTGGAAGTTAGGCAAAGGATGAAACAAGGTCTGGACTTCTTCACAAGAGGATATTAGAATTCCAGATATGTCATGAATATATATGTGAAAAAGCTTTGCCATGCTTGTAAATCGGTCCTGTGATGGACTGGCAACCCATCCAGCTTGAACAACTCCTTTGTTCCCAATGCTGCCTGGGGTAGGCTACCGGTCCTCTGTAACACTGTCCAACATAAGTGGTTTGAGGGTGGATGATGACTAGATGTAGATGGTTGGGTTCTTAAATACTCTAAGCCAGGGGTGGCCAATCTTATCCAGAAAAGGCCGCTGTGTATGTGGATTTTCATTGCGACTACCTAATTAGATTACTGATTAGAGGACTGATTGGCTGAAAAGTCCTCACACCTTGGTTTGAACTGCTAACCTTAAAATGTGCATACACACTGGCCCTTGCAATGTGTTGCAGTGAAACCTTTGGTGTGTGGTTGAAGCATTATAACTGAGGTTACAATGCTCTATTTTGTGATGTGCTACTGAATATACTTGAGTTTGAAAAATGTTACCCTGAAGAGGATTGCATCTGTAGTGGACTAATAAGTGCTGAAACATCATATTGCAATATATATGTTCTGAATGCTCTGGCCTGCCATGCCAAAAACATCAACCAATCATCTAATGCAACACCTTGGTGACTTACTTGGGAAGCCCGATTCCTGCCCCCCTCACCCCATGCATGCAATGGCAAATTCAGTTGGACCCTCTTATAACTAATTAAATTCTTTCCTTTACACAGAAAATAAGGTAAATTAAAAACGGATGAGGTAGGTAAACAGAGTAGACATTTAGTTAGGTGGGGGCGATGAAACATCTTTGTCCTTTCTATCTTTAACCCACTTAAATCGCTATTTGCGGGGAATGAAATTTTCTGTCTTGTCGTTTTTGCCTGATACATTAATAGATTCCATATGTGAAATGGGGTTGCACATCAGGAGAGACTCGCGTCCCATTACAAACCAGCTAAGTTCACCTGAGTCACATACACAGTTAGGCTGTTATGTTGAGTGAAGCGCTGAACATAGGCAAACTGTTGAGGACTTCATTTAGCAACCACTAAAAAAATAGTATTTATAACTAAGCTGAATATTATAACTGAAAAATAATTAATTCAGATAATTGTTTCTTTACCTCCATACCTCCAGAGAAGCAACATGCTGTCACTAAATAATAATGAAAAAAACGTATGGATAATAATGGTCTGATGGTTCCTTTTTTTCCCAGTAGCTCCATGTAGTTTATGCTGTGAATACTTCCTTTTTGGTTAAAAGTCTTTTGTCATTATTTTATCAGTTTGCACCTCAAATAGAAATCATTCAGATAATTGTTGAGCAGATATGTAGATGGTTTTCTTACTCTGCTTATACAAACTACTCAGAACCCATAATTTATCAGTTGGTGTGTTGTACAAACCTGTAAGTCAGTTTACAGGTTTTAAGTGCTTTAATTGCATATTCATGTACTAGTTTTTAAAGCCTGTTAATCATGCTTTGGATCATAGTTAAGACTGTTTACAGGGTTGCCGATAGGGATTAAGGGTGTACTCATACTTGGCCCAGTTGCCTTTTACCATGCCCAAGCATGATTGTCACCACTCCCCCCACTGGTCTGCACGCTCAATGCACTTAAAGATTCAGCCTCATGCAACTTCTTTTTGTTGAAGAAAACATAGGAAGGAAAGCGCTATCAAAGAGCACAATGGAATTTACGCTGATAGTATGTATAAAAATTTAAGCAACCACTTTAGCTTGTTAGATACTGAACTAGTGGCTACAGCAGGATCTTGATTTAATTTGTTAATGTGAAGATGGGTGATGCAGTTCAATGTAGACAAATGTAAGGTGATCCATGCAGGGAGCAGAAATACAAAATGCAGATATTTTATGGATTCTACTGAAATAAAGGAGGCTGTTTATGAGAGACATTGGTGTGTATCTTGATACTTCCAGGTACCACTCACGCCAGTGTGTGTGCAATGAAAAAGGCCATTAGGATGATTGGTTATATCTATAGGTTTGTGGAGTCAAGGGAGGTGATGCTAAGATTATACAGTTTCTTTGTAAGACCCTACCTAGAACACTATGTGCAGGTTTGGTCACCTTACCTTAAGAAGGACATTGCTGCTTTAGAAGGGGTTGAGTGTAGGGCTATAAGAATGATTCCTGGTCTTAGAGGAATGTTTAATGAGGATAGGTTAGCTGAGCTGAATCTGTTCAGCCTCAAGCAAAGGAGGCTAAGGGTGGTCATGATCCAGGTATATAAGATTCTAACAGGTCTAGATGCTGTTCAACTAAATTGTTACTTCAGTATTATTTCAAATATAAGAACTTGTGGTCATAGGTGGAAATTAGTGGGAGAGCATTTTAAACTGGGTTTGAGAAAGCACTTCTTTACACACAGTGTAGTTGGAGTATGGAATAGTCTTCCTCTTAGTGTAGTGCACACTAAACACAGCTACATATTTTAACAATTTTAAACTGTTGGTTGAATTCTTCTCAAGCAAACTTGGTCTCAATGGCCTCTTCTCATTTGTAAATTTCATATGCTCTTATGTGATGTTTTGCCACCATATTTGTGAAATGTACTGGTTGCGTGGTGACAGACACGTCATTTTGCAGGTTACATCAAAGTATGCATTAAATTCAGTGTGGGGCAGACGTCTGCAATGTTTCTTTGTTTAGTCTGCAATTTCTAAGAGATGTAGGTGTCAGCAGTCTCACATGCAGCGACTCATGTTGTCAGATGTAGTATTTCTAGACCATTTCCACTTGTTTAATTTTCCCAACCAATGCCACAAATTAAAAAAAAACAAAAATTGAGATCCTTGGCTAGCATTTGTTTTGTATTTCTTTTTTTAGTGGAGATGGCCCAGGTTTCCCAGTTAGTGTAATGAACATCATTATATTAAGAGTTATTCAAACTCGAGTAAGGTGGGTTTGAACCTAGTACTGGTTACTGCAGAAAAGGAATTTTCTCCAGACAGACTAAATTTTCTGAACTAGTGCACAAACACATTTCCTGTTTGACTCCGATTGCTCATTAATGCCAAAACTAGGAGTGTAACAGTGCACTGTGGCGCAATAGTTTGCGATTCAAAAATGTGATGATACACATTGTAGGGGTGTAATAATGCATCATGGCACAAAACCATGTGTTAATGTCGACAGAGGGCACAATGGTCATAATATGTTTGTTTTGACATTTTATTTTTGCGTTTTGGACTGGAGTTTGCAGAATGCCAGTGCAATGTATACCTATTGCATTTCTAAAGCTTGAATTGGCTCATACTTGATCACTAGGTGTAGTAATGAGAGATGTACAATGTGAATATTACATTGGCATATACTCATTTTCATTTCATTTATTCAGACATTTTTTTTAAACAATGTAAACAGTTTGACAGCAAATTTATTGAAGTAGTTTTAGAACTGGAATTATCCCCGGAGAGAGACTCACTGCTATTTGTAGTTCACACAGGTTAAGTGCAAAGAATGAATTTCTCCATGAGTATTAATAAAGTGTAAACCCTAATTGACAATTTTTATAAAAATAAAAAGTGCCTCTTGAAGAAAAGTCTTTGTATACCTTAAAAGGACTTTTCCAAACCAAAGTTGTACTCTTCAAACTAAATAAAACATCAGATGCTTTTAATAACTTTTTTAAAGTTTTGTTATTTTTCCCTTTCAAGAAACAGAAGCCCGTCTCCTGCCTCTGGCTTGTGGTATGCCTCTCACACTAGTCATAGTGCTTATGAGTGTCCATGTCATTCAAGCCACATGACTTGCCTTACACATGTGTTCTTAGGTTTGAACAGCTTAACAGCTTCTTAGAGATATTTCTTGACAAATTAATGAGGTTTGGAAAGTTTGCTTCATGGTTCCTCTGCCACTGAATTGGGTCTGTGTTTGGGTCAGGGAACAGCCTGTAGGCTGAAGAGGGCACATTGTTATTGAAGAAGCTTGCTAAAGTCTTTTTCCTCTTCAGCTCAGGCTGAGCTGCTTCTTGGTGCACCTGCAGTGTTGGGCCAGGCTGTAGTGTGGTTTCATCAGCGAGGAGAGATGTCAGCTTCATAACAGCTCTTTTCTTAATTTGTTCCACCTTGTCATGATCATTGTAAGTTGTCCAGAACCTGGGGTCCTATGGTGAGGCCAAGAGTTTATCTGTGACAGGGTCACTATATTAAGTTGATCCAGTATGATGATGATGATGTTTTATTTGTTTTGTAAGTTTGGTATCTCCCACACCTGGCTGTAGGAGACTGCTTTGGAATAGATGAAGCACTAGTTTGAGGTAGGAGACACTGACATAAGCCTCCCCAGACAGGACATCAGTAACGTCTAGGATTGGTTTTTCAGCTTTGTTCACTGATTCCTAAGCATCTGTCTTGCCATGTTGGTATAAGGTGCCTACTTTTCTTCTTAGACCCCAAGACCCAGGTTATCGCTTTTGCTGTTCCAGAACTCGTTGTATCATACTTTGCCCTGATAGGGAATCCGTAATAGGTTGGTTAGTGGGTAGGCCGAGCTTGGTTTGTACCACAGCCATCTCCCTTTTTTTCCAACTAAATGAAAAGGCATTGACAACCATTTTACAAGCACCAATAGCACGGTCAATCCTTGGGTCCTTTACACCATTCTCACTCTTACACACAAACTAACATCCAATATACACTCACCTAAAGGATTATTAGGAACACCTGTTCAATTTCTCATTATTGCAATTATCTAATCAACCAATCACATGGCAGTTGCTTCAATGCATTTAGGGGTGTGGTCCT